>JAVLUX010000029.1:29075000-29395000 GCA_032164185.1 Moxostoma hubbsi | reverse complement strand
GAGTGACCACACTATAATAATTTTTCACTATAACAGTATTGTGATTCATTCCTTGATAAGCCGATCTGCCTTGGTTTGGTGGGGTTTCCCATTGCTCAGTGAGAGCGAGTGGAACAACCATGATCCACCTTTCAAACCTTTTATGACATTTTATATTGGAAACTGACTGTGAGACACTGATGAGGAATATAATGCCAGAATTAGATCACCCAGAGTTTGGATTTTTTTTGTAGGCATGCTTTGGCAGCCCACAGGCAGGAACGGTTGCTTCATTTTTTTTGTTTGTTGGTCACATCCTGTGGATCTACAAAAGGCCTTCCTTAAGGTAGAGCGATAGAGATGGAAAGAGAAACTAGACTTTGACGAAAGCAATCTCACCGAAACCTCTGTTTCCTGTGCTCTGCCCCTTTCTGTCTCCTTTGTTCCTCAGGCCTCTCTCATAGCCCAGAATGATCGCTCATGCACAAAATGTATGGTGACAGGTCAAAGAAAGACTTAACTCCTTACTAAAAACAAATAATAAAATGCAACTAAGAATATAGTCATGCATAAAGAGGAAAGCAAAATAAATGGGCTTATTAACTTTTAAAAAAGGTATGACAAAGCACTTCCCATATCACGTGTTGTTGACGTCCAATGCTGTGCATCCAATCGAACTCCATAGGATTTCGGTGTATTTTTCCCTTAGTATAAGCAACAAAATATCATAACATGGACATGATATGTAACGTGCCTTCGTCCTCAAACCATGAACAAAATTATGCAATGTTAAAAATATACGAACCGGAGGGTCACGTGACGCCATGCGAGGATTGGACGCGTGAACGGCGAGCTCTGCGCACTTTGCTAGTTTTAACACTTTTAATTACATAAACCAGTTAGATTGGATACACTGTTCCATAACTGTTCTAGGAGGACAATATCCTCATGATCAGGAGACATTAAAGATACTTACATGCTCAAGTTGACGCCCCCAAACAGACCACAAGCCAAGGAGTCGATTTAGTCGGAGAGGTGCAGGAAATGCGGAGAGAGATGCTGAACATGTCGGCAATGCTGGCGAAGGTTGTTTCTGACTTGGAGGATGTTGCTGTGATGCATCGATCTATCACTGCCATGGAGGCGAAGTTCACTGATATGGTTACAAGAGCGGGGGATGTCGAGAAACTAATCGATTATCTGGAGTCATTGGAGAGGGAATTATCTGTTAATCCGAAAGTGACCAAGGTGGATTTGGAGTGTGTCTGGGAGAAGTTGGAGGCCATGGAGAACCATAGCCGGCGGAATAACGTCTGAATCGTCAGAATTCCTGAGGGCGAAGAGGGACAGGATATGGTGAAATTCCTGGACAGGGTCTTCCGAATCTGCTCAACGTAGCAGGCTATTAAGTTGAAAATCAAGCTCACAGGGTTCTTTTTTTTTTCTTCCCCCTGGGAGTCCTCGTGGTGGTGTGGTTACTCTCCTCAATCCAGGTTGTGGATCTCAGCTGCCTCCACATCTGAGACTGTCAACCCGTGCATCGTTACCGTGGAGACATAGCGCGTGTGGAGGCTTCAAAGCATCCGCGCACAACTCGCCACGTGTCTCACCGAGAGCGAACCACATTATAGCAATCACAAGTAGATTACCCTGTGTGACTCTATACACCCTAGCAACCGGGCCAATTTGGTTGCTTAGGAGACCTGGCTGGAGTCACTCAGCACGCCTGGGATTCAAACTCCTGGGGTGATAGCCAGCGTCTTTACGGGCATATGTTACCTATTTGCAATTCTGTTGTTTTTGCATTTAAATAGTCTGTTACCATCTTCAGCCTGCATAGTTTGTATAGTAAAATTAAAGGAGTAGTTCACCCAAAAATGAATATTCTACCATAATTTTTCTTTATGTTGTTCCAAAACCGTCTGACTGACTTCCTACCGTGGATCATGAAAAGAGATATTGGGCAGAATTTTAGGGACTGACAGCTTCCGTCCCTATTCGCTTCCATATTACGCAGATAAAAAGCAGCCAACATTCTTCAGAATTTCTCCTCTGCCGCAAAAAAAAAAAAGTAAATTTAAGAAAGTCATACATATTTAGGACGTCATCATTTATGGTCTAAAAATTATGACAGAATTTTAGGTGAACGAAACCTTTATAAAAATGTATTTTCCTTTTTTTGTATTGGGCTGGATCTTTATGTCCAATATAAAATCATAGTCCTGAAGGAAAAGTTTTAAAAACAGTTCTGTTGTGTCCTGTGATATCAGCACCCTTTGATCTGTGTATACAGGAAACAAGGAACATCTCAGGAACGGCCCAGTCAGTGACCATGTGCTTTTAGGAGGAGTGTCCAGAGCTGTGGAGACATCCCAGACATATTCACAGGAAGGAAGGAGAGATAGAGGGGAGGGACAGAGGGTAAAGGGAGGAGGGACGAGGTGGGTAGGAGGCAAAGTTTGGGTTAGAAGGGAGCAGCTTTAAAAGTGTATGTGACTTCTGAGGGGGAGAATTAGATTTTTCGCATTTCTAGGATATGAGACTTAAGAAAGGGCAACTTCACAATCTTCCATGGTATAGTATTTTTGACTGCTTCATGTTTAAGAGCCTCCCTTTCAAACTTTGTGTTTTTGATGTTTGTTGGTTTCCTGCCTGAATGAAGGTTGGGTAGAATGCAGAGCATCTGTGGTCATAGAAAAGCTACAAGCAGAATTCTGTTCAATCTTTGTCAAGAGTGTTAACAGACTCACAAGCTTGAGGTAATTCCTCAATTTTATCCTCATTTGTTTGTAAAGAGCTAGTTTTGGTGCTTTTGTTTTGTTCGTTTGGTTGTATTTTAATGTAAAACTATTGACAGACCGGGTGTAGCCAACATGGCTTGGTTGCTTTTTACGGCTTCTCCCGATTAATGATTTGTTGAGGCATCTATCCTGTGTACTTTTAATTGCAGTGGCTGGGAGTGTATTTGTATGGTTGGAAGCTAATGCATGCTGTGTCTCTGTTTAATGTTCATAGCATCACTCCCTAGGTTATGTCAGCTCATAAACTCCAGTAGGAGGCATGTCCAGACATCACCTTGGTATCGGTATGTGTCATTTCACCTGCTTTCTGCCCCGGCTTGCCTGTTTTTACGCAGTAATTCACACACTTATTAACTTAGATACAAACCGCATATAACAACCAGCTTGTGTTTTTACTGCTTAAATCTCTTATTTCTTCTTTTTTGTGAATGGAAGAATAAAGAAATAAGTGTAATGGAGTGATTTCCATTCCTTTTGAGTGCCATGCATACCATTTAAATGGCTTACACTTGTTTGCAATGTTCTATTTCTTTAATTTCCTTTTTTCCGCACATGCGGTTACCTATATAAATGGGGGAAATTTTTGAATTTTTTTTAATTAAAATAAAATGTTTTACTTGATAAATCAATTTAACATATAAGGATGTACCGAAAGGAGACTGTCAAATTTATCTAACCTCTTGACAACGTCCACACACATTTTCACTATGCCTACCCTTGTTGTTTACACTAGAACAACATTTTCCTCCATCGAAAATGGAGACTTTAGAAAACGCTCTCAATAGCTGCATACTTTTGGAAACAATATCATTAGAAAACTGAAATAGAGGTTTTAAACTTAAACAGATTAGTGTGGACATGGTCTAAATTAGTGAGCTTGTTGGCTGTTCTAGGCTGGTATATTGGCTTGGTTTTGGAGGGGTTTTAGGCACTTTTTAGTTGGTTAATATGGGAGGCGGGATTTTTTTTTTCAGCAGGAAGATGTAGTGATTTTCATACTAACCTTATAATATTTGCAATATCCCTTAACCTTACCCTCACAGAACCCTGTTTATGTTAGTACAAATATAGCAAAATAAGTGCACACCCAAATCACTCATATAGCATAATGCACACACACAATTGAGGTTTTTCATTTTAATTCTTTATCGAGTTTTAAATCAACACCTACCTCTACTAAAACTTAAAAGGTAGTGTCATAAAAAGCAAATGTGACCTGGAAAAGCAATTGCTGAAGCAACCATGTCATTTTGTGGTGTTTCTATGACACTTTTGGCTCACATGTTGACTTGCATGCTCTTCAGGACTGGTACCCCGCTGTTGCAACGTTCTATCATTTAAACTACTGAGCAATTTAATTTTGCTTAAGCAAGCTTGTAAATGTAGTTGGTTATGTAATGCATTAAAGGTGTCACCTTTCAAGTCATGCGCTATAGTAAAAGTGTTTTAATGTCAAAAGATAGCCGCATTGTGTCATTAATCATGATTTGTGTCATAGGGATTAAAAGTCATAAAAATAATTTTACAAAAATAAAGGTACAATGTTTTTATGAGACCGGGTGGGGTATACACTATACAGCACACTGGTCTGTCTAGTCTATTTTTAGTAACCAAAAATGAAAGTATAGTTATCAATATAGAGCCATCGCTCTCCGCAGCATCATGTGCCCCTGAAACCACTGAGTTTATTTGCGCTATAGAATCACACTTTTAAAATCAAAACCCTGAAGAACACTGGAAATATGAATGTGAATCACCCCATTGTCTTTGAGAAATAGATGTTCTGATCCTCCGTAATGGGGCCCCTAATGTGTCCTGTTATCTATTAATTTACCATGGAGACCGCACTGACCACCGCTCCAACTGTTGCCGGGCAGTTTCTCAGTCGTGTGGTGTGTGTTGTGTGGTGTTTGTTGTCCGGAGGATTTCAGGAGGACACGATGCTGCCTTTGTTTCAGCTAATCATCCTCTAATTAACATACAAACTCCTCCTGGCTATCTACAGCTACATCTGGCCACTCATTGAGAGCTATGCTGGAAGTGACTGGTTTCATCCTCTCTATTTCATTTCTTGTTGCTCATCTGGAAAAGCATGGCACTGGCAATGCCAAAGGTTATGGGTTCAATGCCGAGGGAACACATATTGATAAATGTATATCAGTAATAAAAATATACTGTATATTTTTAATATACAGTATATCAGATAAAAGTGTCTGACAAATAATAATTGCCGTGGTTAATGCATTGTTATGGTTCTGATAAGTAAAAAAAAAAGTTAATAAATGGGCCAAATAAGATCATATAGAAATTTCCTGTACCGGTCTCTGGAATACTTGATTCTGATTGGTTGATCATGGCATTCTGCTGTCTAATATAATGATAGTAATGCTGTATAATTGACTGTTGTCCAATGCAATGACTAATACATAACTGTGTTAGTTTCATGTGTCTTGTATCACTCCACAGTCTTTTTCATACTGCATAATAATATAAAATCAAATATGCCCATTTGTTTATTTACAGCATTCAGAAAGAGGACATGTAATAAGCCGGAATAGCTGGTCATTATCACTAGAGTTAGACCGATATATCGGTTTAACCAATTCATCTGTGCCGATAGTTGCTTTCTTTTATTCACCTGTGGCCAGCGCTGGAGAATTTTACAGTTAGAACGCATTGGTTCTACGGTACAGCGGCCTAAAAAGGTAAAATAAAAACAATTACTGACACCTTATGGGGATTTGCTAAATCTAAATCTTTTGTCATTTACAGTATTCATCCATATTTTTATCCTCAGTTCAATGTGTATTTTGTTGTTTTGATGAAGTGTTAAAAATGGAATGCTCTAAATGTATACAGAGGCTTAACTATATAGCTTTGTAACGGAGCTATTGTAAGTCTCTGGAATTTCAAAAATAAGAGTCCTTGGTGTGTTTCAGGCTTATTTATTGTTTAAAGTCCTGCATTATGAATCAAATCTTAATTCCCCCTAACTTCTTATGCTGACCATTTAAAAAGCAGTGACATCTCACGCATATCCAGTTCTTGTTATTTTGGCGGCATTATTAGGCTAGTATTGCATAGTAAGAATTCTGTCTGGTATACTTCACTGATTATTCTGGCCAAGAATCAACCGCATACAGACAAGTTCCATGTGACTTACAAGTAAATCAACAGACTACAGTTTGTTTTATTTATGTGACATTTAGGGGCAAGGATAACTCTGGGAGAAAAATGTTTACTTGCTACTAAACTCTTGAATATCTTTGTAAGATTTGATGTCACAAACCTCAGCAATTCCTGCTAATAGTTCTTCCTTGGAAGCACTCATTGTAGCAGCCAGACATCTTGATTTTGTTTTCTGGTAGACTGATAAAGACCCTGATTCTGTGCAATTCCTGGTAATTGCACAGAATCAAGCAAATTAGTTTGCAACTGGTGATTTTAGCTAACTCGCTATTTTTGTTTGCATAACACAGTGAATGGTCCATGGGTGTGTATGATCAGTGTTAATCTCGTAAATGAAATTACTGATGGAAATGTTACTGTTGTCAAAAAGACAATGTAAAAATCTGTGTAAAAAAAACTAACACTGATTATGAGGTTGATGCACAGATTGCACTTTGACATTTTGAATATTTTCAAAGCAGTGTGTAAAGTTCTTTTTTTTTCATGTTGAGTCGGTTTTATTCTTCAGTGCTTAACCAGAAGTGTGTACCATAAATAAGTGAACATGCAACCACCTGTGTCCACTTCTGTCAATATGCATTCATTATCGTTTTATTTGGTCTTCCCAGGCAGTGCCAGTGAAGCTATCTCTGGATGCTCTGTTGCAAATGTCCCGTGCCCAGGTGGAGGAGACCATGAAAAGACTGGGCTCCAACGGTGAGGAGTGTTCCCGCATCACCGCTGCCCTCTCCTGTCTCAAGAGCGCTACTGACACAGGTCAGTGCTGAAACCTTCCTCTTTCCAGTGTTTCTCAGCTGTAGACTCTCAACTATTAGTAGCTTGAAGACATAGAAATACATTGAAACAGACAGCATTCTGATTGCCAATGTATTTAGTAATAGTAGAGGATCCAGGTTCAGACCAGTAATGTGTTGCCCTTGAGTAAACGTAGATATTGAACTCCTGTTGTTCCGCTATGCTCACTGTTCTCTAAATGGTGGGGAATATGCTAATTAAGCCTGCTAATAAACTTTTCCAAAAATTGCTTTAGACCAGAAACGTACTATACGCAAATATGCATACATGAACGCTTGGCCAACGCGTTAAAAATGTACAGTCTCATTATATTTATTTGATGTGTTTTTGCACTATTGTGGTGGTAAAAGTCCTCAGAACTCAAGAGGGTCGCTTCAAATGTCTGTGCCATCAAACGGGAAGTAATATTATTCAGATTGATAGCTATAAACAAGTTGACAGTTTAACTTTAGGTAACATGCTCAGCAAGATTCTCTTCAAACTGTTGCTCTGCATGGATTGTAGTTGACCTGAAAGAGAAAACTGACCTTAGAAGACAGTTGGTCGCTAATTGTCGCTACAGTGCCCCTTGTGGTAATGCTGAGAATACATTGTGCTGTTCAGTTGCTATATAAATTGTGATTTTTTTTTTTTTTGACACATTTCGGAATGTAACAATGTTTAAATTGAGCAATGCAGAGCTAGAAGCATTTGCAATCATGTACTTGCTGTAGGGCTGCACAGTTAATGGAAAAAAGTCATCGAGATTGTAATTACGGCTGCCACGTTGAACTAATCTTAAAAACTGACTGTGGCAGGGTGGAGGGCGGGGCTGGGCTGGGCCATGATGCTGCACACCCGGCCCCTAATCAGGCAGATCAGAGAGAGAGAGAACTATGGGCATCTGCCCTGTATGTGTTTGTGTTTTGTCTTTTTAATCATTGTCAAGTTAATCATTAAACTATTATTTATATTGTCAAGCCAATTCACGCCTCATCCTTTCCCTTTTACATTGTTATACTGACAATTACAGCATTCCATCTCAGTCTATTCCTGCTGTGCCAAAAAGTGTTTTTGCAGTGGTTGAGTATTCTAACCTATTCCAGATATTTATGTTGTATGTTTAGCCTACATAAAAAATATGGCATGAAGTTGAACAATAAATATTTAATGTAACTTCTGTTAATCATCATTAATAATCGGCATTATAATATCAAGGAAAATAATCGATTCAAGATCAAGATTTTTTTCATAGTCGTGCAGCCCTAATTTGCAGTGCGAGTATGTTTGGGCCTTTAATGTGTAATCAGTGCTTGTAAATAGAATCATATGCACGCTCCCAGGCATCACATATACAGAATACACCTTTTTGATTTTTAATAACACCTCAGTTGGCTTGTTGTGAAATTCAGTGTTTAACACTCCTTCAAACGTTGTTGTGAAATTATCATTGAGCACGCATCATCTTCTGAATTGTCCTATAATTGCATTCTTTTTTTTTTTTCCTCCAGGGGGCGAGCTCAGGAAAGAGGGTATCCCCTGGATTGCAGAACCCACTCAACGTGACAACAGTACCTCTTCTGACCTATTGACCTGCCCTATACGTGCACCCAGACCTTATAGTCCCAACCTCATCAGGCGTACACCTCTTACCCCTTCTGCTGTTCCTGCCCCTCGCTCCTGCGTCTCCGTTTCCGCCCTACCCACTACGGACATCCCTACAGTCGTCCACTCCCGCTGTGATGGGCTGACGGACCCCTTTCAATCCTCCCCGCAGCTCAACCGCTGCACATCTGGGCAGCTATCCAACCCCCCAGCTACACCACCATCGAAACGGTATGGCAAGCTTATGCCCCCCCGGACCCCACCAGCGCCCCCTCGCAAGTTGCTGAACCTCCTGCCCAACATCACTCTCACACTCAGCAAGAGCCAGAGCCAACTGGCCAACCGGATAGAAGACCCCATGCCCAAAAAGTATGTTCAGCATATTTAATGCACATTTATGTATGTCCTAAGCAAAGTGCACTACAGGAATAGACAAGATCAGTTAATTTATATAACACATTTCATACACAATGGTAATTAACAATGCTTTACATAGAAATTATAAACAGAATATAAAACAAAAAAGTGTTCACCAAAGATGAAAATGGTATGATTTAATGCACAATTCAAATTTAAGGGCATTTTAAAAGATTTAATGAGTTAACAGCAAGTCAAAAGATTTCAAGAGTGTTTATCTTGATGGTTTAATGATATTGAGATTCCAGATGGTGACATGTTTTTACTTGTACAGATACACCATACTTGTGTGCTATTTTTCTATTTATCTCATCACTTACTCTGCTGCTGGGACTTTGACCACTGCAAATAGCTCATATAAAAGAAGACAGAAGTTTATCCATTTGAACATTAGCCTACATTCTGTCTGGAGTTTTCTTCCTGGCACAAGCTAATACAGATTCTCAGAAACGCTTACAATATTGCACAGTCATGCAGTTATGCTTTGAGGTGATGGGAAAGGAACGTCTCCATCTGAAGGGTGTGGTTATTTAAAGATAAAATCTGAAATGAAGTATATTTAATACCTTAAAACCATGACATTAGTGCCAAAACTAACAAAATTGCTACAGGCTTTACATATACTGTGAATGTATTGTGTGTGTGTATATGTTGACTTTGTTTACATATTTATGTAGTGATGAGGCAGAAAGTTCAAAATTTTCAGACAGTCACCATTCATACTTCATTGTATGAAAACATGCAATGAAAGTGAAGGGTGACTGAGGCTAACATTCTGCCTAATATCTCCGTATCTGTTCCATGAAAGAAAGAAAGTCATACAGGGTTGGAACAACATGATGGCGAGTAAATGATGACATAAATGTTTGGACTATCCCTTTAAAATGGCTCTCATATTCATATTAGATCTTCACTTTGAAAACCAGTTGTTGGATTAGATTTTCCGTTAATACTTGTACCATTTGGGCTACACTTGTGTTATATTTTACATTGCAACTAAAATGAGCTGGCTCTTTATAAATCCATGTAATATTTTCTGTAATGCATTGCACAACACTTGCTTCGTGTAACGACAAGCTGATTAACTCCGCAAAAGTTTGAAAAGCTTTTTGCCCTGTAGGTACGTTAAGCATAAATGTGGTTCTTTCCAAAAATCCTCCTTGGACGAAATGTCCTACATATATTTTTAACTCTGTAGTTCATGTTTTTCATACCGTATGTATAGCATAATTTTCTGTCTTTATGCTCCATACCAAGTGTGTTTGGTCTGTGGGAGTGATCTGCTGTGTCATTTGAGATCACTTATGACCCAGTTCCAGGCAGGTTTTAAGGGGGATGATAGTTCTCCTTGTCCCTCCAAACCTTCATTTAGCCCCAGTGTTTCCCGTCAATAAAAGGCTGAGGTCAGATCACTTCTCAGACTCGCTGGCGTCCAGTGCTTGATTGTTCCCACTCATCTCCTCTCTTTCTGGGCCAAAAAATAGGCAAGATTGAAGCTCCTCCTTGGAATATTTGTGTGAACTGAAGTCCACTGCAAAAACTCCCAACCTCTGAAACAGCACGCCTGCATTTGTCTACCACATTTTTGAAATATTTGTGGTGGCATGCTGCTGCTGCATGTATATTGAGTGCAATAGAAAGAATATCTTTCTTGGAGGTACAGAATGTGTCATGATGAGTTAGTTCTGGGAATTCTAACTGTTACATTTGCAACAATTCCAGTGAAATACAGGTGGCAAAAATTTTACTTTTAGATAAGTAATCTTGTCTCCTCTGTCTTTAGGAGTGGGAAGAAAAATAAGCCACTTATGAACGTGCTGGTAACCGGTGCAGGTAACGGCTGGGAGGACTCGCCCTCGCGGTTACCGCTGCTGTCTGCACTTTCCCCCTGCATACTACCAAACAACCCCATTCATCTAGGGGACCCTACGGGGGTAAGAAGTAAGTGCTGTTCTTCTGCCTAGTAAAACAATATCCTCACTCTGTTCCAAAATCTAATTAGACAACATTTTAAAGGGATAGTTTGCCCAAAAAATTAAAATTCGATCATCATTCACTCACCCTCATGCCATCTTTCTTCTGCCGAATATTTCAGCTCTGTAGGTCCATACAATGGAAGTAAATGGTGGCCAGCAATTTAAAGGTCCAAAAAGCATGTAAAAGCAGCATTACAGTAAAAGTACTCCAGTGGTTAATACCATCTTCAGAAGCGATATGATAGGTGGGTGAGAAACAGATCAATATTTAAGACATGTATTACTACACTGTATCCCCACTTTCACTTTTACAGTCGTCGTCTTGTGTTTTTTAGCGATTCGCATTCTTTGTGCATATCTCCACCTACTGGGCAGGTAGGGAAAATTATAGTAAAAAAGGACTTAAATATTGACCTGTTTCTCACCCCTATTATATTGCTTCAAAAGAAATTGATTCAGCCACTGGAATCGAATCGATTACTTTTATGCTGTTTTACATGCTTTTTGGACCTTCTAAGTTCTGGCCACCATTCACTTGTGTATGGACCTACAAAGCTGAAATATCCTTTTTAGTGCTGTCAGTCATTTTTTTTTTGTTGTTGTTGTTTTTTTAATCGCGATTAATTGCATAATTTTTTAGTTAATCGTGATTAATCACATATTTTGAAAGTGCAGCTCTGCCACTGTGGCGTGTGCATCAGTGTAATGACTCCAGGCTGAAACATGACACAGGTCTGCCCTTCACACAAGTGTTTATGCTGTTTTAACGATAAATACGTTAATTGCGTTAAATCTGACAGCTCTAAAATCTTTGCTTGCGTTCAGCAGAAGAAAGAAATTCATACACATCTGGGATGGCGGGGTGAGTAAATGATGAGAGAATATTCATTTTTGGGTGAACTATCCCTTTAAGGCATTGTAATGCATGGCAAGGCTTTACTCTTGACCTGAAGATGTTCCAAAAGGTAGCCAGCAACATTATGCTGCTTTCTAAGATAACTTGTTTTGGTTCTATGCTAGCATTGCATGTATCCTTTATAGATTATAGCACTCCCATAATGCATGGCGACAGCAAAATTCATCCAAGAGTCAGGAGAAATGTTATAAATAAGCTTATATTTTATTCTCAACTGAAATGTATCAATATAAATTGTTCAATCTAATTATTAATGTACTATTTTATCCAATATTTATGTGTGGAATGTAGTTTTTATGCTTACTCAAGTGCTGCCTCATTAGCTTAGCAACAAGCTAACATCAAACTCTAATGTGAGTCAAATCACTTACGAGGTGCCATGATGCTTAAGATGCTTCCTTAGTAGGCAACTGCATATGTATGGAGTTGACACATTAACTCATTTGGTTTTTGAAACAGAGCTAAAGAAATGTTTTTTTAGCAAGTCAGTCCACTCGGCGGCCATCTTTGGAACGCTCTCAGGTAGATATTTTTCTATGTAAACAAGCGCCAAACAAATGCAGCTCCTATCTACTCAAATGGAAAAATACCAAAATCTACAAAATGGTTGGTCAATATTAAGATCAAAGAACATTTTAAATCAGCATTAAAATTTGACTACACTGGTATCATAAATTGTGCTTATTTACTGATCTGCTTTTTACCTGTAAGGCGAGACTTCCTGTTCTACATCCATTGGTCATTTTAATTTCTCCCATTTGTTTTAACTGCAGTAGCCTGTCTCTGTTAAATAGTCTCTGGCTTAAGTTAGTCTAATTAGATCATTAATTTTTTTATTTTTTTGTCTCATTGTTTTTTTCCACTGTCTTTTTTGCCATTGTATAGATAGCGTTGCAACGCATGGAAGCTCTCCGCTAATAGTGAGGAAAGATATCGGTCTAGATGTCACACACAGGTATAAACCACTTAATTTGTGTCTGTTTTCCTTGTTTCATATGTCTATTTTTGTTCTCCAACAGTAAAAATTGCTTTTTTATTTGTATTCTTCAAAGGTTTTCCACCAAGTCCTGGTTGTCTCAGACATGCCAGGTGTGCAAGAAGAACATGATGTTTGGGGTTAAATGTAAACACTGCAAGTAAGGAAAAACTTTTCTTTTATGGAATTTCTTGTATGGAAACATGATTTCCTAGTATCTTCTTGCTCATGACTGCTTTCATCATTTTTTAGGGTAAAGTGCCACAACAAATGTACCAAAGAGGCCCCTAAGTGCAGAATTTCATTTGCACCATGTAAGACTTTAACACGGTACAAACAATAATGTTTTTTATACAGATAATGCTTTTAATTTGTAAATCATGCAAAATTCCTCTGTCTGATCTTTTAGTTCCAAACAAGATCAGGAGAACAGAGTCAGTTCCGTCAGGTATCAACGACAAGGTGGAGCGGCTGGTTGAGTCTCAGCAGTATGGAACATTACCAAAGGCAATAAATAAAAAGGTATGTAGCAAACCACACAAACCAGGAGTCATGTCCAAACAACATGAACTTCAAACTAAAACTCACTATGTGTGCTGACTCGGTGTGATGATGTCATTGAAGAGGTGGACTCATTTATTCTGTTTATGTAGAATAGAATAGTATCAAATAGAATAGACTATTTTCCCATTTAGGGAAAATAGTTTTGGACTCTCTGGTTGCTGTGCACAGAATACAAATGTATTTTCCCTTAATGGGACAATAATTCTATAATATTCTATTCTATTCTATTTTTGTTCGTTATTGAAATGTTATTTTGAATTTATGGTGAAATGTTGAAACTGAATAGGAATAGTCAACCAAAAATGTTTTTTTTCCTTCCCATCATTTATTCATGTAATTTCAACCCATTATTATTGTCTGTCTTCTGTAAAACATCGAATGAGATCTTAAAATGTCTGATCTTTTGAGTAAATAGTGATTTTTATAACTAAGTTAAAAAAGAACAAAAAAAGCACCATAGAAAGACCATAAAAGTTGTCCATACATACTGGTCTTCTGAAGCTATACAATAGCTTTTTGTGTGGAAACCAAAATTGTCTTGTCGTTGCTCTCAATATCAAACGGCAGATCGCGTCTCGGAACGTTTAAAAATGCGACTGCAAATTAGTGAATAGTTACCACAATATGGGTCTGTGCGCGAGTCATATGGACTACTTTTATGACACTTAAATGATGCTTTTCTGGAGCTTGCCAGTTAAAAATGTAACTGAATCAACATGTATTATTGTATCAAAAAAATCTGCTCAGACATTCTGCCTAACCTAGTTTTGTCTCTTTTATGGTATGTCCCTATTTGAACTTTGTAAATAAATTATTTCAGTGCAGGTCTGTAACCTTTTTAAAACCTTATATGCACCTTTTTCTAAATGTATAATAGCGGTGTGTCCCTCCCTTTAGGACCACCCTCCATCTCTGAGTCACCTGGATTCCAGTAGTAACCCCTCCTCCACCACCTCCTCCACCCCCTCCTCACCTGCCCCCTTCAGTCAGAGCAACCCCCCAAGTGCCACCCCGCCACCCAACCTCTCTCCTAAGGGTCATGTTGACAGTCGCTTTCATTTCCCAGGTCAGTCTTGTATACATAAATACCATGGGATCTTACGTACCACCCCACCCCTAGAACCACTTCTAATTCTACATTAAATAGGGTTCCCGTAGTAATGGAAAACACTTTTGGAAATGTCAGGGAATTTGAGAATTGTGTTCTGCAGGCCTGTAAATGTCCTGTAAATTTAACAAAATCAAGGGGGGAAAAAGTCAAGGAAATTTCTGTAGTGAATACACATTTTTGTAGTTCGACTCAGCTAATATTTCATCTGAATATTGTGCTTGATTAGAGCTTGTGCAGAACAGAATTTGCCTACCAGCCATAGTGATTGTACGCAAATCTTGTATTTATTTATTTTTAAATTGGCTATGTTCTTTTCAGTTAATTGGTTGAAGTGGTTCAAAAGTTGGTCTGAATGAGTCAATAGCAGATCAGTCTGAAGCAAAACGATTTTAGAAAGTCATGGAATTTCATTGGTCAAAAAAAAGTAGGAATTCTGACTACAAAATGTCACTAATTAAGCATACCATTCTAGCTGTCCTCTCTTGCCTGTCTTATGAAACGTTTTAAAGCAGGAATGTCCACCTTGATGAATGTATCCTAACCTTTACTGACCGTTGTTTGCTGTATTCTAATATATGTCATTAATACTACTCTTAATGTGCTTTAGTGCATTTTTAAAGCAAAACTTCACCACAGATAATTTGTTTTACCTAGCAGGTTAAACACCCTAGAATTGCTTGTTTAAACTTTTAGTGAGTAGGGTCTAAATTCCTCTGCAGTGCACCTTTTGAGTGAGCTATTTGTGCACGTGACACTGCACAGCCAGTAGAGGGGGCAGTGTGTAAACGAGTATTTTTGTTTTATTATTATTATTTTAGAATTTTTGATTTCTTGTTATAAAAAAATACTGTATATAACAGTGGAACTCAAAGTTCCAAGAGGTCCGGCATCTACATTTCCCTTCCCAGCAAAGGTCTGGATAATAGTATGTAGCTTACATGGTATGGCTATGAAATTATATAATATATATTTTTTTAATAGTTTTTTTAAAACTAACCAACTTACCACATTGGCAGCAATAGTACTTTGTAAAAAAACTAAATAAAAATATAATTCTAAACAGGAAAAATAGTCTCTTCAAATCTGGGCATGGATGAGGACATTGGGGGACCAGAGACAGCCAAAGTAGTGAGGTCTGAGGGATCTTCAACCAAAAGGTTAAAAGGTTTCATCAGTCGAGGGAACTTGGATATGAATATTAAAAGATAGTATCAACAGTTTTTTTTAAGCTAAATGACAGCAGTCCAGTTTTTGTGCGTAAATATTTTTGCATTCATAATATATATGTATGGGACATATTGGAGGCATTTTGATGGATACAAATATGGGGTTCAGGGGTGTCCCATGAGAGAAAATTTATAAATATGTAAAAGTCTAAATGGACCATTTTAATATTGTCCTTAAAGTGAGAATCTACTAAGTTACAAACAAACTATTTAAAAAAAAATACTGTTTGTTTATTAAAATATAAGTAGGCTTTCCTTGCCACTCATCCCATTATGGCATCTGTTATTAATTGTGGTTGGTTTATTAATTGGGGGTGGTTTATTAGGATATTTTTAGGTTACAAACTGGTAATTACAAGGGTATTATGCTATTAATGTGGTTTATGAGGACATTTCTAGTGTCCCCATAATTCAAATCGCTTAAATGTACTAACGATTTTTTTTTTTAATTAAATTTTTTTTTTTGTGAGGGTTAGGTTTAGTGTTAGGGTATAGAATCTATTGTTCATACAGTATATAGATCATTATATCTATGGAGAGTCCTCATAAGGATAGCCGCACAAACGTGTGTGTGTGTGTGTGTGTGTGTGTGTGTTTCAAGCGCTAATATAAACAGACTTGGCTGCATGCATGGGAAGATCACGTTTAGATACAATGGCTATGCATATACAAGCAGTGAACTATTATCATGGTACTTTGGTGATAATATTTCTGTTTGTTACATAAAATAAACATATTATGTGATTGAAAAGACTCTTTGAGTAGCTGTTTGTTTGACGAATAACAACCACTACTAATGTAAACAAATGGATGCACTCTTCAGAGGAAGATCGCGTTTGATGTATTGACTGTGCGATTAAGAGCTGTAAACTTTTTATCGTGGTACTTTGGTGACGAGTTGGATGTATGCATATAAAATAAACTTATTCTGTGGTTTAAAAGACTGTATGGGTAACTGTTTGAGCGAATATAAATTACAGGTGCTTGACCAGTGCAGTCTGTGTCGGCACGGAAGCTGATTTTAATCTGGCAGCTTGTAATGTAACTTGCTGTTGCAGAAACGCATATGTGTGACGCTACTCTGCGGGGCCAAGTTATTAAACGTCACTTGTGTGACAGTAGGTATGAAAGGGTTAACCAGGTCTGTATATTCCTTCTGTGTTGCAAACATTTTTCTCTCTGTCCTGGTTATTAGCTGCCTACTACTTTCAGCATAGACAATAATTTATGGTCCCTGGTGAGTTAACACCCCACATTTATCAAATCAAATCCCTTTATTGTCATTCAACCATATATACAAGTGCAACAGTGAGTGAAAATCTTGGGTGCGGTTCCAAGCAACATAGAAATATGACAATAAAAATAAACATCTGATTTGCACATAACACAGTTTACACATCTGTTACACAACACAATATACACCTAATAATATACAATATACAGTATAAGAAAGAAGAAATAAGAAGACTGTATAAAATAAAAATACACTGTACTCCCCACCTCCGCACCCCACCCCCCAGTGATCAGTGGAAATAAATATGAATTGTTAACATTCAGCTGTCGGTTGATAGTCAGTTGCCAGTGTTTTATTACGTGCAGTATAAAATGTGAGTCCAGTCTGAGGCTAATAAAGTGCGGTGCTGATATATGTATCGTGATTGACCAAGAGTTCAAAAGTCTGATTGCTTGGGGGAAGAAGGTGTCATGAAAGTCAGCTGGTGCGGGTCCTGATGCAGCGATAACGATTTACTCTTTAGGTGTGGTGTTTAGATTTCTTTATCAAGTTTTCATTGACTTTTTGAAGCAATTTAGCTGTGCTTCTAATCTAGAGTGTCTGATGTATGTCTTGAGATTAGCTGCTAATTGTGTTTATACTGTGTTGTGTACGCCTTCTGGTGGCCATATGTGGAAATTCCTCTAATTTTTCAATTCTCTGCACTTCAAGCTCTCTCTCTCTGTGTGTCTGCCTATTGTGTTGTGCCTAGAGAATATGTAAAAATAAGTTTTAAATATAGACAAAGTACTTTATTGTTTAAGTTTTGCTGGCCATTACAACAGTTGTCTTAGACAAGGTAGTAGGATGTGGCTATTTGGCTGCCTTATATTGATTAAAATAGCTTATCTAGGTCACTCACTGGAGTCTTCATTTAATGCTGAGAACTATTTTGAAAAAAAAAAAAAAAATAGAAATAATAATAATAACTACTTGGTGCACCTTTAAATGTAATCTGAAAGTTTTGATAGTTAATAGAGACATGCTTATGGAATCACTAACCGAGGAACTAAGAAATCCCTTTTTTCCCGACAGATGTATCTAATTCTACGCATTCAGATGGCTGTTACAACACAGGGTAAGATGAGAATTCTCACAAGTATTTCTAAAAGTGTTTTTTGACCCAGGGCAATAAAACACAAATCTCACTGCTTTTAATTCCCCATTGTACTATGTAATTACTATGCATCAGTGGCGAGGCCAGAAATCTCCAAGTGGGTGGGCCACTGTTCTTTACCTTCTGTTTAACTTCATTGTGAAAATTATGAAGCTTTACCCTTTCCTTAGACGAGTCAATATTTGCTCATTTACAAAGCCTAATATATACTGTAGTTGCACAATTACTGGTACAAAAACAATCATTTATAGTATATGAAAAATTTAAACAATGATGAAGTTAATTGTGAGTAATTTACATTTAATAGGTCATAGTGATGTGATGAAAAAAATTAAATGGCCATAAAATGAAATAATATAAAAGTTTAGATGATTAAATAAATTGTTGAAAAAAAAATGTAAATTATGAAATACCAAGTCAGCATTTTGAGAGAAAATGTCAAAATTATTAGAAAAAACTAAATCATAATTATGAGATTAAAAAGTAAAAAAAATTATGATGAAAAGTCTTAATTATGAAATTAAAAAGTCATAATTATGAGAATTCATTGTTGAAAGTCAATTATGAGATACTAAGTCATAATCTTTAGATAAAATATTAAAATGGTGAGATAAAAAGTCAAAATTATGAGATACTAAAACATAATTATGAGTTTAAAATGTCAATTTTTAAATAACAAAATCATAAAATATGAGATAAAATGAACATTTTTTAATATTTTGTTAGTTCAATCAAAATACCATTAATAATCAGGAAAAAAATATATGTTTGGTTCAAAAAAGTTCAAATTATGTTCTTTTAAAAATCATGTTACATTATTTTGTTATTAATAATGAAATTAATTGTTTTATTATTATTTTGTATGGAAAGTAGCATGTTTTTGCGCAATTGTTCTATTTTTTTCCCCCTTGATGGTAACTTCACTTGGCTAGGAGCACTCTTAGTTTCAGTTTTAAGATGCTTTATTGGCAAGACAAATGAATTTACATTTCATATTACAAAGCAATGGCAGCTTAGCTGCATGAAAAAAAATAGTGCAAAAACTAAAACGGTTCAAAACAACGTATATAAATTAAGAAGAATGTCGAAAGGCAAAATATACAGCCCCCTCATGCACACACGTGTGCAAAGAGAGAGTGGCCACTTAAATGGAACAAATGAAAACGATGCACTTGTTTTAAATGTTTTTAATGGCAAATACACACACAGAATGTAAGACGTCTTTACAGAGCACGTCAATATAAATGCAAAGCCAAATCTCGAACATTTAGGCAGGTTAGAAATCCCAAAAAGAGGATGATTTGTCACCTTATTACTGTATGTGTGGCTATGTTAGTGGGTTGTTTTGGATGTTAAGCACCTCACATGCAAAACCACAATGTCATGCCATCTACAGAAACCTCTAATGCACTCTCACATTAAAGTAAAAAAAAAAAAAAAAGTTCAACCAAACATTCAATTCACCATAATCATATAAAAGTTTTCTGATTTGAACAAAAAATGTTCAACTATATATATATATATATATATATATATATATATATATATATATATATATATATATATATATATATATATATATATATATATATATATATATATATATATATATATAAAACAGGAATATGATGATTATCATGCATGTGAGCTAGCTGCTGTACTACAAAATGCAACTATTAGGTAACAATCTGGGTGGACCAGTGCCACCTTGGCCCTTTTGTGGCCTCACACCTGCTGTGGATGTTCGCGAATGGTAGTAGTGTCACAACACATATTTGTTTATTTTTTCATCATAGTTTTCAGCATTTAAACTAAGTTCATGCGGAACCTACGTGACTTTACTGACCTGCAGTAAAATACCCACATGAGTTCATATTCCTCAAAGAAGCGTTAAATATATGTAGGACTGTTATTGCTATATGGTGGCCCTAAAAAAAACTCTTTTGGACTTTTAAACTACTAAGTCACATGTACTTTATAAATGTCTGTCATTGCATTAGATGTAAAATATCAAACCAAGTGGCATCTGCAAACACATTATGCTAATTTTTTTTCTCAAAACAAATTTCTCTTTTCTACTGCAGCCATTTTTGCAACTTTTAAAACGTTAGTTCACCCAAAAATTTAAATTCTCTCATCAGAATGAATATGTCAGCTCTGTAGGTCCATACAATGCAAATGAATGGTGTGCTTCAAAGGCCTGATCACCATTCACTTGCAGTGTTTGGACCTACAGAGCTGAGATTTTCTTCCAAAAATCTTAATTTGTGTTCAGCCAAAGATATTAAGTCATACACATCAGTGATGGCATGAGGGTGAGTAAATGATGAAAGATTTTTAATTTCTGGGTGAAAAATCCCTTTTAACCAACTGGTCCCAAAGTCATTTTTAGAGGTTGCATGAAGTCAGTTCCCCTCAAGTTCCTCATATTACATGGACATGTTCCACAGAATTTGACAACCAGAAGTGTCCAATACTTCTTGTCTTCATTTTAAACAAAATATCTATCAGATTATAATTTGAAACCTAATAAACGTCTTGTTGTTGCATGTTTTGCTTGATAAGTGTGTTTGTGCTATATTGATTAAATAAAAATATATTCCACTTTTGATATGTAATCTAATCTAAGTGTGGTTTAAGTGTACTTTTTGGCAGTACTGTAGATAATTGTATTAGGTAAAGACTGCTGTGTTAAGCATGTCCTCTTTCCTATGTAGAGAAACAGACCACGTGGACGGTAACATCAGCCAGCAGTCAACAGGCCAAGGGGAAGCTGTGGTGAGTGCTGCAAGACACATGTTCTTCCCAAAGAGCTACCAGGAATTGAAAGAGCATTGTGGGTACAATTTCCTGTTTACAGAAGGTCAACTTCTTTTGGAATATGGCTAGTGACACTTGCCTATAAAGAGATAATACCCTTTTTAATGTAATGGATTATTTCACATCAACATTTTGAATCATGTAAAATTTAAAAGCATAATCAGCATACTTTGAATAAGCAAACATCTGTAAAGCCTAAAAATGTTAAAAGGATAGTTTAAAAGGGAAACGGTAGGATAAGTATGTTTATTATATCTTTGAGGATGTGGATTGTGAGGACAAGCCGCAGGGGGAAGAGGGCGGTCAGGAAGGATCGGGAGATGAAAGTGAAGGTGATGAACTGGATGACCTGCCCAACAGGGGCTACTGGAAGAACCACATCTCCCGTAAGGTTAGTCAGACCAGCGTTTACCTACAGGAGTGGGATGTGCCTTTCGAGCAGCTGGAGCTCGGAGAGTTGATCGGTAAAGGACGATGGGGGAAGGTGTACAGGGGCCGCTGGCATGGAGAGGTAGCCGTTCGCATGTTAGAGATTGATGGGAACAACCAGGAGCACCTGAAGCTGTTCAAAAAGGAAGTGATGAACTACCGGCAAACGCGACATGAGAATGTGGTTCTGTTTATGGGGGCCTGCATGAACCCACCCCATCTGGCCATCATCACCAGGTTAACCTCTCTGAGTTATTTTTATTTTTTATTTTAAAATAAAATGCATTCTTATAATTTACTCACTCTCACACCATCCCAGATGTGTATGACTGACTTTCTTCTGCTGAACACAAATTATGATTTTAAGAAGAATATCTCAGCTCTGTAGGTTCACATGATGATGCAAGTGAATAGTTGACCAGACCTTTAAAGCTCCAAAAAAAGACAAAGTCAGCGTAAATGTAATCCATACAACTGTAGTGGTATAATCCATGTCTTCTCAATCGATCCAGTTGGTTTTGGGTGGGAACAGACCCAAATATACCTCATATAAATATAAATAGATCTATTTTCATTGTACATCTTGCAATTGCAGTCTCTAGGCACGATCATGATTTCTAGCTCCGTTACACTTCCTAGTGCTTGATGCATATGCAGAGCACTAGATGGCACTATAGGAATTGTAATGGAGCTTGAAATCATGATCACCAAGGAGACTGCAGATGTCAAGATTTATAGTGAAAAATATGTTGTTTTTTTGGTTTGTTCTCATCCAAAACCAACTGGATAAACCACTGGAGTCTGACGGATTTTGTTTATGCTGACTTAGTCTGCTGTTTGGAGCTTCAAAAGCCTGATTACCATTCACTTGCATTGTATGGACCTATAGAGCTGAGATATTCTTGTAAAAATCTTTGTTTGTGTTCAGCAGAGGAAAGAAAGTCAAGCACAATTGGAATGGTAAATATAAGATATCATATACAGTAAGAGCATTTTTGTTTGTCTCAAACTGGGTATTGATTGTGTTTGAATGTATTTGTGTTGTCGTTCCACAGCTTCTGTAAGGGACGGACACTGTACTCGGTTGTCAGAGACTCTAAACTTGATATCAACAAGATAAGACAAATCGCCCAAGAAATCGTAAAGGTATGTGGCACATCGGATTCTTAACAAACCCAGCATCAGCTTCAAAATGTAATAACTTGCTTCGCCTCTGAAACAACTAGTTTTACGTAAATGTACACAGTGACCTTTCACAATACAATCAATTCCTGATGGATAAAGTCAAGTCCTGCTCTTACCTTTTCTTATTGAATATTCTTATTCACTTAGAAATGTGTCACATTAAGGAAGTAAAATGGGTTACGAACACTGTTTCTTGTTGACTTTAACTCTGTTTTGTTTGTCTTTTTAAAAGGGAATGGGCTACCTCCATGCAAAGGGAATTGTACACAAGGATTTGAAATCCAAGAACGTGTTCTACGATTCAAACAAAGTAGTCATTACAGATTTTGGCCTGTTTGGGATGTCTGGAGTGGTGCAAGAGGACAGGTAGGGCACGTGTATTCATTCATTGTAGTAGAGTTGTAACCGACTAAAAGATAGACTAATAGATTCTCTTATATGCTTAGTTGAAACATGTCATAATTGTCTCACTCATATGTTGTTCTCATTTTTGTGAAACGTAAAAGGAGAGTCTCAGTCACCATTCACTTTAATTGCATATTTTACAATGAAAATGAATAGTGCCTAACATATACATTTGTGTTCCATGAAAGAAAGAAAGTCAGAACAACATGAGGGTGAGACTGTATTAACATTTTTGGATGAATTTGAATTATTCCTTTTAAGAGCTTAATATTAACGCGTGTGTGTGTGTTCAAATGTAGGCGGGAAAATGAACTGAAGCTGCCACGAGGATGGATCTATTACCTTGCACCTGAGATTGTGCAGAAGATGGGACCAGGAAACCAAGAAGACTGTTTGCCCTTTTCAAATGCTGCTGATGTTTATGCTTTTGGGTAAAAACCACAGCTCTGTTTTCCCATATCTAGCATGTCATTCACAAATGTTGGTTTGGGTGTCAGTAGCAGTGTCCCAAATGACTCATACTATGCACTTACACTATATATTGTTCACTCGGCCATGTAGTGTATGAAGTAAAGGTTGACTGATAGTGGATTTTTCTGATACCGATAACTAAGGTGGTGGAAAAAGCTGATAATCGATTAATTGGCTGATAGTTTTTAAAAAAGTCTATTGTTTAAAAAATGTCATAGTCTTTCGTTAATATGATGGGCAAAGACATAGACGTTTCAAGAGTCCAAAATGAATCAAATCCCAGATGTAGTTAGTTCAATCAAAATACCATTAAGAATCAGGAAAAAATTATCTAATCAAAACAACAAAATGCATATTGAACTGAGGTTAAAAATATGAATACTGTGAATAATAAAATATAAAAAATTTAGCAAATCCCCACGAGGTGCCAGTGATTGTTTTTATTTCACAATTTTAGGCCACTGTACTGTAGAACCAAGCCGTACTACCTGAAGAATCTTCCAGCGCTGGGACCAAAAAAGGATATTTGAAACTATCGGCATAGATTTTTGCAGTTTATATATTGTTTCAAAAAGCAACTATTGGCACCAATTAATTGTTTAATTCGACATATTGGTCTACCTTTAGTATGAAGGTTCAAACTATATTACTGTCCCAAATGGAACACAATGTTTTTAACCAAACGGAAGCATTTGCCGTATTGCAGCTGGTGGAAGTAACTTTTCAAGGTCTTGAAATAAAGCTTTAGCACATTAGCCAAACTCAATTCAACGCTTGAAGCTCAATTAATGCACGTATTCACACAGCGTGGGGTAGGGCTGGGCGATATCTCGAAAATACTCAACATGTAATCATGATCATTTTGCTGAGATATATATTGATTATCGTCAATAGGTTGAAAAATATCATTATTTATCATTTTTGTAGCCAAATCACCAAGCACTAGCGTGGGGTAATATAAAAACTCATATTTTTTTAGATAGTTGTCATATTAAGCGTTTTTCCCTTCGTAGAAGTACTGTACATTATCTGGGTACTTGTAGTACACTTCTTGTTGCCTTTTAGGTGTACTTCGTGCACTACTTGCGCTAAAACATTATGTAGAATAGTGCAGAATTGTATTTTGGGATGCACCTATAGATTCTTTTGTGCTTCCTTTTTTGTATTTATTTATTAAATGACACCGTAACATAACTGAAAGACTTTATTCTTACTTGTATAGTTTCAAAAACAAATACATTATTTTTCAAGACATTGTTTGGATGATCATTTGACTTTGTGCATTTTTGTCTCAGCACCATCTGGTATGAACTTCAGGCCAAAGACTGGCCCATCACCAACCAACCAGGTGAAGCTTTGATTTGGCTGGTGGGGAGCGGAGAAGGCATCAGAAGGTTGCTGGCCCAGAAGGGTACTAGCTTGGGCAAGGAGGTTACGGTAAGTCCAGGCCAGATACAATGGGGCAGCTCTCCAAAAATGGACGTTGTTGACCTAAGGGGTTAAAAACAATTCTGTCCAATTATGATCCATGGCTACCATTGCTGTTTCTATGTTGTGGATCATTCCTACCTAGAAGGCAACTAAAACACATTGCCAGTGATTTATTTAATTACAAATGAATGGTCTTGATTGAACTATATGATATTAAATTGGGAATTGTGGGAAAACTTGACAACATTTTTAGTATTGTGACAGTAGATCTACTGTTTTGAAAATAGTAAAGCTTTTCTTGTATCAGAAGTGGTATAGTATGACAAAACGACATTTCAGACTTTTTGTCACATTGTATTGCGCTCTCAACTTGACAGCCTAGTGAGCTGATGCAATAATGAAACATGCTTACCCACAATGTCTTGCTTGTTCATAGCACTGTGAAGTCTAATTCAGTTAAATGAATTAGCTTGTTTGGCTGATTTACAATTTGTGGCACACTTTTTGGTAGCAAAATGTTTTGTTAAATGCTACTCATCACTATGATTTTAATCTAAATGTATCGGTTTATTTTTATATATAATGAGAGAATTTTCATTTTGAGGTGTACTATCCCTTTAATACTGATTATATTAGATTGTAAAAAATTTTTTTTTTTAAAAATGGCCTCCCTTCATAGCTTCAGTGTAGTTAGACACTTTTTGTTTTTGTTTTTCAAAATAATCAATTTACTGCTGTTTATGTACTGCTATAATGTACAGTATATATTAATATACATATGCATACATTTTTATACTGTATATGGTCTAATGTGGTCACCATACTCACTCTGTAGGAAATTCTGACCGCCTGCTGGTCGTTTGAGGTGGAGGACCGGCCTACATTTACTCTCCTATCAGACCTACTAGAGAGGCTGCCCAAGCTTAACCGCAGACTCTCGCACCCTGGACACTTCTGGAAGTCAGAGGAGTATGTATCCTAGGCTTGAAATCTGACATGCTTCAGACTACCCCTACCCCTTTTCCCCACTGGGCAAAAGAGCAAACTCACCTGGAGTGTGGTTTTGAGAGCATGGAAACTAAACAATTGCTTGGTTTGAGCCTTGAGTTTTGTTTTTTTAACCTGAGCCTTTTTTAACCATCTTAATTTTAGTGTGTGTTTCGTAAGGATGCTGTGCATAGAATTGACAGAATTGTGTGCTGCTGTGTATTCAATCAAACATTATTTCTCATGGTGCAGGAAATAGATTTTGAGAACATAAGTGACAAATGAGTGTATGTTTGTGCTACCAAAGTGTTTGCAAATATGTGTAATGCTCTGCCTTTAGCGAATGCTCTTTTATTATTCACCATATAACAATTCAAGGATCAGCTGGTGAATCTTATATCCTAGTACACTTTGAGGAGGTTTGTTTGCCCCAGTATCTGGCCTGTGGTCAGTTAAGCACCTCTATAATATAGTTAATATATTGTACAAGTCCTGATAGAAAATAAAATCATAATGTCTCTGTGTTTTGTCTCCGTTATTTTTCCTGTGGCTCCCTCACCTCACCTGGGAATGGTATAAACCTGTGACTTTTCCTGTCTTCGCTTTGATGCAACGACCTCCATCTTCATTCCAAACCCTTCCAAATCTTCAACGCTCTCCATATAATTTTCCATGTTGCTATTTCTCTCTGTTCATACTCTCCTTCCTCTCTTCTGTTTGCTGATTGGCTGAATGTTTAGTGCATGGCATCATCACTGTCTGCGTGAGCATTGTAGCCAGGGCCTCCGTTCTCGCTGTCCCTACATGTACAAATACGATGGTGTGTGTACAGCTGCAGTTGAAAATAACTTGGCTGCTTCATTCAAAGAAAACAACTGAATCTAGTTTGATTAAGTTATTTTGTTCAACAGTTTCTTCAATGCAAAAATCATTTTCTTAATTAGTATTTTTGTCTCGTGTACCCATAACATGCCCCAACTTCCTAATTGGAATAAACATAATTTTTTTAATAGTTTTTAATGATTTTAGCTCAATATATCTTGTTTTGAATGATTTTTTTAATTTGGTTTTATTATTTTTTTTTACTGGAAAACGACAAAATACTGATTGCTATTTTTTTTTTTTTGCAGTTTTTCTATTTATTCATTTTTTATTTAAATTTTTTTAAATCTGATCCTACGATAAAGACGGTGTCATACAGATCCTTGCAATGTTCACATTCATGTTGTTCTGGGTTTTTTTTTTTTTTTTTTTTTTTTTTTTTTTTTTTTTTTTTGCATTACCTGGAAATTGACAAAACTAATTGTAGTCTAATATTTAGTGTCTCTCAGCCTTTTTAACTTGGGTTTATATGTACCTATTGACTCCTACTTTAATGTTTAGCGACGTAATTTTAGATAATCTGGAGTTTGAGTAAAAAAAAAACCGCCATCTGACTACTAGGATTTCAGCACTTTAATTTCGTTTGCAGACTGGGTGGCATTGTTTCAGATTTCCATTTTGTGTCTTGAATGAGCTCTCCTTTGCTGTCTGCTTAAGTCAAATAGACAAGAACTGATATTAGTGTGATCCACAAAGCATTGTACCCAACAGTACTTTCACAGGTATGAACAAAATGACCCTCCATTTTCACATATGTGAAGTCTACTTTCCAATCTGGCCCCATTCAAGAAATTTGTTTTAAAGTTTTGCTCTGAATCAGGACTGGTACATGTTCTGACCTAGCAAGCCCTACCAAGTGAGATAAAGAGCCTAATGAAATCTGTTTTTTGACTTAGAAGGACAATGTTCAGGAACTTTCAATGTTGGATACCTCTCATTTGAGTTTGTGTTGGTGTGTCTGAGTGAGCATGTGAGCAAAGTTTTGAGTGATTTATGTTGTTATAAACGATGAGAGGACATTTGATAAAGATTGCAGTGACTGTTCCCTTTACAACAGACAACTTTAATTTTGAATAGAGATCTGATGTTTTATTTATTGCTCATCAAAAAATGTATATATTATTTGTATAGAATTAGGTTTTCTTCAGTATTTTAAAAAGGTACTTTTCTCCTGTTGTACAGCTCTTTATATACAAACATAAAATGTACATTTGTAGAACGAGATTGTGGTTTTAATGTTATGTATGAATTCATATTTTTGTAAAGCTTGTGGCCACTTGTCTGTAAACACAATGTTATTTTAACTCTGAAAAGCAATAAACATCAAAGATAATTTTTCTTTCTGAGCGAGAATGGGACTGAGCAATATTAAAAAATAAAATTAAATATTTTCACATATAAGATCTACAGTGGCATGCAAAAGTTTGGGCATCCCTGGTCAAAATTTCTGTTGTTGTGAATAGTTAAGTGAGATAGAAGATTAACTGATATCTAAAAGGCATAAAGTTCAAGTTGAAACATTCTTTTCAAAATGTTAAGCAATATTGGTGTATTATTTTTATTTTGTACAATTTTAGAGTACAAAAAAGGAAAGGAGCACCATGCAAAATTTTGGGCAACTGAGATTTGAGCTCTCCGATAACTTTTGACAAGGTCTCATACTTTAAATAGCTTGTTAGGGCTATGGCTTGTTCACAATCATCATTTGAAAAGGCCTGGTGATGCAAATTTCAAAGCTTTATACATACTCTGACTCCTCAAATATTGTCCCAAAAATCAGCAGCCAGGGGCTCCTCTAAGCAGCTGCCTAGCACTCTAAAAATACAAATTATTGATGCACACAAAGCAGGTGAAGGCTATAAGAAGATAGCAAAGCATTTTCAGGTAGCCATTTCCTCAGTTCGTAATGTAATTAAGAAATGTTACTTAACAGGAACTACCTCAAGAGGTGCATGCTGAAGGCTTTGCCATGGCCCTCACAGTCCCCTGATCTAAACATCGTCGAAAATCTGTGGATAGACCTGAAAAGAGCAATGCATTCAAGAAGGCCCAAGAATCTCACAGAACTAGGAGCCTTTTGCAAGGAAGAATGGGTGAAAATCCCCAAAACAAGAATTGAAAGACATTTAGCTGGCTACAGAAAGCTTTTACAAGCTGGGATACTTGCCAGGGGGTGTTACTAAGTACTGACCATGCAGGGTGCCCAAGCTTTTGCTTTGGGCCCTTTTACTTTTTTGTTATTTTGAAACAGTAAAAGATGGATATAAAAAGTAAAATTGCTTAAAATATTAAAGAAATGTATCAGGCCATCTTTTGTTCACTTAGCTATTCACAGCAACAGAAATTTTGATATCAGATGCCCAAACATTTGCATGCCACTGTACTCTATGTGATGCAGATGATGTACATGGTCATTCATTCATCCCATATCTGTATTTCTGCTTGTAGCAAGATTTTGAGAGTAGTTCTGTGGTTAGAATTGTTTGCTAGCGGTAAAGGGGATAGGCAAGGAAGTCCTTTCTCTTTTGTCCATCACAGCATGCTTCCTTTCTTTTCTGCAAAAAATTAAAATAAAACATGAATAATTATGTAATTTTTTCCTGTTTAACCGGTTTGTTTTTACAATGGGTTTCCTTTGATAAATATAGATATGTTTGTTCATTTGCAGTGAGTGATACTTACAGTACAGTAGAATATCACACATTGCACTTAGAAGGCCTACTATATTTCCAAAAACATGTTTTCAATTATAGAATAGAATGCAACAAATCTACTTTCTCTACTTTCACTTTTACATCTGAAAGTCACATGCGCTGCCTGTTTAGTTTCACTTTCAAGTCAAGCCAGTTGTATTTGTATAGCGCCTTTCACAACACACATCATTTCAAAGCAGCTTTACAGAAGATCAGGCATTAACAGAAGATAAATCTGTAATGTCTATAATGTCAATGAATCATCATTGTGTAGTTTGATCAAATACGACTGGTAATCATGTTTAAAAATAAGTAATTAAATAATCATTGTATTAATAACTCAAAGCTGACTGTGGC
Source organism: Moxostoma hubbsi (assembly GCA_032164185.1). NCBI lineage: Eukaryota > Metazoa > Chordata > Actinopteri > Cypriniformes > Catostomidae > Moxostoma > Moxostoma hubbsi. The sequence continues at coordinate 29,365,416 of JAVLUX010000029.1, read as the reverse complement.
AAGGAACACAAAACTCCAGAAGATGTTGGTTAATCAGAGAAAAATAACCTTGGGAGAAACCAGACTCACTGTGGGTGCCAGTTCCCCTCTGACTAACATCGTGAATATTATGTAAATATTACTTATGTATAGTTATATCATGGTTTAAAATGATTAAACTAAGTAAGTGTTAAGGGACAGTGTTTAAACAATGATGTTGTGTGAACTGTAAGATTAATGACTAATGTCTTTGAAGTTCATCCTGGATTAACTGCAGAAGTTCACATAGATAGTTCTTGTTAATTGCATCTATGTGAGTGAGTAAATAAATACATATTTTTTTCTGATTTAGCTAGAGTCCAGCACTCACATTTCGCCACCCCTCTGTCCCCGTATAAGTTGCTTTTTAAATCATGTAACGTTGTTGTATTAATGTTGACTGTTCATTTGTATGACCAGATATGCGGTCTTGACTAATCATTGCATAATATGGGAGTCATTTTCTAGTTCAGGGTATTTTCACGTAATATTTCACAGAATAGTTTACCTATAATATGGCCTGCAACCCGGATGTGTACGTGACCTTGAGGATGTTTCTCACTTTGCCAGTGACAAACTGTGAAGGGGAGCGCTCATTTTCCCACATGCCGAGAATTAAAAATGAACTGAGAACAAGAATGAGTCAACAACGCTTGAACTATCAGTCGGATCTCGTCAGACACCTGGACTTTACTGAAGTCATGGAGGAGTTTTCAAGGAAAAAGGCCAGAAAAAAGACTGTCGACTGTCGACTGTCGAAGGAGAGAGAGAGAGAGAGAGAGAGAGAGAGATGCTCAATCAGCTCTTTAGATAAAAATGTGGTCACTGTGGGAAGCTAGTTCGATTTTGACAGACTGTACAGGCATGACTATTCTTAGGTATGTTATTAGGCTGTATTTTCATAGATTTTAATCTGCTTTATTGCAATAAATTCTGTTGATTTTGTTCTGTGATAGTTTCCATTGTGTCTTTTGTTTGATAGATATGTATAGATCTCCTTTGCTGTCACAGTTAAAATCACAAGTAATGGAGATGGAAAAAGTGGTTTTGCTTTAAACTAAAGAAAAACCCACAGCTTCCTTTTATTGTTTCTAAGAATTCAGATGTTCTGTGAGTTTGGGACACGAGTTCTGGGAGGGGTGGGTGCTCCAAGATTCTGTGTCCAGGGGCCTCTGCTTTCTAACTCCGTGTCTGCGTGGACCACGATTTCACAACAACACATGACATCATTTCCTTCGAAAATCGAAACCTAGTTATCTTTTTTTGGGGGCGGTTCTTCTTTAACGGTTTCCATATGCTCTTTGCATCCTGCTTTTTTGTGGGTTTTTGTGATCATATCATCATATTACTTGAGAAACACCGTTGAAAAGAACTAAGTATGGCATTTTATCAACAACAGCCGATTTACAACCCGGTAAGTGACACTTTTTTTAATTTTTTTTTATTTTTTTTTTATTTTATTTTTTTTTATATCGGCCATTATCAAAAAATACCTCGCATTTTTATCAAAAATAGATCTCTCATTTATCTGTAGGATATTTATCTTTCTTGCATCCTCATTTAATGCATTATTTCAGTAATTCACTAATAGTGCTGTGGTAGGCAATCTCTGAAGTTACATTTGGGCAACGTTACATTGGGCATATGGGCAAACGTGAACTCAAACTCAAACAACAGGATATGATGCCTGATAATTAAGATCTTATATTTATTTATTTAACCAGGAATCAATCTTCAAAACGAAAATGCATAATACCCTACACCAGTGTTTCCCAAACTTTTCCTGCCACGGCACACTTTTTACGACTTAAAAAAATTCTACAGCACACCACTATCCCACATATGCGAACCATCGTCAATATTGTTCCTTTTCAATAACTTGTCCATGTTTTCTGTCCATAGTAGCGTGTTTACTTTGAATGTTTGAAATTTGGCTATGCAAAAAGTAAAACAAAGACAACAAGTCACGTACAGTGCACGTACAGACTTTCTCATCGTCCTTCATTTTGACGGACAGGGTCATACAAATTCAGTCACAATCAATTATTACCCGCCATTTTAATTGTCATATTTTAATGATAATAAGACATTTAGCTTTTATTTTCATTTTTAATCATGAATTTACAGGACGAGCATATAGCAGATTATACTTTTATTTATTTATGAAGAGAACAGATGAACAACAGAGACGCCACATGAAGCAGTTTAATGTTTTTCCGCCACGGTGACAGCTGAGGCCACTAAAACACGACATATGAACAACGCATTATTACAAAAAAAACAAATACGATTAAAATATGAACAAAACACGTAAAAAATGAACTGAACGGAACTCAATCGACAACTCAAACCATCCTCCTGTCCGCACCGACTTAAACTCGCCTGCGCGTAGGCCTAATCAGACGCATCAAGGGAAGCTGAGGCAATTGCCGTTAGACTGTTTGTCTTTGTCTCGGACAGACTTCTCGAGGCAGTTTTAATTTGGTTCTGGAGGCTGAATCCAGCGTCAAGCACCGTATCGCAAGATTTGCAGAAAGCGTCACACAGTGGCGATTTTACGAGTTAGCCACGTAAAAAAGCGAGAGGTGTGCACAATAAACACGGAAAACATGTATTTGGAAGAGAGTTGCTTTGATAGAAGTAATAAAAGGACTCGTTTGTGTTCAGGTCTAAGCGTTTTCTTGGTGAATTTAAAGGAGTTCAATAACTGGGGAATATTCGTAAACGAAAAGTTAACATTAAATTAAAAGAACGTTTGATCTCTTCACAAATTTGGACAGTTTTAAAATATTTCTTGTCGCTTTGTACTCTCAAAGACATTACTGGTGAAGCAAAAACGTGTGTGTGAAAAACACTTTGGTGCAAAGTGACGTCACTTCATAGACTTCAATGACGCGAGTCACGTGAAAGTTACCTTAACGCGTATAAATATCACTCACATTTGCGCATTAATCATTGCTCTTCACTATCACAAAAGTGACCAATTATGGATTCAAAACGGAGAATTTCTCCGAAATGTGAAGATTTTGGATACCTGATATTACATTTTTTTTTTCATGCATTTATTTATTTTGTGGAATTTGATTATTTTCACCTGTGTGCCGCGGTACAGGGTGGTTGGGAAACACTGCTCTACACAAATAGATGTTGTTGTTGTTGTTTAGTTCAAATCAATAATTACAACATGATATTAGAAAAAATAAAATGGGTCCCATAAAAATAGTTCACATACAACAAAAATAATGTAGCAGCACTTACAAATTAAATTAAATTAACTTCTAGCATTTGTTTCTTTAATAGTCTGCATATTTTAAGGATTTATAATAACTTTATTTATAAATAATAACGGGTTTGTTTTAAGGCACTTGCATTTATGCTTATATTATGATTACTTTTACAGAGAATCCCATTCACTGGTTCAATCCAAGGAGGCTTGCAGAACGGCAAGACTATTACCATAAGTGGACGGGTTTTGCCAAGGGCTAACAGGTGAGGAACATTTTTTATTGTTAAAACAAAGTTTTAGGATAGATTATGGATATATGTAATTGGTGAATACCTTGTTTCTTTGCTCTTCTGTACACGGTAAAAAGTAGTAACCTGCAATAATTACCTATTTCTACTTGATCTTAATCTTACTGCACTTTTGTTGGTGTCACCTAATTTAGTCATATTTAAAAAACAAACAAAAAAAAAAACAGTTAATTAGGTAATCACTTGATGCACATTTTTAGGTTACCTAACACAACTCACAGAATTGGGTTTTACATGGGTGAAAATCATGTGTAGGTTGCGCGAGAAGCCTGTTTCTCAGATTTTTGTTAAACAACAACATACTTACAAAATATATATTTTCCTTTAATGTAAGCAGCAGAAGTGTGTCAAAGCAAACGCTTAATTTCTGATTATGTATGAGCTGCATTGCACAGGACTAAGAGATACAGTAGTTATTATAGTCAATGTAAACTATTTATCATTGCACAATATTTGTTAGCTATTGTTTTCTCTCTCTCTTTCATTGTGTTTTCTAGATTTCATGTAAATCTTCAGTGTGGTTCCCAATCCAAAGCAGAAATTGCTTTACATTTTAACCCACGCTTTGAAGGTGGCTCTGGCTATGTAGTGCACAATGCCAGTCAAAATGGTTGTTGGGGCTCTGAAGAACGGAAATATGAAACTCCATTTCCCTCAGGCCAACAATTCACCCTCCAGATCCTTGTCACCATGGATTCATACAAGGTTATTCATTCACTTTCAGATTTGTATTTCTGTTTCTTTATAGCCTCTGAGTAGGGTAAGTCCAAAGCAGGTTATCAATGATTAATTAGAGAAGTATTTATCTTTCTTTACTGATTTTTACAATGGTTCTCTCTAGATAAGCACAAATGGGAGACACTTCATGGACTTCATACACCGTATTCCATTCACTCGTGTGGACACCATCTTTGTGGATGGAATGGTGGAACTGAATTCTATTACTTTCCAGGAACCTGCGGTGAGGACAAAAATACACGTTACCACAATTAAGCATATTACAGCAATGTTATTGTTATATTATGAATGTATCGGTGAGATTAAGAAAACAAAAAGTGCAAAAGACTCAATACAATGGCCCCAGAAAGTATTTGGAACATTTTGGATACTTAAGCTGCACTTAAAAATGTATGTATTTCATTGCATTGGATAATTGTTTTTATTTTGTGCCAGTTTTACAATTGCTTCTATTAAGTCAGTGTATCCACGAGTCCTTAAAAATTCTTAAAAATTCATAAATTAACTTTTTAAAATGTATGGCCTTAAAGAGTCTTAACTATCTTAAATAAATTACAAGAAGTCTTAAATTTTGTTTGCTCAGATCTTGAATTAAAAAAAATTTAAATCTCCTCTTTCATAATCTTTTAACATTTTCAATACATCTTGTCAACTTTAAACATCCATTTTTAAGGTAACTGATTATTTTTTATTTGAGATATTTCACTCAAATTTTAATTGTCATCACTTACTTACCTTCATGCTGTTGCAAACCTGTAAAAAAAATTACAATTTATTTCAGTGGAAATCAAAAGGAGATATTAGGGAGTTTCAGTCACCATTCACTTACATTGAATGAAAAAAAAGATGCAGTGACAGTGAATGGTGACTGAGAATAAACGTTTTGATTAACATCTTTTTTGTTCCACGGCAGAGAAAAACTCATTCAGACTTAAGGGTGAGCAGTGATGACAGAAATTTCATTTTTAAATGAACTGCCCTTTAACTACCTGTTAAAGTATTTGTTAAAGGTATCTGCCAAAAAGAACTACTATAAATGTTAATCAGCACATGCTAGACATTATTCACAGCAGCGGTATCTTTGATTTTGATGACAATGACAACAAGGTTGTGAGGGATAGACCTACAGTCTCTTCGATGAACTGCAGTTTAAAATGTTCTTGGATCCTTCTGTGTACAAAACTTTTAAAATATATATATTTTCAAGAACACTCAATAGACAAAAAAAACTCAAGACAACATGAGTTGTGGAAAATCAGATGGGATATTGGCGCTCTTAACAGATTTACACTGTGCATGCCATTGAAGAGACGGTAAGTCTCTCTCTCACAGCCTCATTTCCATTCCCATTAAAAATCAAACACGGCGCTACTGTGAATAAGGTCTATAGACCAATCCTCTTGTTTACAAAAAATGTCTGCGCATGCACAGTAAATGGTGGCAGAAAGCCCACTGATTGTTGGGTTAGATTTGACAGATTAGAGGATTAAATGAAAGTGACACAAAACCATCATAAATACAAAGATATTCTTAACGATACAATTACTATAATGATATGAGTTAACAAACATGTAATTGTGTTCACTATAAATTTATGCTGCAAAGTTGTGAGTCAAAAGGATCTCCCCAGTCCAGTCAGCTCTGTTTCTGATCTTGAAGCCACAGCAGTCAACGAGAGAGGATCTAAGTGCAGCTTTAACTCAAAACAGGAAATCCACAGGGAACATAGTGCAAACCGTATTAAACATGAAATAACTGACAACGGAAACAGGGAAACCAAGGACTTAAATACATAAAGGAACAAACAAGGGAATGAGGAACACCTGGGTCAACAATCAGGGAACGAGAACTAATTAGGGGAAACCAATCATAAAATAAAACTACAAAGGACTACAAGAACCAAACAGGAACTAAACTAAACTTCAACATAAAAGCACAAAAACAAAAGACAACAGTGAAAATGACAGTTATATAAAGACATTTGTACATTTTTAAGTGTGGAGAAAGTGTTAAAATAATTTTTGGGGTTACTGTAAATTTGAATGGCATTTTTTAAATGTATATTTTGTGTATTAGAGTAATATGATAAATGAACATTATGAACCTCTTCCTTTGCAGCCCTACTTTCCTCCACAACCAGGTTTTCCAGTAAGTATTATCGTCCCAACACCAGTAAGACAGAGTTCAGCTCAGTCGAAATGCTATGTCACTGTTGAGATAGCAAAACCATGTATAATGACATGCATAACATTGCAACGTCTTTTGAAGCCACTTTGTATATTATCTTTCAAGGGTTATATTCCAGTGCAACCAGGATTTCAGGTAGGAATATGTTGGAGGTTTGCTAATGCCAATGCAAAAAAAGAATAGTATCAAGAATAATATGTTTTAAACAAATGCCATTTTATCTTTAGTTTTCCTGCCGTAAACAACTGCAATTCATTTTATTTACAGCCTCAGTATGCTGCACCTCCAGGATGTGGGGTAAGATGAAGATATCAAATGCTAATCATGTAACTTTTTGGGTACCTACGCTAGAGTTAAAAGATTCCTACTTTTATTATTCTACAAATATTAACAGACCTACAACTGATTGATCACTGTGTTTCTCCTATATACAGAAGTGATACTAATAAAAACAATGTTTTTCCTTCAGTTCCCTTCATATCCGGCTCCAGCTGCCTATGTAAGTGCAGTTCTCACCACAGCAAATTGCATCACATTTAAAGCACACTTAGAGGGGAAAAGTCATACATTAATTATTATTTTTACATTGTAGAGTATGTATTGTGCCTTGCAAAACGATTTAGGCTTTAGCAATTCTTCAACTCACATATTCTACTGAACTGAACATAAAATATAAACAAGATAATCAGTTGACTCTGGTTTTATGAGATATATAGTTTATATATAATTTTCTTCTTTGGAATGCAAAAGGACATATTTGCAGAATGACAGCTTCAGTAACTATTCACTTTCATTGCATTTTTGTTACAATAATTCTTGGGTGAACTATCCCTTAAATTTGATTGAAATTTTGCCAAAGAAAATGAGTTTATGATCTTAACTGTAAAAGTCACTGTAGGAAATTTAACCTTATTGTTCAGGAGCCACTCAGATGTGGCCCATCCCTTCGGATCATGTTTTTATGGCACGTAGCCTCTTCTCTTGCAATTCTTCCCTCCATTATACTCCATGTATTCCTCTTGCACTTTGAATAAGAATTTAAGTCTGCTGACAAAGAAAATGTTTTGTTATCAACATTATTTAATTATAGGGATGGTGCTGTGTCCCATGGCATTGGCATTTGCACCTTAGATGTGGCTTCATTTATTCTATCCTCACAAATAATTTTGTTAGAAATTTTAGATATTGCTGAATATGTTCATAATACCAGTGTCACTTCAAATTTAGCCTATTTTGGAATGCCCAATTCCCACTCTTAGTAGGTCCTCATGATGATGCGGTTACTTAAATCATTCCGGGTGGCGGAGGACAAGTCCCAGTTGCCTCCACTTCTGAGACCGTCAAGCCGTGTATCTTATCACGTGGCTTGCTGTGCATGACACCGTGGAGACTCACAGCATTGGAGGCTTAGGATGCCTGGCTGGAGTCACTCAGCACACCCTGGATTTGAACTCGTGACTCCAGGGGTGGTAGTCAGCGTCAATATTCGCTGAGCTACCCAGGCCCCTAAACTAAGCATTTTTGAATATCAGTTTTTAAATAATGTTTGAATGAGTATCTCGCACAGTATTATGAAATTTCAGTCATTTGTATTTCAGTAAGTGTGAGAAGAGAAAATACTTATTTACTAGTATTCAACAAATATGTAATATGCTACAGTATATTGCAATAGAAAATACAATTTCATTATAAATACTGTCTATTATTTTGACCCAAAATCAGACTATCCCACACAAAAGCATCATCAACGGAGGAATGTTCCCTGGCAAAAACATTGTCATCCATGGAGTGATTAATCCTAACGCTAATAGGTTTGACACATTAGAGATTAACTCTTCAGTAACATATACATTTTTACAAATATTCTGTTATTCTTCAGTCAATATTAATGACACAAAGATCATTATAACATGTTTGTCCTTAATTTTCTGCTTTCTCCATCAGAGTAACATTTAACCTGCGCCACAGAACTGGGATCGCATTACACTACGATATTCGTTTCACTGAGAATGTGGTTGTGCGCAACACCAATCAGATGGAGAAGTGGGGAACGGAGGAACGGTTTGGAGGCATGCCATTAAAAAAAGGGCAACCTTTTCAGGTAAACCAATGATCAAGGTCATTATGATCCCTGAAAATCTATTTTTTATTCAAATGAACAGACTGTAACAGGACATGTTCCAATAATAATGGATGCCTACTTTATAATGTTGCTGTTAAGAATTGTCATTGTAAGTTACAATAAGTAATAACACATCTTACTCTCAGTTTTGTATATGTTTCAGGTCACCATCACTTGCAATCCTCATCATTACAACGTGTTTGTCAATGGCCAACAAGCACACACTTACAATCATCGTTACAAAGAACTGAGCGAAATTGATATTTTCGAGGTTTCCGGAGATCTACAGTTGACTTTAGTGCAGGCCTAACAAGGATTTCAGGCCTTCTAAGCAATTATATCATAAATCGCTTATAAAATGTACTCAAATATAGCAGAAGAAAAAAGCATTGCTAATTAAGGAGTTTCACTGTGAAACGCATCGTCAACTGAAATCACACAAAGCACTGTGATTTTGACATTATTTTTTTGCATGCATGAAAAAACTTTATTAGTAGTAGCATAAAGCATGACATATATTGCATTTTGTTGTGAATTATGACCTCAAATATGTTCCATATTCATTCAGGTATATTCATGTAGCCTCTTTGATGCAAAGACATACATAGGATGCTTTAGCTTGTATGGGCCTATATGTTTTTATAAAGATCCTTACTGCCTCTGTGCTTTATTGACATTGTACTTACATTAAACTTAGTATTCCCATGAGAGCATCATTGTGGCGTTATACTGTCAACTTTAATATCTAGCATTTCTTACCAGCATATTAAAAACTATAAAGTTATTTGCAGATAAGTGTTGCTATGTATAAGTGCAGCTATGTAGGTCCTCACAATCCAAGTGAATGAGTACCAACATTTTAAAGCTACAAAAAGGCAGCATAAATGTAATCCACACAACTCCAGTGCTTAAATCCACATCTTCAGAAGTGATATGATAGGTGAGGATGAGAAACGGATCAATATTTAAGTCATGTTTTACTATAAAGTCTCCTTCCTTCCCAATAGGTGGCGATATGCACAAAGTTGATACCCATTCAATTGCATTGTATAGACCTACATAGACTGAAATATTCTTCTTAAAATCTTGGTGTTCAGCTGAAGAAAGTCACACATCTGGAATGGCATGAGGTTCAGTAAATAATGAGAGAATTTTAATTTTTTGGTGTACTATCCTTTTACCTCGCATTTAATTAGTAATGCACCTGGATCGGTATCGGCTCCGATACTGAAGCTTTTAGATGGATTGGGTATCAAGTCTGAAGACCATTCCAAATCCAATACTATGTGTTAGTCATGTTCTTTACTGTCAAACTCCAAAAATTACATAAAAGAACCATAAAAAAAACAAAAAATTAAAGCAGTTCATATGACTGCATTTTATTCAAAGCCATTTGAAGATGTGTACAGTACTGTGAATCACAAAAAGCAATGTTTAATAAGTAAATATATAGTATGCGCAGCACATTAGTCAATAGTGATGATCTGATCATGACATAAACTCACACAGGCTGGTGATGCACTTGCGGCTATTTTTAGAATTCACAGCAGTGCACAATATTTGAGTGCTACTCAAGCACAGCATCTCAATTCTTGATGCTCAATAGTTCGGTTCACTTAGAACGGCATTTAGAACGGCACTAGAGTTGCATTTTACCAGAATTTGAATAAGAAGCGAATTAAACTACTGTGAACTTGCCGACAAACAGACACATACAGGACTTCCTGGAGAGTTTAGAATGTCACAATAAAAGCGTGAGGGTTTAAAAATTGCACGATTTCAATATATTACTGTTGTATTTCAAATTAATAGTCAAAATAATATTAATTTATTATTATTATTGTCATCATTAGTGTTTGTTTATAATTTATAACAATATTTAAGTTGAATGGATTCCCAAAAAATAACTGTGAATGAAAAGTGGACTGATGTCTTACAACTAAATTGAACAAAAAAAGATCCCTTTAAAGTCCAGATGCAAGTTGAAAATTTGGAGCAAGGAGAAAAAAAAAGGCAAAAATAAAACACCGGAATTACTGTTAATTTTGTTGCTATTATCCAGTATACTAGTTAATAATAAAGTGTTTCTTAATAAGCTATACATTTATATTGAAATAATGTGTAGTTAGAGGTTTGTGTTTCTTTACATATTAAAGCGCACTCCCAATTAGTTACACAATAATGTCCTGTTTAAAGATATTCTAAACTGATTATGCAAAAAACAACACTGGTATCGGTTTGCGATCTGTATTGGCCAATACTGAGATTTCTGATATCAGAATTGGATCGAAAGAGAAAAAGTGGTATCGGTGCATCCCTATATTTAACATAGTACCCTTGGCAAGCAGAGTGAGGTATGTTACCTAATTTTTTGGTATGTTTTCTGTTTATTTCATAGTGAGTCCAGCTTGTGATTATTTATGTTTATTCTATGACCCTGTTTTATGCTTGTTTTCATTTGTTTTTATTTATTTTCAGGGGTGGGAAGGTAGCTTTTAAAATGTATTCCTTTATAGATTACACAATACAAGCTGTACATTGTTATTTGTTATGTATTTTGTTAGATTACTCAAGGTCAGTAACATAATTTATATTCTGTGGATTACTTCTTCAGCACAGATTTCTTCACATGTTTTTTTTTTACTATAAACAAACAAACAAACAAACAAAAACTGACAGTAAACTACACAATACACTTAGCCTATTTTACATTTACATTCTCTGAAAAAGCCTAAATATCTTATACAGTGTTGCTTCTAAAACAAGATAAAGTAAATTAACCTTGCTTTAAGGATTTTTCTATATTTTTACAGGAAAACAATACAAAATATTTTTACAGTTCTAGAGAAAAAAATGATCTAATATGGATTTTCTTGATAGAAAAAAATAGAATCATGCCTGATAACCTGATGCCTGATGTAAAAGGGATAGAAATTAAAACAAGGTTAACTATTTCTGTTGCTCCAAACCTACTTCATAAATCCACAGTGTACACAACAACATCTTTTTACGTTTGTGGTTTCTCTGTATTATCCCAGAACCCCTCTACAGAGGAGGAGGTAGGTTAGCAAAACAAAGCGGATCACGGCGGTCCACTGGAGAGGAGACCAGAGGCCATTCTTTTTGAATGGATAAATGAAGGAGATGTTTCAGTGTTCTGAATAAACTGCTTTTGTGAGGAAACATCTCAACACTTAATGAATTGACTGCCTGTCAACTAATCTTCAACATGTTTGATATTAATCCTATTACAACAAACTATATGTGGAGTTTACTACAGTGAAAGTGGTGTTAATAATGATTTCATATTGAACATGAAATAGTAGTTTCAGCTCATTATATGTTATTCCTCTTTATGTTTGTTTTTGTTTGTTTATTTTGTCATTTGTCAATTCTTTGTGTAGTTTCATAATGCGGCAACCATAAGCTACTCAGAAGTCATACTCCATGATGTTTACAGGTGCTCGAAACCAGCTAAATAAAAAATAAAGCACCTATATGAAACACCTATTCTTTGTCCCGCTTATTGATACCAAGTCAATCAAAATGGAATTAGTGTGGGAGCAAGTGCGAGAAAGTATTTTTTACATAGAGGTGACGTGTGAGGCTACACCACATGTGAAAATGCAAGTGAATTTTTTACTGCATCCTAGTAAACTGGACCTTGCAGATCACAAGGTCAGTAAACTGGGCAGCTATGATGACACTGCACTTTTTTATGATACAAGCACTAATCTGTTATATGTGGAACTCTGTGCAGGGGCAGACTGGGATTAAGAGGGACCCTGGACTTTCACACCACACCATAAAACACCGGCTCATTGATTAGTCAAGTCAAGTCATTTTTTATTTGTATTGCACCTTTCACAATACACATCATTTCAAAGCAGCTTTACAGAAGATCAGGCATTAACAGAAGATAAAACTATAATATCTATAATGTCTATGAGTCATCATTGTGTAGTTTGATAAAATACGATTGTAAATTGTTTTTAAAAATAAGTAAATAAATAATAATTGTATTTATAACCCAGTAAACAAGCCAAAGGCGACTGTGGCAAGGAACAAAAAACTCCATAATATGTTGGTTAATGGGAGAAAAATAACCTTGGGAGAATCCGGACTCACTGTGGGGGCCAGTTCCCCTCTGGCTAACATCATGAATATAATGCCAATATTGGTAAATGGTCTGCACTTATATAGCACATTTTTCTAACCTCAGAGGTTACCAAAGCGCTTTACACTGTGTCCCAATCACCCATTCACACACACACTCATACACCAATGGCGGCAGAGCTGACATGCAAGGCGCTAGCCTGCCATCAGGAGCAACTTGGGGTTCAGTGTCTTGCCCAAGGACACTTCAGCACATGGAGTCGTATGGGCCGGGATTCGAACCACCAACCCTGCAATTAGTGGCCAACCCGCTCTACCAACTGAGCCACAGTCATCCTATTGTAATATTACTTATGTATAGTGCAAGTCATGGTTTAAAATTATTAAACTAAGTAAGTGTTAAGGGACATTGTTTAAACAAAGATTTTGTATGAAGATTAATTACTAATGTCTTTGAAGTTCAACATGGATTAACTGCAGAAATTCACGTAGATGCAATTGTCCTTGTCAATTGGCTGATGAAGGTTTTTTTTGGCAATTGATGGTCTATGCATTCCATTTCAAGATCGTAGTCCATCAATAGACCGAGGTGATGCAGGCAGATATCAGTGAGATGCATCGCAGTTCAACCTGGCTGGTAATTTCGGTGAGGTTCGGTGGGTCCATCCTAAATCCAAGGTTCAGGTTCAGGCAATGGCATATGAAGTGTCCCATGTCTTATGCGTGAAGTTGGCATCAGTTCATCCTCTGACGTCCATCATAATAGTCCAACAAGAAGCAGGAATGGTGCTGGATCCAGCCGGTACTGGTGACCTCAGGATAGGTTGAGGGAGACAAATTAAATAATATTAGTATATATGACATTCAATTTATTGCAGAGTTATAAATCATGATCAATGTTTCTGGTTCCGGCAGACATAACTAAAGCAGCATAATTGTGAGTTGAAGGATAAATTAGGTGTATGCCTGGCTAAATAGATTAGATACTCAATAGATAGAGTCTTTAGTCTAGACTTAAAATGAGGGAGTGTGTCTGCATCTCAAACAATATTATGGAGACTATTCCATTGTTTAGGAGCCAAATATGGTGGATTTGTGGATTTTGATATTCTAGGAACTATTAACATGCCAGAATTTTGCGATCGTAATGAACGTGATGGAATATAGCGTGGTAGAAGGTCACTTAAGTACTGCAGAGCTAGACCATTCAAAGTTTTGTATGTAGTTAACAGAATTTTCAAATTAATACAAAATTTAACAGGTAGCCAATGTAACAATGATAATATGGGGCTAATATGATCATATTTATTGGTTCTCGTTAGCAATCTGGCTGCAGCATTTTGAACCAACTGAAATTTATTTATTGACCTTGCTGGAAATTCTCCCAGTAATGCATTACAATAATATAGTTTTGAGGTCATGAACACATTAATTAGTTTTTCGGCATCAGCAAAAGAGAGCATTTGCCATAATTTAGCAATATTTATTAGGTGGAAGAATGCTGTTCTACAACCATTGGTAATTTGATTTTTAAAGGACAGATTGGTTTCAGATATAACACCTAAGTTCTTCGCTGTTGAAGACAATGTACATCTATCGAGAGTCAATTTATATTTAGAGGTTTTGTTCCAATAATTAGTACCTTTGTTTTTTTCGGAATTGAGTAGAAGGAAATTTCTGGCCATCCGATCTCTTATTTCATTGATACACTCTTTGTAATTTGGAGAATTGTGAACTCTCATTAGGTTTTGAAGAATTATAAAGTTGGGTATTGTTGCCATAACAGTGGAAACTTATTCAACGATTCCTGATAATATCTCCCAGGGAAAGCATATACAAGGAGAAAAGCAGAGGCCCTAAAACTGATCCCTGTGGCACTCCATACTTTCCTTTTGTTTGGGTTGACAATTCCGTCTGCTAAATAGGACCTAAACCATGCTAATGCAACTCCACAAATGCCAACATTATTCTCTAGCCTATTCAAGAGAATATCATGATCTTAGTGCTGTTGAATGCAGCACTAAGATCTAAATGCACTAGAAGAGAAATACAGCCGCAATCAGATGATAAGAGCAAGTCATTTGTAACTCTGATAAGTACAGTCTCTGTATTGTGATGAGGCCTAAATCCTGACTGAAAGTATTCATATATACTATTTCTCTGTAGAAATGAACATAATTGGGAGGATACTACCTTTTCTCGTATTTTCGACATAACTTGAGATTTGAAATCAGTCTATAATTAGCCACTTGTTGTGGCTTTTGATGCTTCAATAAATTTTGTTAGCTCTTCATGACATATGACATCGAAGGATTGAAGGACAATTATGAGACACTGTTTTCTGAGGTGCTATGACAGATGATTGCATAATTCCCTATTTTAATATGATGTTTATCTTCTATTTGTTTGTTTTTTCAAGTTTGACCTTAATCTAATTTTTTCTAAATGATTTAGTGAGGGTTTTGTGTTTGGCAGTTCGGATAACAGACACAGTCTCTATGTGTTGTAGCTTAAGTGACCTATGTGATGTCTCAAGGCAGCTAGCAGACATTCTGATTAACCAGTTTGTCTGCTTAGATTAGACTTTCTGGCTCAATTTCACATTTTTGTGTTGAAGAAAAAAAAAACATTTATATTGACTGCTAGTCATGACAACGGGCCCAACAGTGCAAAAAAATTGACATAACATATAAAACCACTTTAAATATGGATTTTTAAGAGAAAGCACTAAAATAAGCACTTTATAACTCAGACAAATAACATGTCCAGAATTTCTTTTTCACCTACATATAGATGTTAGGTTAAAATGTACATGAAAGTACAAGGGAAAGTGTGTATTTTAGGTGCTGTGACAAGTCAGCATTTCCTCAAAGTTTTTCAAGAAGTATAATAATATATATATATAAATATATATATTATAGTACTTAGATGAAGAAAGTGTCTCACAGCAGGCCACTGATGACAATGCTTAAAATGTAATGTCAATTACTCACATAACTATGTGTAAATGTTTATTTTTAAAAATCAATGAAAACAAAGTTGGCCAGAATATGTAGGCCTACATATATAAATATATTATAAGATATTTTAAGATATAAGATATTTTGCAGATGAATTGCTCATATTTTCACTGTATGTGCATTTTTGCGTTTTTATATCTGCAGTGTTTTAATTCCAACTCCAGATTATTCTTGATAAAAAGTAAAAAGATCAATGCTATGACAATCACTGTTTCTGCTATACTTTAAAAAAAGTAAGCCTCAAAGATATATTTTTCTGCAATTTGTTGTAAGCATTATTCAGCAAGTGTCGTGGAAAATCTTTGAAGAATCTCTCTAAAATGCAAGAAAACTCTCAGAGTCCAGGGTTCAGATGCCAAAGTTAAAGTTTATTGAATCACAAACAAACTTTAGAAAGGCCAGCTGTCCATTCTGACTCTCTTAGTCCAAAACCTCATCTTCTATACATCTGTTATTACCTCATTTCTACGCCCCTTCATTGTTTTTGTAACCAATGGATACTGTTCACCACCATTATCTCACAGAGCCTTTTGATATCTTTTTACTGGTAGAAACCTGGCTTTAATCTTTTTAATTACTTTGACCACTGGTTGTTTTTACTCCTTATCTTCAGCTGTGTTTCAAGGTCAATAGCCTCATTATTTTGTTACAGCTGGGTGCTCTTTGTGGTTTTTGCAGCATCAAAACTTTTAGTAACCTCATATGCTCTCTACTGGGACACACAAAGGCCAGGAAACTCATATAAGTATTTTGATATGAAAACATACTAGAATATTGAAAAATATAATATACAAGCTGCATATATACACTCACCTAAAGGATTATTAGGAACACCATACTAATACTGTGTTTGACCCCCTTTCGCCTTCAGAACTGCCTTAATTCTATGTGGCATTGATTCAACAAGGTGCTGAAAGCATTCTTTAGAAATGTTGGCCCATATTGATAGGATAGCATCTTGTAGTTGATGGAGATTTGTGGGATGCACATCCAGGGCACGAAGCTCCCTTTCCACCACATCCCAAAGATGCTCTATTGGGTTGAGATCTGGTGACTGTGGGGGCCATTTTAGTACAGTGAACTCATTGTCATGTTCAAGAAACCAATTTGAAATGATTCGAGCTTTGTGACATGGTGCATTATCCTGCTGGAAGTAGCCATCAGAGGATGGGTACATGGTGGCCATAAAGGGATGGACATGGTCAGAAACAATGCTCAGGTAGGCCGTGGCATTTAAACGATGCCCAATTGGCACTAAGGGGCCTAAAGTGTGCCAAAAAAACATCCCCCACACCATTACACCACCACCACCAGCCTGCACAGTGGTAACAAGGCATGATGGATCCATGTTCTCATTCTGTTTACGCCAAATTCTGACTCTACCATCTGAATGTCTCAACAGAAATCGAGACTCATCAGACCAGGCAACATTTTTCCAGTCATCAACTGTCCAATTTTGGTGAGCTCTTGCCAATTGTAGCCTCTTTTTCCTATTTGTAGTGGAGATGAGTGGTACCCGGTGGGGTCTTCTGCTGTTGTAGCCCATCCGCCTCAAGGTTGTGCGTGTTGTGGCTTCACAAATGCTTTGCTGCATACTTCGGTTGTAACGAGTGGTTATTTCAGTCAAAGTTGCTCTTCTATCAGCTTGAATCAGTCGGCCCATTCTCCTCTGACCTCTAGCATCAACAAGGCATTTTCGCCCACAGGACTGCCGCATACTGGATGTTTTTCCCTTTTCACACCATTCTTTGTAAACCCTAGAAATGGTTGTGCGTGAAAATCCCAGTAACTGAGCAGATTGTGAAATACTCAGACCGGCCCGTCTGGCACCAGTTCAGGAGATTGTCTTGACCAGGACCACACCCCTAAAAGCATTGAAGCAACTGCCATGTGATTGGTTGATTAGATAATTGTATTAATGAGAAACTGAACAGGTGTTCCTAATAATCCTTTTGGTGAGTGAAATTCATCAGTTCAGTTTTAAATGGTATGATGTTAGGTTTATTGTGTGCCCATTTTTGTTTGTGTATATGGTATTTTCCATATATAATTAACAGATTAATCACCAAATTTTCTTCTAAACTCTTATTCTTATACAATAAAAATGTATCTTTACCAGTAAGCTGAATATTTAATTTTGTGTGTTTAAGTATATTCAATATCAATCCAAAAAAATTGGGTAAACACACATTCAAAGAATAAATGTTTTATGGATTCTTCCTCTAAGTTACAAAAGACACATGTAGTCTCCATGTCTCTATAAAATCTTGAGACTGCTTGTCTCACTGGGTAAATTAAATGAATAACTTTATATGTGATTTCTTTAACTTTATTGGTGAGACAGTATTTACTAGGTAACTTCCAGACCTCTTTCCATTCAATCTGATTATACAATGAATTCCAATATGGTTTGCATTTAGGTACCAATGTATTTCTGCATATTGTTTTTATAAAGAAGTTGTTAAATTTTTTATCTAAAACCTCCACACCATTAATACTTATGTGAGTATTATATACAGAGATACACTCAGAGGATATATCACTTGATAGGAGTTGAATAAGGCCACCAAGAATGGCAACAAAACTATTGCAAACTCTTTAGCAGTTACTGGAATCTTATAGTAATTAAGGAATTCACAATAATTCAAAAGTTGTCCATAACTAAATAACTGTCTCACCAGTACAGTACCATTATCGTACCAGTTTCTAAAAAATAAAGATTTGTTTTTAAATACAATATTCTTGTTTTTCCAAATGACAGATTTGTGTGGAGAGAAGTTATGTTTATAAATGAGCATCCATAATAAAAAAGACCTGTCGAAAACAAGATAGCTTTATCGGAACCTTGTTTACATCAAAATTACATCTAAAAAAAAATTCCAAACCTCCCAACTTTTCAAATATCAGGTCAGGGATGATATTCCATATTTTGTCTTTAAAGTACAAATAATTATTTAACCATTTATTCTTAAATATGCAGTTAGCAGTAATTAATGTAGATCTAATAGTCATGCATTAAAGAGTTCAAGTATAGAAGTAGTTTCATTTAGCATTAAATTACATTTTTAATGTTTTACATTATATATTTTTTTAAATGTTTAATTGCTACTTTTTCTAAAAAACTTAAAGCACTGTTTACTCCCTGCAAAGGGTGGTGCGAACTGCCAGAAACATCATCGGAGGTGAGCTTCCCTCCCTCCAGGACATATATAACAGATGGTGTGTGAATAAAGCTCGGAGGATCATCAGAGACTCCAGCCACCCGAGTCATGGGCTGCTCTCACTGCTTCCATCAGGCAGGCGGTATCGCAGCATCAGGACCCGCACCAGCCGACTACATGACAGCTTCTTCCCCCAAGCAATAAGACTTTTGAACACATGATCTCTCACGATCAACAATCAGCACGGCACTTTATTAATCTTCATTCTGTCAAATATATTCTCCCCAATTCACTTAGTGTATTTATACCCTTATCTAGTGTATGTGTATTCTACATTGTGTGTATTGTTTACTGTATATTGTATATCAGTACTATGTTGTGTAATTGTGTACATTTGATATGTAAATTGTTGTGTAGGTATGTGTACATTTGTTATGTAAATTGTGTTGTGTAAATATGTTGTTTATTGTAAATTGGTATATGTCTCGTCATTGTCATTACTGCAATGTTGCTCGGAACTGCACACAAGACTTTCACCTACTGTTGCACTCGTGTACACAGTAGTGTGACAATAAAGTAATTTGATTTGATTTGATTGACTCTGTTTAATTACTGGCTCTTGATTAATTCCTGTACAAGCTTGAAGCAAGTTTTATAAGAGAAACACTGAAACACTGAAAGTCACTTTCGTAAAATAACAGTGTTTTATTGCATATTTGCTACAAGTGCAATATCAAGTTAACATATAACTGTTAATGAAGCCTTTTTCTGCTCATTTTGCTTTTTACTTTGCATGTGAATCTTTTAAATCTTTTTTGATTTATTATGCAGGTTTTTTTTAACATGATATATATATATATATATATATATATATATATATATATATATATATATATATATATATATATATATATATATAATGTAATTTTCTTTTCTTTTTTTTTTTTTGCAAGAATCACAAGGTGCTGTTTGGTTTAAAATGTGTTCGTTGCGCCCTCTTGTGGAGTTAGGACATTTTACATTTATATATTTGACTTAATTGCATTTTTGCATAGATTGAAGCAGAGAAAATTTTTTTCAGAACCTCTAGTAAATTATGTTACTTTCTTAATACCCTTATGTCCAGGTTTTGTAAATCACTTAAATAATTGTGAGAATCTTGATCTTTATTCTACGTAAATAAATTGTAATTCTAAATATAGTAATAAATAAATAAGTTTGTTGTAAGAGCAACACTTCCTGATGCCAGGTGGTGCTGCTATGACCATGACCCAAATAGTTAAATCCATGTGATTAGCCCCCAAGACTAAACATACATCTCAATTTTGATCTAAATCACACATTGCACACAGATGATATGTGAAACTCCCCGTTTCCCATTTTTCGCCAATAATATAATGCCTCGCCATGGCAATGCTGTTAGATATATAAAAATTTGTTTGCAATTTAGCATCTTCAATGTCTTGGCATAATGTTGTCTAAATGGGGTGACAGTCTCATGAATCACCTAGCAGGAGTATTTAAAAGTTCAGAGACTGCAATATTGAAAAAATACAAAATGTCAGACTTCCTGTTGGGCGGACCTAATGACTATAATTATGAAAGTTGTCTGTCTTGATGAGAACTATGTATGTACCAATATAAGACTGCAGGTGAAAATGGGGGTGCTACAGAGACCATCTTACACACCCATTTTAAAGGGGGCGCTACAGAGCCCCCAACGCCCATGCGTGAACTTTTGACCAGATGTAATGGACAATGACTCTGATGTGTGTACAACAGCATTTAAGATATCAAAATATTTCTTTACAAATTTACATCAGCAATGTTTTGACATTATTCTATAGAATTTTGAAGCAATTCATGTAAACATTTATAGACTAGTGCCATACTTCCTGCTGCCAGTTGGTGGCACTATGATTGTGACCCATAATAGCCACATAAATGTGACCATTCCCAAACATACAGCTGAATTTTCATCAAAATCATACAGTGCACACAGAAGATGGATGAATTTCATTGAAAGTGATAATTTCTATGCCCTACTCACTATGAAAGACAGAGCTCTTGATGTGGGCACTCTGAAGAGAGCATGGCATCGCAGTTTAAATGTAGCCTTTACTAAATGTCTTGTGAAAGGGCCCTTTGTGAAATAATTAACTTTCTTACTTTTGTTTGGAACAACCTTTTGAGTGGCATCCCCTTCCCGAAGTGCCTTTCAAGGGTGCATAAATGCAGTTTGGAAAATGCCCTATAAAAGGCACTTCCAGTTTTCCTTTTTTAGCATCTACAATGTCTTGGCATGATGTTGCACAATTTTGGTGCCAGTTTATTTATTAGTTCAGAGTATTTATTTAGTTCAGAGCCTGCAATTTTCAGAAAATCCAAAATGTTTGACTTCCTGTTGGGCGGAGCAAATGACTTTGAGTATGAAATGTGTGCGGCTTTATGAGAACTATGTATGTACTAATTCTGGTGACTGTAGGTGAAAATGGGGGTGCCACAGAGCCACCCCCTTACATGCCCATTTTCAAGGAGTGGCTACAGAGCCCCAGTCCTAACGGCCAAGGACTCTGATGTGTGTGCAAAAGAGAGTTTCCACACATGTTAAGTACCCCAAAAGTACAGAAAACCTTGAAATAATAATAATAACAATACTTGAAAGAACACTAGGGCCTTTGCACTTTCCTTATAACAACAATAGGGCCTAATTATAATTATTATAGCTAATTATAATCTAATAATGTACTAGTTCTAATAAATAAATACAAACAACATAAAGTTGCTTTTCTTCATATTACGTATCAATTAAATGCACTATTATAGCAACAATTAAAACATAATTAAAATACAGACAATAAAGAGATCAGATTTAGTTTTGAACACAACAACATTGTCTCAGCTAATGCCATGAGTTTGGGGCGGGACTATCTTTTTGTTTCATCAATAGCAGATGGGGGAGTGTTTAAAAAAGCATTTTTTTGTGTTTATTTTTGCGATTCTGTTTAGTGGCTCAGAAATACACAGTTTGTGGAAATCCGCTGTTCTAATTACTCATTTATACAGGTTGTAGAAAGGATTTAATCCAGGTTTAGGAAGTGCATATTCAAAACTTCCAATTGATTTTTAGTGTATAGCTTAGCCTACTTTAGCATATCAACATGTTAAAGTCAAATTTTGATTGTGGGCTGTGGTCAGCTTTGTCAAATTATCTACAAATTAAGAAGTCTGAAAAATAAACGTACTGTCTGAAACTCAACCAGTGATAAATTCTTCAGGTGTTTGTTAAATTAAACTACTGCACTTTGTTGACATTGTACTTTACACAAACCTCGAGGTGGCAGTAGAGATCCGCTCAGTATTCCCATTAGGTAATCTCTGACTGTGGCCAAATGAGCTTTAAACATAATATTGGTGTTAAAATAAAACAGGAAAATATTATAGGAGTATTTTTATTCAGTAACTGAAATCATTTAAAGAATAAATCTATAAAACATTTCATGGGTATTTTATACATGGTAATTTACTGTCACAAGAACCCTTTTATCAGTCATGGAAGAGTTAGTTTGCATTTGCGATTTTTAAAGGAAACAATAAGATTTAGTATGCTTCCTGTATTTTTAATCAGATATTGTTTAAGACAGTTTTTGCACTAACCGAGTCTCATTCATCAAGATGGAAAAAACCTTCTACACAAGAAACACCTTTAAGTTGGTGAAATTATATATATGTATATATGTATGTATATATATATATATATATATATATATATATATATATATAGAGAGAGAGAGAGAGAGAGAGAGAGAGAGAGAGAGAGAGAGAGAGAGAGAGAGAGAGAGAGAGGAAGAAATTGTAGACTGACAGAACAGTACAAAAAAAAAAAAAAAAAATACATACATACATGACCAAACAGAATGTACACAATATGTACACAATCGATATAATATGTTCTACACATTTTACACAGCATTTTGGTGTCTGATCCTGGATTTATCGAGTAACCAACAGCAAATTTACCAAGATTAGCATCCTACATTGATCCCTATTAGTGTGTCCAAAAACGACACTTTTATCATTTTATTATTTTGACCTCAGTTTAGGCCCACACGTTCTATTTACCTCTGTTATAATGTACTTCTTGAGCACATAAAACAACAATTTGTGGAATTCATCTTAAAGATGTAATTAATTATTTGGGTGTTAAAGTTTCTTTAAATTCAAATTCGGTTCTCACAGAAATGAATTTAATTCTTAAAGATGTGATTAAAAAGAAGTTCAATTCTTGT
This sequence comes from Moxostoma hubbsi, assembly GCA_032164185.1. Lineage (NCBI taxonomy): Eukaryota > Metazoa > Chordata > Actinopteri > Cypriniformes > Catostomidae > Moxostoma > Moxostoma hubbsi. The sequence goes on along the minus strand of JAVLUX010000029.1, from coordinate 29,342,231 downwards.
CTCTCGCTATTCGAGTTTTATTATCAAAGGCAGAGGGTCTAATAAAAATAATATTAATAATGGAGGTCTTGGAGTTGTTGACTTTATCCTATTCAACCATGTTTTAAAAGTAACTTGGATAAAACGATTCATCAAAAATACAGACTCTATATGGAACATATTTCCTAATTTACCTTTTAATAAAATTGGAGGAATTTAATTTTTGTTACAGTGCCCATTCTCAATTGGTAAACTTAGCAAGATTTCACCAACAGGCATTACTGTCATGGTTATTGGTTTACAAACATAATTTTTCACCTCACCGTTGTTTTATTTGGAATAATTAAAATATTACTTACAGAAATAAATCATTATTTTTTTGAGAGATGGTATTTAAATAATATCTAGATGACAATGGTCAGTTTTATTCTTTTTCAGAATTCTCCAGTAAATTCAGTTTTGGGGTGTCATTAAAAGAGTAGAATAGGCTATTGTAGTCAACGCTAATCCTAGTTTTATAAAAAATATTCTAAAAGGAGAGCGAACCAATGCTATTTCTCTGAATAACACTTCTATTTCAATAGAAGGAATTCTTATTACTGATGACAAATTACATAACCAATTTGTTCGCAATCTTATCAGCAGAGAATCTATTCCAGCATCTTCCTTTCAATGGATGATGCTATACAGTGTTAACTGGAATTTGGTCTGGCCTCTTCCCCATAAATATCTATTAAGAAATAAGATAAAAGAAGCCATGTTTAAAATATTACATAGATGCTACCCTTGTAATAGCAGATTTCATAATTATATTCAATATAATTATATATATTATATATTAATTATAATATATTATATTGAGAAGAAATGCACTTTCTGTGACATAGAAGAGACGATTGTTCATCTTTTTAGTCAATATCTTTGTGTTAATTCCTCTTGGAACGACCTATGTACCTATCTCTCAGAAAAAAACAAATGTCGAAATATGTATAAACAATTATAATATTATTTTTCTTTATAACAATGCAAATTCACGTATCCAGTACATTGTTAATCTCTTTATTATACTTGGTACATTTTTTATACACAAATGCACATTTTTTAATTTTTTTTATTTGATAATTGTATTTGTTTTTTTTTTTGTTTTTTTACAGTTCTTGTTCTGTAATTTTGGACACAATTTCATGTAAGACGTTTGGCATGAATAATAAAAATAAATAAATAAATAAAAACTACTTGAGCACAGCAGCGCTTACTGCGCACGCGCAAAACCCCAAGACTGGCTCGAGAGAGAGGAGGATTCAAACTTCCGCTGGTGTGTCATGGCGGCGTGGTGGAGTATGCTTGAAGTGAAAATCTAAACCCAGACCCCCTCCCCCTTCTCCCTCCACCTCTTCCTCTGTTTCCACCTATATTGTTTTTCGGAGCGCTTTTGGGGATATTTGGCGCATTGGGGAAGAAGCGCGAGCAGAAATCGGGATCGCAAAAGTGATTGAGAGGAGATATTGCGGCGCGCGCATCCGCCTGAGCATGGCGGCGCACAAGCCAGTGGAATGGGTCCAGGCCATAATTAATAGATTCGACGAACAGGTAAAGAAAGCACCCGACTCGGATGTCTTGTTGGTGTCTTTGACCTTTCAAAGCCAAAAAGCGAGCACGCAAACGCTGAAATGGTTGATGCATGTGCATGTACGCGCTTTGTTTATGTTTAGTATGGGAGGTTTGTGGTGTTTGGGCTTTCACTTGGGAAATGCAATACGTGCATGTCCTGGTTCAGGTCTGTTATCTTGCATTTGGTCAGCGAAAGCCAAATGTAAGGCAATGGGTTCGTGACTGATCTAATAAATGTTCAGCTCAATTTCTCGCGTGCAGTGGCTAAATATAAACAAAAGGAATCAGACTCCCTCCGTGCTGTTGACACGAGGAGAGATGATATTGCATAGCTGGTGCAGCTTTACAGGGATCTGCCATCATGCACATGCAAAATGCAAACAAATGCTCCTAATCGAGCGCAACAAAAGAGTTGTCTCGATTTATGAATGCGTTATGTGCTTTAAAGTTGTTTGATACATTTCTAGATAGAATGTTTCATGCATCTAAGCCTTCAGATTCAGTTACTGCACAGGTTTGTTGACATGTATTTGAATATGTTTTAGAAGGACATTTACAAAATCGGAGCACAGAATAAAAAATGGTTTGAAGCTAAGTTTGTATAGAAAAGACAAGTCGTAGGACAAATTAACGAATGAACTATGTATCTACATTATGATTCTGATGTATTATCTGAAACATTCCTGTGGATTTATATGCATAGGTCTTGTGTGAATGCTACTACATAATAAGGGTCCCTAATAAATAGGATGGTGTTTATAATCTCTAATGTGATTAACTGTTACTGTTGTGTTTTGTCACTGTGCTGTCAGCTAGTGGAAATATACATTTTAGAGGCTTTTCACAGTGGTTTGGTTCTTGTGCTGGGGGGATTCGGGTCTGGATGTGTTCCATAACAGTTTGATTAAAGTGTAATAAGGAGTTTAGGCTGTGTTACCATTAAGCTGGTTTAGAGCTCTTTAAATCTGAGAACTTAAGGCACTTGTTTAGATGTGTTGACAAGTCAGGCTTTGGCCACCTTGCACTTTTCTTGTTGTCATACAGTTCACGTGATGTAGCCAAAATGGCAGCTGCTCACCACAGCTGGCCAAAAACAATTACATTCCAAGCCAAGTTTTAAAGGGATAGTTCACCCAGAAAAGTAAATTCTGTCATAATTTACTCACCATTGTGTTTCAAACCTGTTATGTCTTTCTGCCTCTCTTTTTTTCTAAGCAAAGTAACAGAGGTTTTCATTCTGCTCATCGTTTCCCTTTAGTTTCTTGTAAAGAAAGTCAAACTGGTTTTAATCAACATGAGGGTGAGTAGAGTTGCACGGTTTGCCGGTACTAACGAAGTATCGCTATACCAAAAAATGTAAAACAATACGATATCATCTTGTTGCTAATTTTGGTTCTCTATTGCAGTATGCTGTAATTAGCAAAATGACATGAGACGTTACAGTTTTTAGATGAAATCAATGACAATTTGAAAAAAAAAAAAAAAAAACATTGGATATGGAAAACATTAAACAATAGAAGGATGTAATTTAATTAAATATTATACATTCACATGCGCTACACGCTACAGAATGAACAAGAGTTGCCAGTCTGCTCTGTCATCTGATACACACACACACACACACAGGCTGTATCTCGTTTTGAAGTCTTCATCCTCCAGAGGTCGCATTTGTCGGCCGCATACGTCATCGAGGCTGTCTCGTTTCAGAAAAGCGATTATGATACTCCGAATGTAGCCTTCGAAATGCGACCTTTTTCACGGGAATTCGGAGGATGCATGAGGTGTATTTTACATAATCACTTGCGTTTACGGTCTCACAAATGCAACAAAAATAAATGTTGAATGTTTTATTGAAAAGTGCATATCCAGTATTGACCTGTTTCATGTGACATCACTGTTTGACCATGCCACCATATTTGTATCCAAAATTCAATATTTCTTCATTGTGCTGGGATGTGGCAAAAGCTGGCTATATTTTTGGTTCCATTTAGAAATCATGAAAAGCTGATGCTGGTGTTTACTTAGCATAGCCAAAATGTAATTTATCTTTCAATAAAGTGTTATCTTTCAAGTGACTGCTTCATTTCGACCAAAGTCAAGCAGCGATGTAGGGGGAGATCAGGGATAAAAACTAGGGCTGTCAATCGCTTAACATTTTTAATAGAATTAATTACATGGTGTCCCGATTAATTAATCGCGATTAATCGCATGTACAAATATTTGCTGAGAATTATAATGTATTACATTCTTGTGGCAGAAGAGTTAATCATTGATAAGACCATTCAAAAACCGGCTTTAGAATACAATGTATTGTTTACTCCCATATTATTGATCATAAGTCAATCATTGGCACACAGTTCACAGCAATCCATTTCACAAGTGAATTTGTCAATCAGTTGGAGATTTATTATGAGGGCTTGTTTAAGGACCCATCAATGTACACCTGCGTCAGACATTTGTTTTTTTACAAGAACCCTTTTATCAGTCATGGAAGAGTTGTAGTCTTGAATTTGTGATTTTTAAAGTAAACAATACACAAGGTTTAGTATGCTTCATGTGTTTTTAATCGGATGTTGTTTAGACAGTTTTTGCAATAACGGAGTCTCATTCATTAAAAAAACCTTCTACACAAAAAACACCTTTAAGTTGGTGAAATTATATATATATATATATATGGATGGATGGATAGAGAGAGGAAGAAATTGTAGACTGACAGAACTGTACAACAAAAAAAACATACATGACCAAACAGAATGTACACAATATATAATACACAATCGATAGAATATGTTCTACACATTTTACACAGCATTTTGGTGTCTGATCCTGGATTTATCGAGTAACCAACAGCAAATTTACCAAGATTAGCATCCTACATTGATCCCTATCATTTTTTACAGGAATCTGCATCATCCACATGCAAAATGCAAACAAATGCTCCTAATCGAGCGCAAACAAAAGAGTTGTCTCGATTTATTAACGCGTTATGTGCTTAAAGGTGTTTGATACATTTCTAGATAGAATCTAAGCATCTAAGCCTTCAGATTCAGTTACTGCACAGGTTTGTTGACATGTATTTGAATATGTTTTAGAAGGACATTTACAAAATCGGAGCACAGAATAAAAAATGGTTTGAAGCTAAGTTTGAATAGAAAAGACAAGTCGTAGGACAAATTAATGAATGAACTATGTATCTACATTATGATTCTGATGTATTATCTGAAACATTCCTGTGGATTTATATACATAGGTCTTGTGTGGATTTTTTTTAGAAACAAGCCAGGGGTATACATGGTACACGATACTACAGATATATTTTACAATAATGCCAAGACATTATATTCATTACACAGTGCAATGGTTTTCAATTCTTTGGAGTTGTTGGAGGTACAAAGAGTATTTAAAAAATATTTCAAGTCTTTACTAAAAAGTACAAATAGGGGCTTTATAGACATAAATTTACACTTATGTATATAAAAAAAAAAACTGGCCAAGAAAAATAAACAAATTAATCAGAAAATATTAACTTAAGTTATCAAAACTGTGAAAACCAAATAAAACGTCTTTATAAAGCGAAGATAAACTAGTTAAAATGGAGGTACGTACAAACTTTTCTCAAATACTACAGCGTGGACACATTCCCAAAAAAAGGTGAGGGGCAGATTCATCTACAGCATTATGGAAGGAGCAAAGTGGATCTATTTCAGGGAGCATGTTTCTTAAATAAAGATTGACTGGGTAAAAACGGTGAAACAGTTTAAAGGACACATCCTTAATCTTGTTGGTAATTCAATATTTGTGAGGTAAAGACCATACGACCTGCGTCAGACATGCTTGTGTTGCGTCACAAAAATAAAATGTTTACGTCACTGTGTCAAGTTAAATATAGTTTAATACTCAATCTTCAAACACATCTTGAGGTCCCTTAGTTCGCATTTGTGTTCCAAGTGTGTCCACTGAAGCGTTGTTAATGTTTTGTTCACTGTAATAAACTGTGTGTTGTTCACAAAGCTGAATTTTCACATACTGCCCTCTGGAGTAAACAGGTGGCTTGCATTTCTCAGGAATATCTCAGGAAAGCATTGCGATTAATTGCATTTAATTTTTTTAACGCGTTATTTTTTGTAAAATGAATCGCACTTTATTAACGCGTTAAATCAACAGCCCTAATAAAAACACTTGTGGTTTTTTTTTCTCATTTAATCAGTTTTAATGTGAGTTAATTTTACACGTGTCAATTATATTTATAACATAAATTCAGATACAATTAGACTGCAATAAATGTGCATTAAAATGCACATAGGACAATGTTATTCATAACACCCAGTTGTAACACATTGTAATAAATAAAAAACATATGAATGTTACAATATATTTAATGTTTATATACTAATGTTAGTCAAAAAACAACCAGTGTTTCACTGAGACTGTGGTGGGTGTACCTCGGACCTCTAAGGGGGTCTGAGAGAATGTGCCTTCCCTCTAAGAAAAATGTGTACATTTTAGTAAAATGCATCTATCTGGTGCATTTTGAGAGCAAAATTAATGGACTAAATCTATGAAGAACTTTGTGATCTTGTAAACAAGTTCTAAAACTTGCATGTCAGAGCATGTAAAAAGCAAACAACCTGACGTTATAACTTTAATGCAACCTTTATTTAAGTTAAAATAATAAGGAAGTTGGTCATAAACTCAGAAAATGACATTTCTCTGTGCGGTCAGTGCCACTTCTATGAATCACGTGAAGGGGGAGAGATGGAAACTGCACCTGACTGATGAACACTAGCACGGGGATGCGCATCCCTCGTGTGTATGCTGCAGCTAGATTATAACTTGATGGCTTGCAACGTATTGAATAATAATATACTGTATGTGTCACAGTGTGTATCTTATTGTGAAGAAAATTGGCAATACCCAGCATTAGAAGAGAGTTTGTTTTTGTGAGTTAAAGATAGATCAAAGTGAACATAAAGGTGAGAGAGTGTAGTTTTAGCCCATTATACACTGCAACAAAATACGTTTTTGGTTAGACTTTTTTGGCTTGTTTTCCAAAAATAATATATAAAAGTCATTTAAAACAACATACATTTACTTAAGGAGCTATACTGCAGAAGAAAAAATTGTTATTGGATAATGTTTTAAATATTTTAAAATATCAATAAATAGCCTACTTAAAAAAAACATACATTCTCTGAAAGCAAGTCTAAATATCTTGTATGTTACTTCTCAAGTAAATGTATCTTGTTTTAAGGATTTTTAGACTATTTATATGGAAAACGAGACAACACTTGATTACAATAGGATTGTTTTGCAGTGATTTTTTTTTTTACTGAATTCAATTTAATTAGCTTGTTATTCAGTGAATGTCCTCTTTATTATTAGTAAGCAAGTTTAATACAACCTTTTAAGTCGGGCACAAGCTGATGATTAATTGTTTCAATAATCCCCCGAATAATCATTCTAATATTTGTTAGATTAGTCGATTATCAAAATAATCGTTATAGTTGCAGTCCTAATAGGTATGTTGTGTGAGATCACAGGTGGCAAGAGTGTTAATTGGATAATGAAAAAACAACAAATTTGCTTCTTGCAATGCCACAACAAATTAAAGGGATGCAAACTCATGAGAGTTGAAAAAGGTGAGACAATCACTGGTCCACAAACATTTTTCCTCAATTTTTGTATTTTGTTTTAAAGAATAAGCACCAATTCTAGTGATTTCAAGTAAGTAAGTAAAATTAACTGCACAGTTGTGCAGAAATAGCTGCAAAAATAAAGAGTATTTTGGTGTGCCTTGATTCTGTTTCACACATTTGTTCAACTTGATTAGTTCAGTGACCCCTTCTGGAAATGTCACTAGGGGCGACAAATGAGCGTCTTATGTGCAATGAGTGAGTCATTCATGACCGAAATCTACCAAGAGACATTATAGTGTTTAAGCAATTAAAGAACAAGTTTGAGAATTATTTTTCATCCAAAAAGACAACAATAATAGTCCATCAATAATATTAATATGTATCAATAACATCCTTAGCTTCTCCTTCATTAAAACGTGCATGACTATAAATCTGCTGACTTCATTAGAATTTTTAAGAATTATAAAGACAAAGCTGTATCATTTTCTTATAGTATTTAAACTGCTGAGCATGACTTTTATCAGAAAAGTCTACAATAATAGCCAAATAATGAACTGCCGGTTGAACTGCGACTCACTTGATTGATTTCTGCCTGCATCACCTCGGACTAATGATGGACTACACTCTTGAAATGAAATGCTTAGACTATCAATTAATTGCAAAAGCCTTCATCAGCCAACTATCAAAGGACAATTGCATCAATGTGAACTTCTGCAGTTAATCCAGGATGGACTTCAAAGACATTAGTCATTAATCTTACAGTAAAAAAATAAATAAAAATTGTGTTCCTTTCCACATTCACCTTCAGCTTTCTCACTGGGGGCTCTAAATTTACAATCATATTTAATCAAACTACACAATGATCACACTTAAGACTTTACAGATATTACAGTTACATTTTTTGTTAATGCATGATTTTTTTGTATAGCTGCTTTTGAAACAAGCTGTGAAAAGCGATATACAAATAAAAAAGACTTGACTTGACAAACATTGATTGTCACGGAGGGGCGATTTTACGACCATGTAAGAAAGTGGGCGATGTGCACAGTAAACACTGAAAACATGTATTTGGAAAAGAGAGAAAAAACTGGCAGTTGCTTTTATAGCAGAAAGTAATAAAATGAATCGTTTATGTTTAGGTCCAAGCGTTTCCTTGGTGAATTTAAATGCTCAATATCTGGGGTCTATGATATGTGGAAAAGATAAGGTAATATTTAATTAAAATAATTTGAGACATTCAAAATCTCATCACAAATTTGGACAGTTTTTAAACATTTCTTGTTGCTTAGTACTCTAAGACATTATTTGTGAAGCAAAAATGAAAAGTGACAATTTCATAGACTTCAATGTTTCTATTCTGCTGTGCTGATGCAAGTCACGTGAAAGCCCCTTGACGTGTATAAATGTCAGTCACTTTTGCACATTAATTGTAGCTCTTCACAATCACAAAAGTGTCAGATTATGGTTTCAAAGCAGCAAATTTTTTTGAAAGGTGAGGAGTTTGGATCCCTGAAATCATAAATCTTTCATGCATTTATCAGCAAACCTGACAATCTTTCACAGCACAGTGGTTGGGAAACACTGTCCTACCTCAAGTGATGATGTGTCCTCAAAATGCCTTGGTGTCTTGCAGCCTGGTGGTTCCAGTGCTAGGGGTGTAAATTGGACGTTTCATCACAAAGCGATTTTATATCAATTCTCTTGGCCTTCGATATGATATTTGCCGTTACTTCAAAGTCTGCTGCGATACAAATTCGATTTGATTAGATTCAGGGCCCTGTTAGTGTTATTCCGTTATTATGTACCTATTTTACACAATTAAATTTTTTTGCCCTCAGATACAACCAAAATGTAATTTGAATATTTTATTGAGCTCTCTGAAAAGTGCAAATTTAGTTTCCACATTGTGACATCCACAACAAAATAAGGTACTTCAGCTGTTGAAATAAAATTACACTGATAATAATATATACAAAATTCTGACTGGGATTGAGAGATGCTTTGCCAAAGCAACGGTGCAAAACACAATGTTAGAGATCTTTTATGTTATTAATAGAAGTGTAAAAATATTTTTGGATCATTGTGATACTGGCGGGTCACAGGGAAACTAGGTAATTAATGGGAAACGCTGAACAACAACACATTATATGATCATGAAGCACAGACATTATTCAGATCACAATGTAAACATATATGATATATTAAGTAATATGCCTTGATTGCTTTAAATTTTTTCTTCAAGTTAAAAGCAGCTCATTCATTCATTCAGATGGGATCGTTTTGTAATTTTGTAACCAAATCAGAGCAGAAAACAACACTGGCATTTGTAACTTCTGAACAAAAGATTTTTTACATTGATGTTCTGGTAGGCACCTCAGACCTTTATACACCTTTCCTGGGATTTGGCATGGATCAAAAGCATTTTTTTTTTTTAGGTTTTTCTTGACAATTTAACTCTTTTTTTTTTTTTTTTTTTTTCCATTCACTGCTATTGTTTCCTCCCACTGATGGTCACAAATATGGCAGCTGCGGAGAAAAAGTGATGTCACTGAAACATGTCATTATGCATTGGGGCATCCACAACAAAATACTTCAGTTGTTGAAAAAAAATATATATACATAAATACATAATATGAAAAGTAACAGACAAACGATCATTTGCTGTTAGTCGTTTGATGAAAAAGCATTGCCTTTTGGAATGAGGTAAACACTACAGTGGCAATTTGTCATCTCTCAAACAGTCAAGTCTTCGATCCAAAATACTTGCATACCCACAAATTGTTGTGACAAATTGTTGTGGGTATATGTGTTTTTTCTTGGCTACACCTTCCTCAGTTGTATTAAAAAATTCAGTCACTCCTCGCATATCCATGTGGCTACAAGACAAGCAAATTTAGCGCTTATAAAGCAAGATGAATATCATGAGGTTGCTGGGTCTCCTGATGGGGAAAAAATGCTCTTTACCAAAATGACCTTATTGAATTCAACAACAGTCCCTTAGAAGGTGCAGTTATCATGCTTTACACATAATCACCCTCCCTTACTAAAATTTATTATGATTTTATAGTAACATTAATTGAGGTATTTTGACAATATGTTAGTGCCATATAAAATAGGCTAACCTTTTAGGTGAAATCTATTACTCTGTGTATTGAAACGGTTTTAATAAATCATGTTTTTAAATAGTTTTGGCTACTATTTTATTCATTAATACTATAATTTATTTAAGAAAGCCTAGCGTTGACATTTTTAACATTGACCTTTATTACTTGAATAATGTGTATGGACTTGCATGTACAAATATTTAGCCTATTGTACAATTTCTCAAATTCAAATCTATAAGCTCAAAATTTTTGCAACACTTTTTTACCTTCCAACAGATATCCAACAGGAACCTTACACTGGCCTGTAGATGTTGTAAAACTGAGAATGTCATGAGAACAGTCCATGGAAAAGTTTCAGCAAAATCATAGTTGACATTGTTAAAAGCAATGTAAATGTAACCATCGACTTTATCAGTTGAGCTTCAGGATACGGAAGCAACAGATGATGCATCGTAGGGGTGCACCGATCGAAATCGGCCGATCTTCGTTTTATTTCTGTGATTGCCGATCGGCTGATCGTGCCTAGATTTAGGGCCAATCTTTTTTGCAGCATGCAAGGAATCACACATGCGGTACACTGCTCCTCTAAGCACTTGCTCAGCCCTTGAAGCATGACAGAGTGGTCACAATACCACTAATGACAGATATAACTGTTTAACCTTCAATGTTGGCACCACATCTTCATGCATTTGCTTAATAATTAATGATTTGTGTTACAGCAAAATGCCAAAGACAGTAAACAAATCATAGATATTAATGATTTCTCACTGGAGCAGTATTAGAGCTTGTAATGGATATATATTTTTTTCTTATATTTGAAAGTATCTCTGCTGTGTGTGATGTTCTCGTGGTTTTTACTGGTTGCCAGTATGTCACTATGAACTTTTGATATTGACAACAGAACTATACATAACTGTTTTTAATTAAAATAAATGTTAGCAATTCACAATTAATGTAATTTTGGTAATAATTTATAAAAAGGTTTCATTTATTTAACATTAATGCATTATGTATCATGAACAAACAATTAATAATATAATTGTACAGCATTTATAAATCATAATGTTACAATTGTTCATTGTTAGTTCATAGTGCATTAATTAATACAACGTTTGATTGTAAAAAGTGAATAGTATATGTTGTAACTAACATTAAGCTTATTAGGTCATGATAACTACAGTAATGTTGTTAAATAATGTATACAAATGGAACCTTTTTGTAAAGTGTTACCATAATTTTACAGCGTGGGGCGTAAATATATTACTATATTTGGAAAAAAATCTGATTTCATGTGGTTTTTTTGCTGTGTAGTCTATCAAAAATTTATCTGGATACAATCTGGATATACCAAAAAAAATCAGATTTTTAGTGGCAGTCTGAACAAGGCCTAATGCGTTGCACTGTAACAGCAGTGACTAGAGAGTATATTTGAACATTTAAAATGTATTATTATTTATTAATAAAAGAAGCCCTGGAGCATGACATCCCGCTGCCTATATTCGTAGTGTGGAACAAAATTGTTTACGCAGGCTACTTGAAATCTTGTTTGACCACACATTTAGACTATAGTGAGGAATCTGTGACTCTGTATAGAAAGTAAATTGAGGTCAGAAGACAGGGTAACGGGATCCGGAATTGTTGCAAGCTGCAATCGAACCCACATTGCCCAAATGAGCACTATGGTGCAACATGTCATGTAGCACCCACTAGGTCATGGCTCCAACAGTTCAGTTCACTTTGTGTTGCAGTTATCCACAAACTGTATTGGTTTAAAACTGTTCACATAGGCAATACACTGAAGAGCAATTCCTCATCAGGGAGAGCTTGGAGTGGGGAGAGGCCTCCACCCCCTCACTCTTCATATGCTTCATTAAGCCAGGCCATGTGTGCTTTCAACACTCCCACTGCACAGACTTAACTGCTTGTGTGTGTTTGAGAGAACAAGAGCAGATGTGCAGGCCTGCAGGTGTGCAGCATAGGCTGGAAGTCTGGAATACTTGGGGCTCTTTGTTTTAACACATAAAATTAGAGTATTTAGACCCAGGATGGGTGGGTTGTGGTCTCGAAGTGCTTGGATGTTCTCTCGAGGGTGGGTGTGTCACATTTAAGACCGTTTGACCTCCGACTCCTCAGTCTGTGCTTACCACATGTTATGAGCTGTTTTCCACCCAACGCTGTCCATAAAGGCACTCCAAGAGCCATAATACAGACAGGGCTACAGGAACCCAACATTTACACCTGCTTGCCAGACCCATGAGTCTACTACCATCATTTGTAACCCTTTTTTGATAGGACTGTTCATGTATCAGTTGCTATTGTGCCTTTATTTTAGTGTGTGTGTGTGTGTGTGTGTGTGTGTGTTTGTGTTTGTGTGTGTGTTTTCTTTTTTTTGGTGGGGGGGGTGTTGTTTAAGGTTAGAGATCAACCAATATATCATGTAGGCCAATTAATTGCCATGGCTGATTAACAGAAGTGTTACCTCCAAAGCCTTAAAACATTTGTTTTTGTGAATTTGGTGAAAATGTTGTATTAAAGCAGTGGTTCTCAATTCAGGATTCAGATTTTACATGGGACATCAAGTGGTGACCCAACAGAGAATAAATGTTACCTGTATTTTATATAGCCGTTTACAAGAGTAACGACATGTGTATCAAGTAACCTTTTTTTTTTTTTTGCTGTTAATTTCAACTAAACATACAGGAAGTTTTTCTCCCCTCTTTTCAAATATATGAGCCTATTATATTTATTATCCAGTTTATTTCCAAATATCAAACATTCAAACAGCACATATATTATACAGAAGGAAAACTTCCATTTTCAATGCAAGTTTTGCTCAGTCGACAGCATTTGTGGCATAAGGTTGATTAACGCACACAAAAGTAGTTTGCCTAATCCGTGCTTTCTTTGAAAAAAATTCACGATTCTATTTTTTAAATTATTTTTTATTTATTTATTTATTTTAAATGTACTCCAAATGAAATAGAATGTTCTTTATTAGAATACAAGAATACAAGGCAACCTGGTTAGAGAAATTCTAGTTCTTTTCATTATAGGAAAAAAAGGTGTGCAAGAAACATTTACAGATGCGCCAAATGGACCACAGGGTATGTTATCAACAGTGTAAATGTAAAATTAATTAAAAAGTAATAAACCCAGATGTTCAGAAATAATAGAATAAGAAATCTGCAAAATAATTCTTAGCCAGTGTAGGTATTCATTATATCTAAACCAAGTCTATCTAGAAAGTCATCTAGAAATCAATATCTATAAATTATCAAGTTTATCTAGAAAGTACTCATTGTATAGCAAACAATTTGTGTGTATATTCATAAACCCCTATAGATGGAGACGTGCCCTCTAGCGGTTCACACTAAGTAGGGCAGTAATACAAAATAATTTATCATTACAACTCAACTAGAAAAGTTTGTCAAAATGATCGCTTGCCAAATGTTGTCTGTAGATGCAGTACACATGAAAAGTGGCACAGAACAAAGAAATAATTGCCGATTTATCCGAATCATCATGGCAAAAGTAGCGGCAGATAACTGTCGCCCAGGCAAAGCGCCCATAACTGTCAAGTGACTTAAGCTTTTTAATGGGTAAAAAGGAAAGAAAGGAGACTGTTCATCAACATGCTCACACCGAGACCAGTTATGGTCTTAAGTCGGTGTAAACCTGCATGATGGATAAAGCTTAGCTGCAATCACACTGTGTACAATCGTACTGGGAATATTATTATTGATTATTATGAGATGGGATTTCTGATGGCGACAATGGAGATTTAAAAAAATGCTCTCAAGTGGATCAATTTGAAAGCGTTCTCTTCGCTTGTAGTGTCGACAGGGAAAACGGAGATATCGGAAAATGATGACGATGAACCAAAAACAATCAAGATTATGGCCCATGTTGTAGCGCTGTTGCCACTTTGATTGCATTGTAAAAGAAAAATTTTACTTTGTTCAATTTCAACATCCACATTGCATTCCTTCAAAGGCAATGGGAAGTTTACTCAGAATTGCTGTATGGCGATGGACACGAGGACAAATGCATTTCAGACTGTAAATGGAGTGGCAATTTTATCCATGCGCATTAAGGGGATTTAAGTGTTTTCTTACATTTCAGTGTGGAGGAGCAACTTATTGAAAACGCTTAAAAATGGCAGTGTGGATGGAGATTTCATTTTCGGAAATGAAAACGCTGTTTTCAAATGTTTCCAGATTAATGTGGACATGAACTTAGAAACTACAACTGCCATAGTTATAATATTAAATTAGGTCTAATCACTGATATTTATATTATAGAACATCGGGTGTAAGAGATTCTACCAAATTAATTATTTCAAATTATTATAAAATATTTTTCAGTTTTGTCAAAATAACACAGTTACTGTTACTATTAGTGTTGTCAAAAGTACTGGTACTTCAGAACCAAGTCGATGCAAAAATATATATTTTTTTAATGATACCAGTGTTTCTGCAGTAACGGTAGGACCAGCGTGCAGTATGACTGACACACGGCTTATTTTGAATACCTGCTCTGTTACTCCTTGTACACTGAAATGGACAATTAATCAAATTAAAATCGTGACTTGTCCTAGTGTGATTTATTAAACCGCTAAAGGATGCAATCTTACAGTGGATGAGCTGCATATTTTAAATCCGACCGCTCAAGCACTAGAAACTCCATAGACACTGAGAATCATTTACATTGTATCAGATGAAAAAGCAGATCACTTATCCATTGTGAACCATCCATTGAGTGCAGCACATGTAAAATATATATTTATGTAATTAAATATTTGCCCTTTAATCTCAGCTCAGCTTTATTTGTATCTAATTTAAAACAATAGAGTTGACCAAAGTGCTTCACATTAATACAATTTAAAACATAACATTTAAAAATTACCACATACAGACACATCAGACTCAAATGTCAGACTCAAAATTCAGTGTGAAGACATTTCAGAAGTGACTTAAAAGTCTTAAATGATCACATTTAGCCGTGTGTCACAAACTGTTTATCCAGGAAAGTGAATCTTCCAGCAAAAAACACTCGTCATAATATAAGCACGAATCAAAATAAAATCTAGATGCCTAAAATTTAATACAAATATATTACAACTGTATCCGGCTTTTTCTTGAGGTCTCAATGAGGAAACAAATTTGGGTGGGACTTCTGCTAGAAGTTGTTCTACAGCTTTCCCTAGCTCTGTCTGCAATCATTTTTTATCCTGTTTACAGCTGGTAATAAGATGCGTTTCGAATAATCTGATCGCAAATAGTCAGCGCTAAATATAGTTGTAAATGGGGGTGCAAAATGTTTTGTGATTTGGATCACAAAAAACACATACAGAGGTAGTCAAAAATCAAATCTCATATATGTTTAAAACGCCATCCTGATGTGTCCCAGACGGCAGCAAAGAACCACCTCTCACAAGTCAATCATTCGTCAAACAAATGTTTAAACTTACATGCAGACATAAAAGGAAATATCCGTCCGTTCGGAAAACTTGAAAAAGAGATTACATACCCATGGATGAGATTACATACCCTTCCTCAGTGTGTCTGTCTGATTGGAACATGCTGGGTGATGAGATGACAGGCACATATATCTGAAGCTATACTAACACAGGTACTCCACTGGAACAGCTGATAAATGTTGCGTTTTTGCTTAGATAAAACCTCATCTGCATCTGGGAGAAACAGCAGTTTTTTGCAGTTTATTATCATTCAGTAACACACATTAACAATAGTAACAATAGTGATTGACAGACACGCTCTCAAAATCCAAACACCACAACGAAAGAATGAATGGACGTTTGCTGCAACACAGCTCTGTTGACAACGGAAGTAACGCCCATATTTTTGCTAAGCATCACAGAACGTTGGAAGAAGGTGGATAGTAAAATGTAATATTCAATTTAATAATAATAACAATTAATCAAAATACCACAAGCAAGACAGCTGTTGAATAAACGTTCGTCAAAAAATTAATAAATGCAATGACATGTTGAGAAATTTGCTTAAAGTTTTAAGAATGCATTGATAAGACACCATCTTAATGATGAAATTAACCTAAACTATAATATATATTATATTAATATATTAAAATATTCAGTAAATAATTTAAAATAACGAAACGTGTTTAATAACACATTATCATATTAGCATATTTTTGCTGTGGTATCAAAATTGGTAATGAGAACCATGAAATTTCACTGGTATCGGTACTGACTACTGAAATTTTGGTACCATGACAACACTAGTTACAAATCGTGATAAATTTAGTAAGGGTAATGTGTAATTTATTTTGGCACAGTGTTGTCTCTTTCCCTCAGTGCTGTTTAGTATGTCAGGGCTGTCTACTGTTGAAGAGGTTTGACTTCCTCCATAGCGCTTTAACCTAGAAAATTCTCACTAGCATTCAAATAGGTTGCATCAGTTTTGTGGCAAAATTTGTGTGGGCATCTAATTTGCTCCATAAAATTGTATTGTGTGTATATATTGACCACCTGGCCTGCAATCTAGAAATGGGTAGTCCCCTTTGAAAATGCATATCTTTCACCCATTATGGTCATCATTGCTCTGATAGATTTTATTTTTTTGCAGAAAATGTTGCTTTTAATAACTTCTCTCTCTCTCTGTCTGTCTGTCACTCACAGCTCCCTATTAAAACAGGACAACAGAGCACCCACACCAAAGTGAGCACAGAGCACAACAAAGAATGTCTGATAAACATCTCCAAGTACAAATTTGCCCTCGTCATCAATGGCCTGACCAACGTACTTAAAAATGTGAACAATATGGTGAGTCCTGTCTATAACATTCAAGTTGCCCACTTTGTAAAAAGGATTTTGTAGTTTGAATGTCTCTGTTTTTGATTTTGCATTTTTGTACGTCTCATTCGTAGAGAATCTTCGGCGATGCTGCCGAGAAGAACCTCTACCTCTCCCAGCTGATTATTCTGGACACACTGGAGAAGTGTCTGGCTGGGGTGAGCAGCCCATCCTTTC
The DNA here is from genome assembly GCA_032164185.1 of Moxostoma hubbsi. Taxonomy (NCBI): domain Eukaryota; kingdom Metazoa; phylum Chordata; class Actinopteri; order Cypriniformes; family Catostomidae; genus Moxostoma; species Moxostoma hubbsi. Next base: position 29,324,889 of record JAVLUX010000029.1, on the reverse strand, counting down.
CCAGAGTGGACTTTGTCCAACCAATCCCATTTTTTCACTGTCCTACATCCTGCCTTTTGTTATACACTGCAATTTCAGCTTTATAGCTGAATGCAAAACTGCTTTACAGTCACATTCGTTCCATATTTGCCTGCCCACACCCTGACCTTAATCAGAACACAGGAAAGACATATCTCATTGAAATCTTATGGCAAATGCTCAATTGAAATATAGACAAATGTGACAAAAAGCAACCGTAACACAAATTCCAGTGAATTTTATTTGGATATCGGGAATCTCAAATTATTGTGTACTTGTCTTGTTGGTTGAAAAATGTCCAGAAATGGTCCATGATTGCTCATGAACTCTTGTCTGAGTCTTGGATACAGAGCCCTGGTAAAACAATTAAATTAAAACAGCTTTTACTCCCAGACAGACTGCTTTGGTCCGGCCATAGCAGAAGATTATTACATTTGCAGGTGTTTCCTCATCTTGAGATCGTCTGGATTTTCCTGTGTAGATTTTTCATTATTATTCCTGCTAAGATAGCAAGACTGCTGTTCACTGTTCTGTGCATTTTGTTTTGCTTTTACCAAATGTGACACTTTCTTGGGTCATTTCATACTCATTCCATTCTGATTTTATAAAGAGTTAATATGGTGAGGTATACTTTTAATTATAGAGGATATATTTAGTAAATATAATTTACTTTTCTTCCATACTTTTCAGTATTGAATTTAACAACTTAAAAGTCATATTAAAATATTACAGGAGTTCTTAAACTTTTTAACCTAGGTCCCAAATATGATATTTTGTGTTTACCTGGGCCACAAACCCTTACAAAACGATGTATTTGCTATATCTGTTAATTTATTCACTTTTTTATGACTAAAACAATTGTGATATATGCAGAATACAGAAATCTATATTATTCTTTCCAGGGGTAGGAATAACAAGGTAACTTGTGAGCAATATAATATTGATATTTAGGCCACAGTACGATATTATTGTGATTCTTTATTTTTGTTGTATTGCAATTGAAAAGTGAAATATATTGCGATATTATTAATACATTATTTTGGGTTCTGCCGTTTGCTCGAGGCAACATTTAAATAAATGTCCGAATTAAACGAGCGCAAATGCAAGATAACAGGGTGTAACTTAACTTCTCCTGTTAATTTGATAGAAAGGCTTTGCAATTGCAAAATAGGGGCAAGAAATTCCTGTTCAATTCAAAACCAGGAAGGGGCTCTCTCAGGTAGAAGCGACCAATAAACCAAATGTCTGAGACTGAATGCATAATAATTCTCGGATAGGCCTTGCCCACCTTTGTCCATCGGCCTATGCATCTTACTGAAATGTAATGTAATCTGAGACGTTGTGCGTGTATACCGCGGAGAATATTGTGAAGCCGCCATACGCGCTTTGTCTCCGTGGTAACATGCTCAACAAGCCACGTGATAAGATGCGGAGGCATCTGAGATTCGCTACACTACCATGAGGACTTGGAGCACATTGGGAATTGGGCATTCCAAATTGTGTCAAAAAAGGGGGGCTTGCACACTTTTGCTTCACTATGATCAAGGACTGAGTCCATCAAAAGATTAAAGTCTCCTCACAATATTTTATCATGAGGGGTGCCAGCAGCTTGCAACATCCCTTCAAGATCTATAAAAAAGCCCTGGCCATCTACGTTAGGTGTGTATTGCACATAAATAAATAAATGCCCCTGCATTTCTGCTAAAACAATATTGACTCTTCCTAATTTAGCTTTAATCTGTTTGAAACATTTGAATTGTAGATGTTTACTTATAAGTGTAATGACTCCCCTGCTCTTTCTTGTGCCAGCACTAAAGAAACCCTGTCCACCCCATATCTTCCCAAATTTTTCAGCTTCCTGCGGGAAAAGATGTGTTTCTTGAAGAAACGCTATATAATATTTCTTATGCGTTAAGGTGCATTATGTAAGATTCAGAAACCTGTGGCTGTTAAGTGAACTGCAGCCAGCTACCTGTCACTCATGCTTGCACACACACTCCTTAGGGACAATCGGCCAAAACAATGATGTAATGTACAAAGAGACTTAAAGTGATCCACCAGCATCATGCTGACAGATGAGGGAGCATAAATAAAATTACACAGTTATGATTGTTTTACTACAAACTTTAAGACTAAACGAAAACTACTTATCAGCTAGCATAGCATACTGATACACACATACAGCTGTGTGTACGAGACAGGTTTCTGTTGCACTGCACTGTTATGTTGCACTATTGTATGTTTTGTATGTCATATGTTGTACTACAATCAAGAAACCAGCATAGTCGCTTAAATTTATCCTGTATACCTGACTTTTAGTATAAAGAGAATATCTTTGAATTTCTTTGAAAGTTACAAAGCAATGTAGCTTGCAATTCATCAGCTTTAGCAGGCAAGATCAAGTTAGCTAAAATTACCCAGATCAATCCTTATTGCACTATATTTCACATGCTTTGCAGTTATGTAAGCTTACCTGTCCAATAAGAAGAATGCCTTATATTGCCCTGCCGATATTCACTTTAGTTTTCGCTTTACGTTCCTGCTTAGCCAGGCTTTAAATTGGTTTCGCACAGACAAATTTTGGTGGTCATAAATGTCAAATGATAATACAGATCTGCCTCTGCTCTACAATAGTTGTTGCACATTCAGGACGTTCTGCTTGACACCATCAGTACACATGTAGGGTATTGATCCACTAATGTGTTAGTTGGGAGCCCTGTCATTGAATTTCCGTTCGGTCTCTTCCCCCTTTCCTGCTTGCTGCCGATCCTAAAGTGCTTTCCCATTGTAGCGTCAGTCCGGTTTTCACTTGTGTTGGATATATTGTGTAGGTATATAAACTCATTCTAGTGTAACTTCTGCATGTAGATACACATGCTCTGATTCTTTGATGAGAATATGGCCTTTTGAGCTTAAATTTTGGAGATTATACTTTCAAGGGATTATATAAGTAGTCACTGCAACTAAACATGAAGACAAAGTTATAATTTCTAAGCTTTGTCTAATAAAATATCCTTGGGATTCTTGAAAATGTTGCTAGTATATTAAGAAACATCAGTGACTTATTTTGAAATTCCCTGAAGCTCTAAGTATGTTGTAGCTCATGCAATCAGTGCGATCAACACATTATTTAACATAGCTGCCTATCACGATTATGGTGATAACCAAAAACAAAATATTTATAACAAGATGATCTCTGAATTATTACCAAACGACAAATAGGTATAACTTACAACAATTACCGTAACAACAGTGTATATAGAAACGGTAAACAGTAAAGCTGTAAGCAGTACTCAATAATTTAGGCATACCACAATGCATTGCTGGAAAGAAGCAAATTTTAGCGTTGTTTCTTTTCACAGGATTATTAGAGACAGATCGCACCTCTTTTTGAACAGTGCTCACGCCTGACAGAAATGCAGAAAATAAGTCTAAATAAATAGACACTATGCTATTTGTACTTCTAGAAAAAGGTTCAAATGTGACTAAAAAAGTGACTTGAAATAGTGAAGAAATTATGGCTTGTCACGTCACCCTAATACAGTGTTTCCCAACTTTTTTTCTGCCACGGCACACTTTTTACGACAAAAAAATATTACGGCACACCACAGGACCCACATTGGCTAACCATCGTCAGTATTTTTCCTTTTCAAGAACTTGTCCATGTTTTCTGTCCGTCTTAGTAGCGTGTTTACTTGTTTGAAATTCGGCGATGCAAAAAATCAAAACACAAGTCACATACAATGCTTGCGTTAGACTTTCTCATCGTCCGTCCTTTTGATGGACAGGGTTGTAAAAATTCCGTCAATCTATTATTACCCATCATTTTAATTTTCATATTTTAATAAGACATTAAATAGCTTTTATTTTCCTTCACATTTTCACAGGACGAGCATATAGCAGATTATGTATTTATTTATTTATGAAGAGCGCAGATGAACAACAGAGACACCACACAAAGCAGATTAATGTTTTTTCCCCGCAGTGACAGCTGAGGCCACAAAAATATTAACAATGCATTATTACAAAAAACAAATATGATTAAAATATGAACAAAACACAAATAATTAACTGAACAGAACTCAATCGACAACTCAAATCTTCCTCCTTTACCGCATCGACTTGTGTTGCTCGCCTGTCCTTAATCAAACACATGAAGGGAGTTTTTCAATATTTCCTGTTGCTTAGTACTGTCAAAGATATTGTTGGTGAAGCAAAAACGTGTGCCCTAATACACACTTTTCCTTATACATTCATGTAAATTTTAACCTTCATTTTTAACATCATGTTGGGGAATAAAAGTTCTTGTACATGTTATTTGTCATCATCTGAGCTGTAGAGTGTTTATTATTTAGTGCTTTCTCTTAAAATAAAATAATTATTATGCTTATGTTTGCAGTGGTTCTATGAATGTTTTGACGTTATGACAATATTCAGACAGATGGGGCACATTTTCATGATTTCGCCTAGGGCCCCGCATTCCTATGGATGACAAATAATGCGCGTGTGTGTGTGTCTTCGCATGTGCACTCCTCAGCAACCCAAGGACTGTCTGAGGCTGGATGAGGCCATGTTGGTAAAGCAGTTGCTGCCTGAGATCTGTCACTTCCTGCACTCATACCGCGAGGGCCAGCAGCACGCAGCTCAGCTACGCAGCTCGGCCTCTGCCGTGCTTTTCTCCCTCAGTTGCAACAACTTCAACGCTGTCTTCAGCCGTATTTCCACCAGGTGTGTCTATAACACACCAGGGTGTTCCACAGGGCTTTGTTCTAGGCCCTTTTTTCATGTGTGTTTGAGCCCCAAAATACACCCATTATAACTGATGAAAAATGCTTATTGAAAACATCTGTACACATCTTTGTAGTTTGTATGAATGTTTTATGTTGATTATTAGCAAATTAAGATATTAAAGCCTTTTTAAACTTACTGATGTCTCCTTACAGATTGCAGGAACTCACAGTCTGTACCGAGGACACAGTGGATGTCCACGACATTGAACTCATACAGTATATCAATGTAGACTGCTCTAAATTAAAGAGACTGCTACAAGGTAAAGCAAAACTATGTTTCATCGGAACACAATGATTTCAATTTTTTTTTAAATCAGCATAAATAAAATTCAGTACCATAAATACTACCTTGTATTATGGTTATGAGTGCATTTTTTGCACATTACAGTAGGCTACTGTCAGTTGGGCATGGTTTAAACATGCTTAATTTTCAATAAAATATCACAATTTAAAAAAAATGTAGTGGTCTAAAAAAAGTCTATTTTGGGGGGAAATTTGACCCAAACCTTTCATGTTTTCATGAGTTTCACCCTTACATACAGTATATAATAAAAATGCTTGCTAATTTTACTCTATAGATGGATTTCTCTTTTTGACTATAACTTCTCAAATGTTCCATTTAGAAACAGTACTCAAATTCAGATCTTTGAAAAAGCCTGCACAGCTTGCAGTAATCAGCAGTTTGGAAAAGGTACATGCTTCTCAAGTATTGAAATAGATTTTGAAATAGAAAGTTGGGGAAATCCCTATAGATTATTACAATGAATCATTCTTGTTAATTTCAGATAGAAGGTAACAATAGTTAATATACATGATGTTTGTGTCAGGCCTTCTGGAACTGGGTGGAACACTACCCTGATGAGTTCACCATGCTCTACCAGAGACCCCAGGCAGACATGGCCGGTGAGTGTCATGATAAATCATATCTGCATGCACTCATTCACCATATTGTTGAAGTTCTTGTCTAGATGTGCGAGGGTATGCGTTTGTGTGCATATGCAGACTGTGCAGAAAAGCTGTTTGACCTGGTGGACAGCTTCGCAGAAAGTGCGAAGAGGAAGGCCGCTGTGTGGCCACTACAGATCATCTTACTCATCCTCTGTCCAGAGATCACTCAGAGCATCACCAAAGAAGTCGGGGGAGAGGAGAAAGCCAACAAGGTTAGAGGTCTCACACACAATTACTTCTGCTCCAGTTTATCTGCGGTTGGCAAATATACATAGTTTGACAGCACAATTTTATATTAATGTATATTCCACTAATGAGACAAAACATCAAGACCCACCTGCCTTGGATTATTTTTGGATTATCCAAAATATGCTTTTAGTCCTCCGCGTGCCGCCAAAACTGTGCCAACCCGCTGAGGCAGGGACTCTACAAGACCAGAAGATCCTTTAAGTCCTATCATTTGCGAGGTGCAGCCGCTGTGGATCAGACTTGTTGGTCCAACACATCCAATAGATGTTCAATCGGATTAAGATCTGGGGAATTTGGAGGCCAAGGCAACACCTTGAACTCTTCATCATGTTCCGCAAACCATTCCTGAACAATGTGTGCTGTGTGGCAGGGCGCATTATCCTGCTGAAAGAGACCACTGCCATCAGGGAATACCATTGACATGAATGGGTGTACCTGTTCTGCAACGAAGTTTAGGTATTGGACCTTTGTCAAATTGATGTCCATATGAATGGCCGGACCCAAGGTTTCCTAGCAGATCATTGCCCAGAGCATTACGCTCCCTCCACCGGCTTGTTGTCTTCCCACAGTACATCCTGGTGCCATAATTTCCCCAGGTAAATGGCCATCCATGTGCTGTAAAAGAAAAGGGAACTCATCGGACCAGGTGACCTTCTTCCACTGCTCCAAAGTCCAGTAACGATGCTCGCTTGCCCAATGAAGGTGCTTTCGATGGTGAACAGGGGTCATCATGGGCACTCTGACTTGTCTGTGGCTACGCAGCCCCATATGCAGTAGGATACGATGCACTGTTTTGTGACACATTCCTCCAGTAACCATCCTAAAATTTTATGTGAATTGAGCCTTTGTTGCCCTTGCACATCGAGAATGCCCTCGCGCCCAACACCCTGTCACCGGTTTTTCCCGTCTCTGACCACTGCCGGTACCAGTACTCGCCACTACTGACCAGTAGGACCTCACAAGCCTTGCCATTTCAGAGATGCTCTGACCCAGTCGTTGACTACGATAACTGATTGTTCGCTTACCAGCTAATCTACCCAGTCCTTAATATGTGGCATTGTTAGGAGATGACCAATGTTATTTGCTTCACCTGTGATTGGTCATAATGTTTTGGCTCATTGGTGTATATTATGCATAGTACATTAATGAAGATTACAATTAGTGCAGAAGTGATTAACTAATTAAAGGGATAGTACACCCAAAAAAGAAAATGGTCATCATTTACTCACCCTAAGTTGTTCCAAACCCATATGACTGACTTTCTTCCTTGGAACACAGAAATTGAGATTTAAGTTAGTATGACAAGCCTTTTCTCACTTTTATCGTATGGAAAAAGATGGAATTAAAATAAAACTGGCTTACATTATGCCTCATCATCAACATCTCAGTAGAAATTATTATAACGGTTTGGAACAACAAAAAGGTAGTAAATGTTTACAGAATTAAAATTTTTGGACAAACTATCCCGTTAAAATGAGTCTGTAGGCGTATCACAAATGCCAACTGGTTCTAATGTGCAAGTTTTAAACAGTCAGATACACAGATGCATTATTTTAAGATTCACTTCTGTTTGTGGTGGACCACATAAATGAGTGCTGAGAAACATCACCTGACACTGAAAAAGAAGCTTTAGTACTATAGCTGAAAACATTGTCTGTAATTTGGAGTTATTTTGGAGGCTGTGCCGCACGCTTGTAGTTTAGGTCAAAGCAATCTGCGCTGAATTCGACCAATGAAACAACTCTTTATAAGACTGTCAGTGAGATTGCAATGTGCTAAAACAGTTGTGTTGAAACTAAACTTGCACTAAATCCAACTATATGATTTCAATGTTCAAGGGTTGGCATGTTGCTTGCTTGCTGTGTATTATTATAAATGTAAAATTAGTTTGAAGACAGCGTGAAGTGGTGTTTTGAATGTGAACAAAGAATATGGCCTACTGTCGAAATGGTGGAGTCCTACTACCATTGGCTTTAAACATATTTTTAAATTCTTGTCTAATTGTTGCTGAGAAAAATAATTAGGAAATGTCCAGCAGGTTTCTTTGATTAACAAAGCAAGCTGATTTATTTATTTTTAACAGAAGTCCTTTGTAGACAGTCTGCGGAAGGCTCTGGGGCAGCACAGCGGCAGCAGACAGTTGACCGAAAGCGCAGCCTTCGCTTGTGTGAAACTGTGCAAAGCCTGCACTTATATCAATTGGGAGGACAATTCAGTCATCTTTCTCTTAGTTCAATCCATAGTCATGGACCTTAAGGTAAGTAAGGAAATATTTAACTATACTGAGTGAATTAGCAAAGATTCATCTCCTAAATCTTCTTGTTGGAAACTTGTAATTTGATTGGAGGAGGGATATTTGGGTGTGTAACCTTGGTATGTTTGTTCTCCCAGGGTCTCCTGTTTAACCCAACTAAGCCATTCTCGAGGGGTGCGGGCTGTCAGAGTGCCGATGTGGATCTGATGATCGACTGCTTTGTGTCATGTTATCGTATTAATCCTCGTAACAACCAGCACTTCAAGGTCAGCTCAGCTACTGACCCTTGAAAGGATTATTCCAGGAATCATAGTTGAATACAAGTTAAGCTCAATCAGCAAAATTTGTGGCATAGTGTTGATTACTGCAAAAAATGATTAAACTTGTTCCTCCTCTTTCTTTAAAAAAAACAACAAAAAAAACAGCACAAATCTGAGTTATGGTGAGGCACTTACAGTGGAAGTAAATGGGGCCAATCCGTTAACATCAAAAATACTCAGGATTTCAAAAGTATAGCCAAAGTTGTAAACAATATGTGTTAACATGATTTTAGTTTGATAAAATTGCTTACCTTTTCTGTGGAAAATTATATCCAACATGACGACAAAATGCTGTAAACTCAAACACTAAAATTATTGTAAAAACGATAATTGAACTTTACAGCTTAATAAAACACAAGTTTAAACAGAAGAATTAATGTATGTTATTTTATAACATTTTAAGCTTCACGTTTCTGCTTTTAAACCCTCCAAAAAGTGTCCCCATTCACTTCCATTGTAAGTGTCTCACTGTAACCTCGATTTTTGCTTCTTTTAAAGATGAGGAACAAGTTTAAATAAATCTTTGTGGTAATCAACATTATGCCACCAATGCTATCGATTGAACTTAACTTGTATTGAACCCGGAATATTCCTTTAAAGTTTCCAGCATGTTTAGGGTCACCTAAAAGAGATTTTTGTTGTTGGAGATGATCACTAACCAGTCAGTCAGGCCCTCATATTTTTCAACCCCTTTCCTGTCAACCAACCTTATGCATTACATACAGTTCTTAATGTATAAAATCAAGTCCACGTTACATTTTTCTTTAATGTTGACCATCTATTTTCACTCTGAATGTCACATTATGGAAGCAAAATTGGTTGTGAATGCTGTTTCCGTTGACATGTTGGTTAACCCACATACTGAGCTAGTCAAATTTCAATTGCACTGTGTACATAATTAAAAATAATATTAAATGTAAAAAGAAAGTTTCTTTGAAACCTTAAAATCTAAATTTTTTCTCTATATCAAAGTGCATAATTTTCTCACTGGTTTTAGATGTAATAATTGTCGTATCCATTTTATAATATTGTAATATCTGTACAGATTTTTTTTTAAATCAAATTAATTTCTTTGCTAGGTATGTTTGGCCTCAACATCTCCTCCTACCTTCCATTTCGTCCTGGTGAACTCCCTGCACAAAATTATCACTAATGTAAGTTGGATTTTATAAATGGCTCCAGAGTTGCTGCAGAAGTTTTCTTGCTTGTGATGATTAAGGCGTTGATGCATGTTAATGTGTATTATTCATGTTCCCATTAGTCTGACTTGGACTGGTGGCCGAAGATTGACGCCATCTACTGTTACTCAGGAGAACTGCGCACCATGTTTTCTGACACATTAGGCAGAGTGATTCAGAGTCTCAATGCACATCCACCTCTGAGGATGACATCAGTAAGACACACTATATATTATATCCTCCTAATGAGATGCTTATTGACCCTCCCACACACATTGATGCCTGCATTATGAATATGTGCCTTATCAAACTCATAGCCGTGTCATGTATAGAATTTTTTTTTTTTTGCTTGGCAAAGTTTTTTATTTTTGTATTTTTTTGCAGAGCCTGACTTTCAAGGAGAAAATGACGACCAGTTTAAAGTTCAAAGAGAAATCTACAGACCTTGACTCACGTTGTCTGCTGCTGGCACTGGTCAAACTCATTCATGCTGACCCCAAACTAATGCTGCATGTGAGTATGAAGGTGTAAGAGAGATCAAATGAAATTTAAATGCTGAGTTCAGCTAATTTTAGTATCTTTCATGAATGCACCGAGTAGGAGTTAACATTAAAACTTGTTGGTCCTTTAATTCTTATAATATGCTCTAATCCAGCAGTGTTTGGGTTTTTTCAAGGCTAAAGGTTTTCTGATTGTTTTAATTCTTATAATATACTCTAATCCAGCAGTGTTTGGGTTTTTTCAAGGCTAAATGTTTTCTGATTGTTTTAATTCTTGGATTATTCAGATTGGGTTTTACGTGCAGATTTATTCTTTTTTCAAAAGAATGGATTTCTTTCAAAGCCTTTCTGTAACAGTGGATGTGATTGATTAAGATTTAAGCCTGAATGGTGTGTCTAGGCGTCTTCTCTAATCTAAGGAGTTGCATTTTAATTTAAGGACATTTAGAAAGAAGTCATTGATTCTGACAAAATGTGACTGGACTGTTTTCGCACCATCAGAATCCAGGGAAACCGGGTCAGGAAATCCAGAACAGCACAGCTGAGCTCATCAAAGGTCTGGTCCAGCTGGTTCCTCTCACACACAGCACAGAACTCTCACAGGAAGCCATGGAGGTAAGATCTCCTGTTCTCTGGATAAGATTTCTTTGTTACCCCTGATTTTTTTCACAGCTGTTATTCTTCACTATCTCGCTCTGTTATGATTGAGATGTTTTTATGAACGCTAGAGACTTATGTGTGCCTTTTTGTGACCCAGGCGCTTTTGGTGCTACATCAACCAGATACCATTGAGCAGTGGAATCCTGATGCAGCTATCGAGACATTCTGGGACATCAGGTGGGCAAGGCACGGAAAGATCGCTAATGTTGACACGAGGTTGTTCAGTCAACAAACCGGTTTAGGATTTGATTGTATTCTTTTTCTCCTTTTCAGCTCTCAGGTGTTATTTCTGATCTGCAAGAAGCTTATTGGCCATCCAATGATCAACAGTACAGAGATACTGAAGTGGCTCAGGGAGATTCTCATATGCAGGAACAAGTTCCTACTAAAGAACAAGGTGAACACATGTTCTGAATGTGCATTGACATTTTTTCAAAGCTACATGGTTATCCAGAATACATTTTTTTTAATTAAAATTACTTAAAGCTACTAAAGCCACTTTTTGTATTGTCTAATCAATGCTTTACTCTTCTGCTACAACAATGCAATATATTTTAATCTGAATCATATATATTATAAACATAAGTAATTATATTATTTTAATCTGAATTTTATATATATATATATATATATATATATATATATATATATATATATATATATATATATTAGGGCTGTCAATCGATTAAAAGTTTTCATAGAATTAATTACATGGTGTCCCGATTAATTAATCGCATATACAAATATTTGATATAACAATAATTCAATATATAATGATGAAATAATTATACATGGTTATCTTTAAATATTAAAACATTATATATATATATATATATATATATATATATATATATATATATATATATATATATATAAAAAAAAATATTCAGATAATTCAAATGCATTACATTCTTGTGGCAGAAGAGTTAATCATTGATAAGACGACACAAAAAGCAGCTTTAGAATACAATGTATTGTTTACTACAATATTATTGAACATAAGGCAATCATTGACATACAGTTCACAGCAATCCATTTCACAAGTGAATTTGTCAATCAGTTCGAAAATTATTATAAGGGCTTGTTGAAGGACCCGTCAATTTCAACAAGTGTCAGACATGCTTGTGTAGCATCTTGGGTGCGTTGCGTCTTAAATATAACATTTTTAGGTCATAGTGTCAAGTTAAATGTAGTTTAATACTTAAAACACATCTTGAGATCCTTTAGTTCGAATTTGTGCTCCATCAAATGTTTTGAACGCAAGAAAATAACGCGTGTTTGTGTTGTGTGTCTGCTGAATGGTGTTTTCTTCACTGTATAAACTGAGCATTGCCACACAGCTGAAATTTCACTTACTGCCCTCTGGAGTAAACAGGTGATACTACAAGCTTGCATTTCTCAGGAATCTTCCTGATTGCGATTAATTGCGTACGTTTTTGTAACGCGTTATTTTTAATAAAATTAATCGCACTGAATTAACGCGCTAAATCGACAGCCCTTATATATATATATATATATATATATATATATATATATATATGAACGTGATGAATTTGTACAGAAGCAATGCTTTAAATAATGAGGATGAAAAGATGCGAAGTTTACACACTCAAGGCTCGCAAAATTTCAAAATGTCTGGTATCCCTTCGGGCAGGCACTCTTCAGATTTGGTTGCCCGAAATGAGATTTACTATCCCATATAAAAAATTTTTAATTTTTTTTAATGTAGAAAATTGGTTAGGAGTCAAAAGATCAATCAAAAACTTTTTCAAAGCACAAATATCTACAATCTGACATAAAATAATCAAATTAGACTCATCAATACAAATAAGTATCTGGTTCTTACTGAACTGAAATTTCTATGAACTTGTGTGAACAGTATGGAACATGAATCAGTCTGTGTCAGATTCTGAATCTGACATATCAACTGAAGTCACAGATGAGAAAATGCTACTCGGTGTTGAGGGCATAGCATCTCCTTCATCAGCTGTCTCCTCCTGTGCATCAGTCTCCACTTCTCTGCTCTTTGTTCTTGCTGGGGTTTTATATTCCAGGTGTCTTGAACCTCTTCCAGAAAACATCCAGGAACTAACTGCTTTGTCATTGCAAAAAGATTCAACCGATTCCCCATTTATAGAGAGTTTCATGAGGTCATTCAATGTTTCAGACGGTAGAGAAGTAGAATAGTGTGTGGTTTCACTTTGTTCATGTAGGAAAATCCTCTCACACAGATGGCTGTCGATGGACTTAGTGTCAGCATTAATTTCACCAACAACAAGATATGAGAGAGGTGTTCTGGATTCTCAGTGAAGAGATCTATTTACAAGCAATCTAGCTTGCTACCACGGTGCTCTGAAAGCCACATTTTTACATCCATTCATTCTTTGATGCTTTTCTCTGATTGTTCCGGTAAAAAATTCTAAGCATTATGAGTGAAAAGAGGAAAAAGAGCCGGCGTTCTCATCAGATTAAGACGTCGCGCAAATCGCCCCCCGCTACCCAGTATACTACTGGCAAATGTTCAGTCTCTGGACAACAAGCTCTGCGAGCTGAGAGCGCGGATCTCCTTCCAACGAGAGACGAGAGAATGCTGTGTTATCTGTCTTATGGAAACCTGGTTGTCCGCGGAGATTCCAGACTCGGCCATCGAACCCACGGGTTTCTCCGTGCACCGAGCGGACAGAGCGAAAGACCTCTCAGGTAAAAGCAGAGGTGGAGGTGTATGTTTTATGATCAACAAATCATGGTGTGATCAGAGGAATGTACATTTTATCAGGTCTTTCTGCTCTCCTGATCTGGAGTTTCTCATGCTTCTGTGTCGACCATTCTGGCTACCGAGGGAATTCACAGCGGTCATTATCACTGCTGTGTACATCCCCCCACAAGCCGACACAGACCGGGCACTTAGGGAACTGTATGGCAGTATAAGTGAGCAGGAAACCGCGCACCCTGAGGCCGCGTTCATTGTTCCCAGGGACTTCAACAAAGCCAACTTCAAAACAATAGCACCAAAATACCACCAACACATCAGCTTCAACACACGAGGGGACCGGGTTTTGGATCATTGCTATTCTCCTTTCCGGGATGGCTACAAATCCCTCCCCCGCCCACCATTTGGCAAATCTGACCACTCTTCCGTTCTGCTTCTGCCCGCTTACAGGCAGAAACTGAAACGGGAATCACCCGCCCTCAGAATGATCCAGTGCTGGTCGGACCAATCAGACTCTGCGCTACAGGACTGTTTTGATCACGCGGACTGGGAGATGTTCCGGTCTGCCTCCGATGACGACATCGAGGTTTACGCTGATAGCGTAACGTGTTTCATCAGAAAGTGCGTAGAGGACGTTGTTCCGACGAAAAACATACGGATCTACCCCAACCAGAAACCCTGGGTTAACGGCGATGTTCGTGCGGCACTTACTGCGCGGACCACCGCTTTTAATTCCGGGAACGCGGAGGAGCGTAAACAAGCCAGTTATGCCCTCCGTAAATCCATCAGCACAGCCAAACGCCAGTACAGGCACAAAATTGAAGGTCAGTTCAACACCACTGACTCCAGAAGTATGTGGAAGGGAATTAACATCATCACGGACTATAAACAGAATAAAAACTCCGCCATGAACACCGTTGCCTCTCTCCCGGACGAGCTTAATACATTTTATGCTCGTTTCGAGGACAACAACAACACCGCCCTCACGGAGAGAGCACTCGCGGCCGATACTACAGATGATGGTTCACTCTCCGTCTCTGTTGCGGATGTAACCCGATCCTTTCGACGGGTGAACATCCGTAAAGCCGCGGGTCCAGACGGCATTCCGGGCCGCGTCATCAGAGCATGCGCGAACCAACTGGCTGGTGTTTTTACGGACATTTTCAACCTGTCCCTCTCCCTGTCTGTAGTCCCCACATGCTTCAAAACATCAACCATTGTGCCTGTACCGAAGCAAGCCAAAATCACTTGTTTAAATGACTGGCGTCCTGTTGCTCTGACCCCCATCATCAGCAAATGCTTTGAGAGGTTGATCAGAGATCACATCTGCTCTGTTCTGCCCACCTCTTTGGACCCATTGCAGTTTGCCTACCGTAAAAACCGCTCCACTGATGATGCTATTGCATCTACAATACACACTGCTCTTTCCCACCTGGAAAAAAGGAACACATATGTGAGAATGCTGTTTGTAGACTACAGTTCAGCATTCAACACCATAGTGCCCTCCAAGCTTGATGTGAAACTCCGGGCTCTGGGCTTAAACAGCTCGCTGTGCAGCTGGATCCTGGATTTCCTGTCAGGCAGACGTCAGGTGGTTAGAATGGGCAGCAACATCTCCTCACCACTGACCCTCAACACTGGAGCCCCGCAGGGCTGTGTTCTCAGCTCACTCCTGTATTCCCTTTACACACATGACTGTGTGGCGACACATAGCTCCAATGCCATCATTAAGTTTGCTGACGATACGACGGTTGTAGGTCTGATCACTGACAATGATGAAACAGCCTACAGAGAGGAGGTGCACACTCTGACACGCTGGTGTCAGGAGCACAACCTCTCCCTCAACGTCAGTAAAACCAAGGAGCTTGTGGTGGACTTCAGGAAGAAAGACAGAGAACACAGCCCCATCACCATTAATGGAGCACCGGTGGAGAGAGTCAGCAGTTTCAAGTTCCTCGGTGTCCACATTACTGAGGAACTCACATGGTCCGTCCACACTGAGGCCGTTGTGAAGAAGGCTCACCAGCGCCTCTTCTTCCTGAGACGGCTGAGGAAGTTTGGAATGAACCAACACAGCCTCACACTGTTCTACACTAGTACTGTTGAGAGCATCTTGACTGGCTGCATCACCGCCTGGTACGGCAATAGCACCGCCCACAACCGCAAAGACCTGCAAAGGGTGGTGCGAACGGCCAGAAACATCATCGGAGGTGAGCTTCCCTCCCTCCAGGACATGTATAACAGACGGTGTGTGAATAAAGCTCGGAGGATTATCAAAGACTCCAGCCACCCGAGTCATGGTCTGCTCTCACTGCTTCCATCAGGCAGGCGGTATCGCAGCATCAGGACCCGCACCACCCGACTACATGACAGCTTCTTCCCACAAGCAATAAGACTTTTGAACACATGATCTCTCACGATCAACAATCAGCACTGCACTTTATTAATCATCACTCTGTCAATATATTCTCCCAATTCAGTTAGTGTGTATATATATATATATATATATTTATACCCATATCTAGTGTGTGTATTCTACATTGTGTGTATTGTGTACATTTGTTATGTAAATTGTTGTGTAGGTATGTGTACATTTGTTATGTAAATTGTTGTGTAAGTTTGTTATGTAAATTGTTTTGTGTAATATGTTGTTTATTGTAAAGTGGTTTATGTCTCGTCACTGTCATGACTGCTATGTTGCTCGGAACTGCACACAAGAATTTCACCTGCTGTTGCACTCGTGTACACAGTAGTGTGACAATAAAGTGATTTGATTTGATTTGATTGTTGAAAACAATGTCACCTTGTGGCAGGTCAAATTTATAGCAGCCACAAACCCGAGCGCGTTGCTCTGTTGTTTTATCCATTAAGCAAATAAAAGCCTGACAACGATAAATGTGTTCATTTTCTGATTGAATAAATTCACATATTAAATTGTGGCAATAAATTCAATATAATAATAATAAGAATAGTATCAGAGTTTTGAGTTAATGGTGCTATAATTATTTTATGCTGTTTATATAGCAGAATTTATGATAGTGTGGCTTACTTTTATTTGATCCTGAGTTCATGAGAAATTGCGCTGTGTACACGTTTTGAAGCTAATCTTAACTGCGGACAAATCAGCATGATCAAAAACTTCCGCGATCATATTTCTCCTTAAAATTACAAGTCAAGAGTATGAATGATGTGAATCAAGGGATGAATTTGATTACACCATTTCAGAAAGCCTGTTGGGCAGGCCGGTGATGCATTTTGATAGACCGGAAAACACAATAGCTCCGTGATGTCGGGCTAGCGATTTTGCGAGCCCTGACACTGATAGTACACCACGCTGTCAGCATGCTTAAACATTACAAAAAGTAGCAACTTTTAATTCATAACTTTGAAATCACCAAAGCATTCTGTATTTGGGATGAAAATTTAATGTTTGAATGCACAATTAATCAAATAAAAATCCTGATATTTCTTAGTGTGATTTATTAAATTGCAAAAGGCTGCAATTAAAGAAAATAAGTAAATAATCTGCAGGTGCTGCATGCTTCAAAATTAATATGTGAATTCGTAAGCTCGTACACTGAAAACACTGCATCGTGACCATCATGCGCTCTGTGTTTTGTAGATGACAGAGTGCAGTGTGCTCTAAAGCGTGCAGCTCATACAGGTACATCGTGATCTCATTTTTGATTAAATATTACACCGGTTGGGCTCATGTCCTCGAAAATTGTGCCTTAAAAAGAGTGGGAAACCTGTTAATTTGAATAATTAATCGGCATGTGATTTAATTCATTTAAAACTGTTTAAACATTCATCTACCCCAAATATTATTTATAGGTCCCACTTTATATTAGGTGTCTTTAACTACTATGTACTAACATTAAAATATACAATGCAATGTTCTTATTGTGTAACTACATGTTGTTCTGTAAAATTCTCAGATTAAAGTTAGGCTTTAGGGTAAGGGTTGTGGTAGGGTTATATTTAGTATTAGGGGTAAGGTAACTAAAGATGTAATTAAATGCAGGTACTTTAAATGTAAGCATAATGACACCACACATATGTAAATAATGATTGCATTATATCAAAAGTACATAATAATTAAAGACACCTAATATAAAGCAGGTCCTATTCATTAAATGGTTAGTTCAGACTCTAAATTCTGGTTGGACATTCAAAGATGTTTTTAAATTGCTTATAAACACACCTTTGGGCACTTTATGTATATGGAATTTACTCTTTATAGTATTCATACGACACATCAATTAAATTGTATATAAAGGCAAGAAGATGCCATGTTTCTCGGCATCCATAAACAGTCATCGGTTATTATAAAGATGTGTTTTAAGCACAATATTGGTCGATTGTTGTGGTTATTTTAAATGGTAAATGTAACAGTTTATTAAACATTGATGTCTTTTATTGAATGACACTTCATGTCATGCCTAGACCCTCACCTGTGGTAAAATAATTGATCAAAATTATAACCTGTGGTTCTGTGCACCGTAGGCCATTATTAAATCTCTCTTTTTAAAATGGGCTTTTTGAAAAATCCATATAATTTGCCTTCTGTGATCGTAGACTTTTCTGACTAAATCACTCTCATCATTAACCAGTTTAATTTAATCTTTGTTGTATTAAAGTTATTATTTGTTGTTCATTTCAATTTGCTGTAAGTTAAGGGGGAACAGAAATTTGTGATTTTAATGAGAATTAAAAATTCATCCCAAAATGGCACTAAATTGGTCAGATGCAATGTAAAATAAACCCAGTCTGTGTGTTTGTATGTTTGCATGCAGGAGTTTGCTACACAGGGCAGTCTCATCCCCATCAGTAGACAGGCACAGACTAAACTGGAGGTATGTTTGTACACCTTCCTGTGGAGTCCTGACGCCGAGGCTGTGCTGGTGGCCATGTCCTGCTTTCGCCATCTTTGTGAGGAGGCAGACATCCGCTGCAGTGTGGATGAACTGCCCATGCACACTGTTCTGCCCAACTACAACACCTTCATTGAGCTTGCGTCTGTCAGCAATATGATGGCTACAGGTTAGTGGTGCCACAGCCTCAATGAGAATGGATCATCCTGCTTGAAGTAGACCAGTGGTACTTAACCTGTGGCTCTTTAATAACGATGTTGCAGATTTTTTTTTTTGTCCGCACACAGATGCTTGTCAGTTTGTACAAAGAGTTTTGTGCTTTCTTTGCAAAATAAATCAGCCTGTAAACTGTATGTACATTTGTGCGTTTAGGCAGAAATACCCTTCAGAAGAGAGTGATGGCATTGTTAAGGAGGATAAAACACTCTACAGCTGGAAATGTAGAGGTAATTATAAAATCTTATTTCAATGTGTGTTTTTCAAATGTAATGTTTTAATATGACAAATTAATTACTATAGTAATAACAATGTTTAATTTCATGCAGCTGCACAAAAAGTTACACAGTACAGTTGAAGTCAGAAGTTTACATACACCTTATCCAAATACATTTAAACTCCATTTTCACAATTCCTGACTTTAATAATAGAAAGCTTTCCCTGTCTTAGGACTGTTAGGATCACTACTTTATTTTAAGAAAATCAAATGTCAGAATAATAGTAGAGAGAATTATTTCTTTCAGCTTTTATTTCTTTCATCACATTCCCAGTGGTTCAGAAGTTTAAATACACTTTGTTAGTATTTGGTAGCATTGCCTTTCAATTGTTTAACTTGGGTCAAACGTTTTGGGTAGCCATCCACAAGCTTCTCACAATAAGTTGCAGGAATTTTGGCCCATTCCTCCAGACTTCTGTAATGGGTTCACACGATGGGCGAGGAGGAGGCAGGAACCGGCTTAGCAGTCAACGTAAACTTTTAATGGTGTAAAGAAACTGAAACATAACATAAATCACACAGACACGCACACACAGTGGCCGCTTGTGTGTCTCTCTTTCGAACTGGTTCCTCCGGCACATCTTTATCCTTCTCCCGGCTGATTAGGACAATTTAGCGCCGGGCGTGCGTCCTCACGGCCCGGCTGCGCCCTCCTCCTCCTCACACTCCTCCGCCTGATTCACGTGGGGGAATCCCTCTACCTGGAGGGGAGGTGTTGCCCTTCCAGCCGATGTTCTGCCGGCAGGTCTTCCCCGCCTCTCTGGAGTGCTGGGAGAGACGAGGGGAGAGGGAAAGAGTGAGGGGGGAGAGATAGAGAGCGAGAAGAAAAATTTGTTCGCCGGCCCCGACACACAGTCGCCTGGTCCTATGCCACTCCTCAGCCCCCTGGCGGATGGTAACGGCTCCTCCACTTCCTGGTGGACTGCAGCAGTTCCTTCAGCAGCCAGCAGTGGCGAGTCTATCCCTTGGCGAACGGCTGTTGCTCCTCCGCTTCCTGGCGTATGGCAGTGGCAAGGACGCCACAACAGTGCATCTCTCCTCCTTCACGGAATTCCACTTCTCAGCGCCAATGGGTCAGGGCTTTGTGATGGCCTTAAGCCATTTTGCCACAGCTTTGGAGGTATGCTTGGGGTTATTGTCCATGTGGATGACCCATTTGTGACCATGCTTTAACTTCATGGCGCCTTCAGGCGTTTGGAAATTGCTCCCAAGGATGAACCAGACTTTTGGGGGTCCACAATTGTTTGGCTGATTTATTTAGATTTTCCATGATGTCAAGCAAAGAGGCACTGAGTTTGAAGGTAGGCCTTAAAATACATCCACAGGTACACCTCCAGTTGACTCCAATTAGCCTATCAGAAGCTAATTGCCTAAAAGCTTGACATCATTTTCTGGAATGTTACAAGCTGCTTAAAGGCACAGTTAACAGTGTATGTAAACTTCTGACCCACTGGAATTGTGATATAGTCAATTAAAAGTGAAGCAATCTGTCTGTAAACAATTGTTGGAAAAATTACTTGTGTGATATGAAATCTGTGGAGTGGTTAAAAAAAATAGTTTTAATGACTGTGTATGTAAACTTCTGACTTCAACTGCAAGTGCAAGTAGTTAATAAACATTACTTTGTAAAGCATAATCTTAATTTTTTTTCTTTTCTTAAAGAGAAGCAAATGCTTGGACCCATTGTACCTGTTTTGCAACCTCTCTTTGGTTGACTCAGATTTCACCTTTTGTCTTTGTCAGGCATGGGAAGACACATATGCAAAATGGGAGCAAGCCACTAAACAGATACTCAACCACCCAAAAAACAAAGTTGAAGATGGACAGGTAACTGAATTAAGACGATTGATTTCCAGTCCAGTGGTTCTCAAATGGTTTTAATTTAGGACCCAGATATCAACTAAAAACAGTACAAAAATAGGTTCATCATACAACAGATAACAAAAATGTCCTTAAAATCATATTTCAATGGTTTCATGCAGCCAATAATAGACTACACAAAGCAGATTTATTTTCACCAAGATACTGTAATTGGCTTAATCCTCTTAAAAGTCTTGGTTAGTTGCATTTTTTTATTTGCATTTAGCATTTTAATATCTCAATAAGAGTATCCTTTACCCATTTTTGGTTCATGACCCAACAGCTTAGAAACACTGATCTAATCAGTTTTTGTAACGTATTTCTCATAGTCTATTTTCCCTGCCTAAAAGTCTCTGTACGCCCTTAGGAATGGATCAACATGACTGGTTTCTTGTGTGCTCTGGGAGGAGTTTGTCTCCAACAACGTAGTACACCCAGCCTGGGCACCTACAGTCCACCCATGGGCCCTCTGACTGAACGCAAGGGCTCCATGATCTCCATGGGGTCCTGTGATGTGAACAGTGAGACATCTCTCAACAGGTTTATAGAGCGTCTACTGGCTCTGATGGTCTGTACGCATGAGAAGGTGGGCGTACAGATTCGCACCAATGTCAAAGACCTAGTGGGATTGGAGCTCAGTCCAGCTCTGTACCCCATGCTCTTCACCAAGCTACGCAACAGCATCGGACGATTTTTTGATACCCAGGGCTTGGTAAGAACTGTGACGTGCAGCATTAGGATTAATTTCTGTGTTAGAAGTAATGCATTTTCTATATTTTGTGATCTAATGTGTGGAGATTTAGTTTATATAGATTGACATTATCTAACCGATGCAATAGAATGAATAGGTGATCCTCAAATAAATGTTCTCATCATATTTCACTCCCAAATCCAAAGGGAAATAATAAGAAATTATATATATACACATGTATACGTATATAATTTTTATATATATTATATTTTGCTTCATTTTTTTATTATTTATTTATTTTTGCATTACAGTAATTAGAATTGGGGGAAAGATGTGCTAAATTTCACGAAAATAGTGTCACAACAATATGCTTTTTTTAGGAGGGGTGTATGACAATTGTTCATATCTTTATGTATGAAATTGACAATTTTTTACATTATTTGTAAAATTCACCAAAATGAAAAAATAAATCAAAAAATTATTCTAAAGACTTCCTAATTCTTTTAATCCTAATTTTAAAAGTTTTAAAAAGAAAGAAATGATTTGTAATTTTAAACATACGTATAAAAGTCATGTGTCACATGAGATGATGACTAATCATATCTGTTACCTTATAAAAGCTGTTTTAATCAACATGGAGAGGGTTCTGCACATGTGGGCTGTCATGTTAGAATCACATGACTGGCCAAATACTACTATCATAATTTAAATTACTGCTGTGTTATTGAATACTTTTACTTACTGATTATATAGTCCTAGCCTGCTGTGAATAGTGAATTTATACAATGGTATCTGAAACTGAAAACTGTTGATTTTGAATGGTGCTGTATTCAGGCAGCTAGGTGTCACCATAAGACCAAGATGATTGAGTGCACCTTTAACATTCAAATGTTTTGATTAAAAAGTTGCATTTATGATTTTTTACACAAGGTGGCAGAAAATCACATCAGGTGTTAGTTCAGTCCAGACAATGCAGCCCTAGAAATACTATCCACTCATACATTTTAAATATAGAATGTTAAATAAAACTGTTATTTTTTTTTATTTGAGGTTTATTTTCATTTTATGCCATATTATCGGTATTATGCCATGTTTGTTGTTTTCTATAAGCACCAGTGTCTTTGTTCATTAACTTGGTCCCTTTCTTCTCCAGGTTCCCATTACAGACACTAACACACTGTTTGTAGAGCAGACGATCGCCATTATGAAGAACCTGCTAGACAGTCATACTGAAGGAAGCTCTGAGCATCTTGGCCAGGCTAGCATTGAGACCATGATGCTCAACTTGGTCAGGTCAGACCTTGACTCTCTTTTGCCCATTTCCAATGGCCTGTATTTCTTCTGACAAATGATTCTAGTCATTTATATTTACTTGTGTAGTGAGCGTTGTTACAGCCCATATCAGTCCTTGAGCTTTGTATGATGCCTGGTTAAAAATTTCATTTAGAATGACTTTCTGCTGAATCTCATACCCTTTTTTGACATCCACAGGTATGTGCGTATTTTAGGAAATGCGGTTCATGCCATTCAGATCAAAACTAAGCTGTGTCAGCTAGTGGAGGTGATGATGGAACGCAGGGATGACCTCTCCTTCTGCCAAGAGATGAAGTTCAGGTAAACTCCTCTCTGGATTCATCCTTTCTGCTGAATTGTTGGGATCATTGAATATATGTGAATTGTGAGGTTTGGGGATCCATAATATTGCTGTTTTTCTCAGAAATAAAATGGTGGAGTACCTCACTGACTGGGTGATGGGCACCTCCAATCAAGCAGCAGATGATGACATTAAATGTCTCACCCGGTATAATCTCTACAATTTCAAAGCTTTTTCTGCCATATAAGCTCTCCTTTGCTTCTACATTCTACAATGTGCTATTATCTCATGCTGACTGTTTATTTGAATCTGTTGTGTAGGGATCTGGATCAGGCGAGTATGGAGGCAGTGGTCTCTTTGTTAGCTGGTCTTCCTCTGCAGCCTGAAGAGGGTGATGGTGTGGAGCTCATGGAGGCCAAGTCTCAGCTCTTCCTCAAGTAAGATCATTCATCTCTCTAATGTTTTTCCATAATTTATTTTGTCTTTCACTATGTGTGCCACAACCTTGTAGATCATATTTGTTGTAACCAGTCACAACTAGCGACAGGTCATTTTGTCGTTTTTTATTTCTGTTCCATAGTGCTGATTAGCTCCACTCACAGATAAATATTTACCAAAATCTTACTCCACTTAATAGTGTCCTCCTAACTAGGCCCGACGAAGCGGAAGCTTTTTTTCTGTTCACTCTAAATGTGATGCTTCTGCATGACGTGACACCATCACAGCCAATCAGAACATACTTGATGTCTTATGTATTTTTAGTGATTTAAGATTTTAGACCACTGAGATTTAGCTGTGGGATTTACCAGCACAATGCTGCAGTAATGGAAACCAAGCGATAGACCAAATTGTTTGGACAAGGTGTTATATTGCATATCTTCTTGTCTTAGTGTGACACATTCGCTTTTTTACAGTCATGTGTCTTGAATTATGTCAGTCGATGAGTCTCATCTCGTCTCACCCCTCTATTGTTTTTCCCTTTTCTAAGGTACTTCACTTTGTTCATGAACCTCTTGAATGACTGCAGTGAGGTTGAAGAGGATGGGCAGCAGGTGGCAGGGCGAAAGCGTGGCATGTCAAGGCGATTGGCGTCTCTACGGCACTGTACAGTGTTGGCCATGTCCAACCTGCTCAATGCTAATGTGGACAGCGGCCTCATGCACTCTATTGGTGAGAGGCACTCAAATGATCAAATTACTTAATGTACTTTTTGTTAAAGAGTATGACCATGTGAGTCATATCTGTATTTTCTCTTTATTATTAATGGCACTAAATTAACATTTAAGTAATGTATTAGATATGTAATAAAATATTAATTGAAACAGAGCAGACTGAATTTATTAGAGAAAATAGTTCTTAAATTTCTTAAGTATATCTATTTAACATTTCTGTTACATTCAGAATCTAAAATGTGACCAATTTGATGAAAACCCAATGATAAAATATAATGGGTAAAATTAATATTTTGTAATTGTACTTAGAAAGGTTGCCTAGATGGATCCTTTATTATTAAGAGCATTATGTGAGAGACGATTTCTTTCATTTATTAGCAAAATGAACATTGAAACAGAAATGTACCAATATGAATTGAGATTGAATTGGGAAACTGTATCAATACCCAGCCCTGCAATCAGCAGTAGAAATTCCTAAAAAAAAATCGATATTCATAAATCGGAATTCTTTTTTTATGTTGCATTGTCTCTCTACAGGTCTTGGGTATCATAAGGACCTGCAAACGCGGGCCACATTCATGGAGGTGCTCACCAAGATCCTTCAGCAGGGGACGGAGTTCGACACTTTAGCAGAGACCGTGCTGGCTGACCGTTTTGAAAGACTGGTTGAGCTGGTCACCATGATGGGAGACCAGGGGGAGCTGCCCATCGCCATGGCACTCGCCAATGTAGTGCCCTGCTCCCAATGGGTGAGAAACGTCAACAATTCAAACTTTGCAGATTTGAAAACAAATAGATTTTTTTTTAAACAAAAGAAATAAAAGGGTAAAGGGCTATTTACACCAAGCCAAACATTTTCAGCATTAAACTGATTTTAAAGCGAAACCAAACAGCATTTTTATGAACGCCTTCACATTAGACCTCATTCATGAAACATGAGCATGTTCGTTCAGCCGCTCTGACGTAAACTCTTGGATTCATGAAAGTTTTTGTATTTTCAAAATGTTAGTTGGTACGAACGAAATTTACACTTGCTCCCGAACACGTGTAAATTGTACTTAAGACATCTGTGTTATGTTTTTTTTTCAGGCAAACTGTCATGACTACATTTCGATAAAGTGAAATTAAATAAGTAATGAAAAAAATGACTAAATACTAATAATTAAATGAGTGAAATTAACCTTAACATAAATTAGATTAAAAATTAATAAATAAGGGTGCCTGTGTAGCTCAGTGAATATTGACTCTGACTAGCACCCCTGGAGTCGACAGTTCAACTCCAGGGTGCGCCGAGTGACTCCATCCAGGTCTTCTAAGCAACCAAATTGACCCGGTTGCTAGGGAGGGTAGAGTCAAATGGGGTAATCTCCTCGTGGTCACAATTAGTGGTTCTTGCTCTTAATGGGGCACGTGGTACATTGTGCTTCGATCATAGAGAATAGCATGATCTCCACATATGCTGTGAGTCTCCGCAGTGTCATGCACAGTGAGCCACGTGATAAGATGCATGGATTTACTATCTCAGAAACGGAGGCAACTGAGACTTGTCCTCTGCCACCCGGATTGAAGTGAGTAACCGTGCCACCATGAGGACCTAGTAAGTAGTGAGAACTGGGCATGCCAAATTGGGGAGAAAATGGTATAATTTTAAAAAAAAAAATTTAAATGAGGAAAAAAAGCTTTTTCTTTTTAAACCATAGCCTATACTTTTTTAGAAACGTTTATTTACTGCTTGTATTTATTTTTCATAGCATAATTTTTCACTCTGCTTATCATTTTTTCAGCAGAAAATGGCAGCATGAACTGAACATGTTTTACTTTCATGTCAAATCATTTAAGAGAAGCCTTTATTTATTTTGGTCACACACTATACATACATGTTTTCATATATACATTGAAATGTATTTGTTTTCACATATCCCAGCTAAGCTGGGGTCAGAGTGCAGGGTCGCTGTATGCCCCTGAAACAGATAGGGTCAAGGGCCCAACAGTGGCATCTTGGCAGTGCTTAGGCTTGACACTTGCTTGAACCCCTGACCTTCTGGTCAGTAACCCACCAGCTGAGCCACCACTCCCCCTAAATCAGTCTTTTTTTTATTGACTTCTTGAACTGTTTGACTCACAAAAGAGCATCATATCACAGCAAAAACATGCTATGACAGTAAGTCCTCACTTTCTTTGTGACTCTGTTGTGCTTCATCACATTGAGACGTTGTGAATGCACTTCATTCACATTAATTACTGATCAGTATATATGTAAACCGCATTGACTAGCGAGTCTGGTGCCGCCTTTATATGGCGTTTTCATGGATGTGGATTGTGATAATTGTCTTTATGAATGTTTGGAATTCACTAAAATATACACTTTTCACTAACAAATCTAGGTATTATAAAGCATTTAAATCTGCCAGAAAGTTTTTGGGAAGGTTCATTTTATGTGCATACTCCAAATGTACTCATATATTTATGAAAGTTTCATGAATGAAAATATTGTTGAAAACATTATCCGAAATATTGTTCTGCGTGTACTGTCTTTTCGTCTTTTTTTTATTCAGAGGCTAGGTTCAGATTCTAAACAGCTTAATTCAGGTATCTGTACATTTGTACAGATTGGTGATTTAGGGTTGGTGCAAAAAGTGTAGGTGCATATTTTGTGAATATTTCGAATTATGCATTGATTTTGGTGTAAACAGGGCTTAACCCTATTTTGCGGATAAAGAGGAACATGTTGTATGTGTGTGGTTATGGTTCATGGTAGAGCAGTTGTGATTAATGTTCTGATGATCTGCAGGATGAGCTGGCCAGGGTGTTGGTGACACTGTTTGACTCGCGACATCTGCTGTATCAACTGCTGTGGAACATGTTCTCAAAAGAGGTGGAGCTGGCCGACTCCATGCAGACCCTCTTCAGAGGCAACAGCCTGGCCAGCAAGATCATGACATTTTGTTTTAAGGTAACGTGAAACCCGGTCATTCATAGTGTATTTATACCTGATACATGAAGAAAGTATGTTATGGTGTAATAAGGTATAATACACAGCTAGGTGCTTTTTTATATTTATACCATGGCCATTTGCCAGAATTGATTGTTTACAGATGTCATGGATTTTTTGCAGCACAAATTTTACTTGAAGAATAGTTAATTTTATCTAAGGGTCGTTAGATCTACAGCTCTGCCTATTTAAACACTGAGAAAAAGTTGTATGACCACACACTTGGTTAAAACTGTGAATTTAAATGCACAATCCAGAAATAATATCCACAGAATGTAGAGGGGAAGGCCCTCCAGTGAAAATGTATTATTTAATTTGTATTCATTTTCATTTTCACATTAATGTGGAAAAACTGACATTTCAAACGTGGCAGTGACATTAAAAGTAACACTTGCTGTATGATAAGGAGAGAATAAATAAGCAGATTCTTACCTCTGAGACATTGGTATGGTATCCATCAAGGCTGCACGAGTGACTGGATAAAAATGTAACAAT
Organism: Moxostoma hubbsi; assembly: GCA_032164185.1. NCBI lineage: Eukaryota > Metazoa > Chordata > Actinopteri > Cypriniformes > Catostomidae > Moxostoma > Moxostoma hubbsi. The sequence continues at coordinate 29,297,091 of JAVLUX010000029.1, read as the reverse complement.
TTGTCTTTGAACGGTAGCGCTTCACCACAAAATTCTACCTACATTTTGTAAACAAACAGCGCTTCACATTCTGCATTTGAGTCAGGTATGTTGTGGGGGGGGGGGTCTTGCAACGCCTGTGAAAGATGCATTAAATAAGTCCTGATTTAATTCTCTCACTCTTCATGCAAAACTAGAAGAATTCTATTATTTTAGGTTGATGGATGTGGTTATGTTGATGGATGTGGTTAGCTATAGCTTACTCTGCTTGCTCTGTAATGTTATGTTGCTAGGGTTATAAACAGCGCATTAATTTCAAACAGTGATTAAAACTGACTACCTTTAACTGACTACGGAACTACCTGTACATTCAACGGTTTGAACTACACAGCTTCCAGCCAATCAGAATAGAGTATTAGAACAGACCATGGTTGAACTTCTTATTCTATATAAGATTCTCCCATTAATGCCAGAAAACATTTGTCTGTCCTGACTCTGGACAATTTCCTTTTATGTGCCTAATACATATTTTCCATGTTTTATGCAGGTATATGGTGCTGCTTATCTGCTGAAGCTTCTGGAACCGCTCTTGAGAGGAATAATCACCACACCAGAATGGCAGCAAATTAGTTTTGAAGTGGACCCCACCAGGCAAGTGTAACTACTTACAGTGAGGAAAATAAGTATTTGAACACCCTGCTATTTTGCAAGTTCTCCCACTTAGAAATCATGGAGGGGTCTGAAACTGTCATCGTAGGTGCATGTCCACTGTGAGAGACATAATCTAAAAAAAAAATCCAGAAATCACAATGTATGATTTTTTAACTATTTATTTGTATGATACAGCTGCAAATAAGTATTTGAACACCTGAGAAAATCAATGTTAATATTTGGTACAGTAGCCTTTGTTTGCAATTACAGAGGTCAAACGTTTCCTGTAGTTTTTCACCAGGTTTGCACACACTGCAGGAGGGATTTTGGCCCACTCCTCCACACAGATCTTCTCTAGATCAGTCAGGTTTCTGAGCTCCCTCCAAAGATTCTCTATTGGGTTTAGGTCTGGAGACTGGCTAGGCCACGCCAGAACCTTGATATGCTTCTTACAGAGCCACTCCTTGGTTATCCTGGCTGTGTGCTTCGGGTCATTGTCATGTTGGAAGACCCAGCCTCGACCCATCTTCAATGCTCTAACTGAGGGAAGGAGGTTGTTCCCCAAAATCTCGCAATACATGGCCCCGGTCATCCTCTCCTTAATACAGTGCAGTCGCCCTGTCCCATGTGCAGAAAAACACCCCCAAAGCATGATGCTACCACCCCCATGCTTCACAGTAGGGATGGTGTTCTTGGGATGGTACTCATCATTCTTCTTCCTCCAAACACGGTTAGTGGAATTATGACCAAAAAGTTCTATTTTGGTCTCATCTGACCACATGACTTTCTCCCATGACTCCTCTGGATCATCCAAATGGTCATTGGCAAACTTAAGACGGGCCTTGACATGTGCTGGTTTAAGCAGGGGAACCTTCCGTGCCATGCATGATTTCAAACCACGACGTCTTAGTGTATTACCAACAGTAACCTTGGAAACGGTGGTCCCAGCTCTTTTCAGGTCATTGACCAGCTCCTCCCGTGTAGTTCTGGGCTGATTTCTCACCTTTCTTAGGATCATTGAGACCCCACGAGGTGAGATCTTGCATGGAGCCCCAGTCCGAGGGAGATTGACAGTCATGTTTAGCTTCTTCCATTTTCTAATGATTGCTCCAACAGTGGACCTTTTTTCACCAAGCTGCTTGGCAATTTCCCCATAGCCCTTTCCAGCCTTGTGGAGGTGTACAATTTTGTCTCTAGTGTCTTTGGACAGCTCTTTGGTCTTGGCCATGTTAGTAGTTGGATTCTTACTGATTGTATGGGGTGGACAGGTGTCTTTATGCAGCTAACGACCTCAAACAGGTGCATCTAATTTAGGATAATAAATGGAGTGGAGGTGGACATTTTAAAGGCAGACTAACAGGTCTTTGAGGGTCAGAATTCTAGCTGATAGACATGTGTTCAAATACTTATTTGCAGCTGTATCATACAAATAAATAGTTAAAAAATCATATATTGTGATTTCTGGATTTTTTTTTTTAGATTATGTCTCTCACAGTGGACATGCACCTACGATGACAATTTCAGACCCCTCCATGATTTCCAAGTGGGAGAACTTGCAAAATAGCAGGGTGTTCAAATACTTATTTTCCTCACTGTATAAACTAATGTTTCAACACATTGCCAATAAGCCCATGTAAATACTTTCTCCAGTCCCAGCTTAATATACAGAAATAATTTTAAGTACGCTCTTAGTAGGCTGATGTGAACACTGTGGTGCTATCAAAAAATGTATCTGTTTGAGCATCCCGACACAGCAACATTGACTCAACCAATGGTGTGATTTTGGTGGTGGGGCTATCTGATTTTACAGGGGAAGTGATTGGGAAATCTGTTTGAAAATACTTATTTTTGCAATTATATTTGGTGCAGAAGTGGTGCAGAACATAACACAAATTTAATGCATCCAGGTTGTAAATTAAGCAGTCTTCAAAGAACGGGAGTTTTTAAGTCTCTGATCCTGTTGAATTTTAGCTTCCTAATGGATTTTTTGATGACTTTATCCCTAATTTAGGCTAGAACAAGCAGAGAACCTGGATGAGAACCAGAAGAACCTGTTGCAGATCACAGACCGCTTCTTTCTGGCCATCGTCAACTCTTCCAGCGAGTTTCCTCCTCAGCTTCGCAGTGTGTGCCACTGTCTGTATCAGGTACATCATTTTCCTAAAGCCGGCCTGCTTTACCTCAGTAACCTCAGTAACTCCATCCTTTGAATGACTGCACTGAGGCTGTCTTTCATGCTTGGGCGTCCACTGATCAGTTTTTCAGTCACTTCTAACAAAGGAACTTGTTCTTATCCTGTCTTGCACTACTGCTCACCTCTGTGTACAAATATATCAGGCAGTTTAAAGGTGCAGTATGTAAGATTCAGAAACCCTTGTTATTAATAACACTGGTGGCCGTTAAGTAAACTGCAACTATCTACCTGTTGTTCGTGATCGCGTATACACTCCATAGGGATGCGAGCATGGACCAAAACAATGATGTAACATACAAAGAGACTGAACATGATTCACCGGCATCATGCTGACAGATGAGGTAGCATAAATAAAATTACACAGTTATGATTGTTTTACAACAAACTTTGAGACTGTGTATTATATTTGACTCTCCAGTACTGGAACAGGGCTAAAACAAAGTGTGGATGTAGGTCTGACTATGCGAGACTGTAATTGAATTATCACTTTACTTTGCATGATACATTGACTGCATTTAGCCTATGTCAGTGTTAGCTAGCTAGCCAGCTTTATTAATAGCTGTTAGCTAAATTTGGTGGATGAGTATAAAATGCTGTTCATAGAATAGACTTTACATTTATAGATATGTTGACAGAATTCAGTATTGATGTGATTCCATCACAACTGCCATTTTGATATGTCGATTCGCTATTATAATATAATGTATATATTTTCTGTATATCCAAGTTGTTACACTAATGAATAGACCTTTTTGCATTCACTAGATCATTGTTTAGCATTCATTTAATGTATTGTAGTTTACCTTGCTGAATAATTACAGATTAACATTGACATTAACCTGACTTTTAGTATAAAGAGAAGATCGTTGAAATGATTTGAAGGTTACGAAGCAAGGTAGCTTGCAATTCGTCAGCGTTAGCAGGCAAGATCAAGTTATCTCAAATTACACAGATCAATTCTTGTGGCACTATATTTCACATGCTTTGCAGTTATGTAAGCTTACCTGTCCAATAAGAAGAATGCCAATTCAGGGTCGGTTTTGATCGCTTAGCCAGAAGGGTTTCAGTATATGAATTTTTATAAATTTTTTTGGGCTTACTCTGAGTTTGTGTAGGAGTCGGTGTTGTGCTGGGAGCTGGACGTTTACTCTATTCCATCTCTAAGATAACGTTACCTAGTGTTGCAGACTGTTGTCCCTGTTGAATAGCGGAAGAGAAGATATTGCTGAGGCAAGGCTCCCTGGAGCACGCATAAATGTGACATCCTTTGGATTTTTTTGGCAAAAGTGACCCGTTCCTTTCACGTGAAAATCAATCTACAGGCTTTAATAGGCAACCTAGTAAGGGATTTTTTTAAGCTGCGTTACAAGCTGTTCACACATTGGCAAAAAAATGGTGATGAAAATGTTTACATATTGCACCTTTAAATATAAATTTTTTCCTCATGCATCCCACAGTTGTCAATGCATTTACATTATTTGAATGATTCCTATAGGGCGGTTATGATTTTTATATATATATATATATATATATATATATATATATATATACACACACATATATACACATATTTAATTAATTAATTAATTATTATTTTTGATGATTATTAGTTTTAAAAAGTATGTTGTCTTGACATAGCATACTGTTATTCTACAAACTTTGTTTTGGGTTTTTTCTAAATCCCTAAACAGAGACCAAAGTTTGTAACTCCTAGAAATTCCAAGCGGCATCCACTAAATTTGGTACAGACATTCAAACTTTTCTGGAATAGAGTGCAATATCTTTATTAACTGACTGTTCGCACAGCAGACAGTCAAAAATCGTAAAAATCCCATTCACTCGCATTGATGTTAAACAGACCAATGAAATGCTCTTTATTCAAACTCTGTCAAAAATTAAAATGCAAACAAACTCACAAAAGTCCTTTGATCTGCTTTAAGTTTTTCGCTTTCTCTTTCTATCCATCTGTCTGCCTATCTAGCTAGCTGGCAGTTTGTAATACGGTAATGTTTATATAACCATCAAACTTCAATCTTTTAAAACTAGTTTGCAATTAAGACAAGGTTTTTTCAAGCTAACATCAAAGTTTGCCTTGACCAACTTTACCAACTAGTTGCCATTAATGTTTTTCTTATGGCAGTATTATACTGCACCCATTCACATTTTAATGGCAAAATGTGATTATGGAATTTAAAGTGATTACGACTGGATCCAAATACTACCTATTCTCATTACTTTTGGGACTGTATAAATTATGTGACTTTTTCCAAAGGCTTAAACTTGGTGTTTATGGAAGAGATGCATCAAAATACATCTCACAAGGCTGCTGCTTTAGTACATTTTTCTTGTATGTTTGTTGAAATGTTGTGTACAAAAAGATAATCTGCTTATTGCACTTCCAAGGCAATAATATTTTAGTTTAGCTTACAAATTCTGTGTTCCCAGGTGTCCTGGAAAACTTGCTATTTTGTATAGAATTTTTTTTTCCTCTCAATAATGAAACAGTCCTTGAAAGTTAGAGACCCTAAATCTTTGGGAAAACAAAAATGCTTTATTGTAAGACTAAATGATTGACCGTGTCAATAATGTTCATAAAATATGGAAATAATGGCACACATTTGGACTTTGATTAGGGCAGTGGCTCTCAACCATGGGCCTCAGATGGCATCCAAGAGGATCACAAGATTACTTCAAATTATTGAAAATATGTTGTATAGCAATAATCTAACACCATTTTAATGCAAAAGAATTCTAAATGTCAAGATCCTAAAAAAAAAAAAAATATCAAGACCTGAAACATAAACTTGCAACTTTTTAAATCACACAAAAATCGTCGTTAATTTGTTTATTGTACGGACACCTTTTTTTCTTGTGGCTTGTGGGGCCTTTTCATCCAAAAGGTCAAGCATGACTGGAAAAGGGGGCCTCTCATGATTTTCATATCATTTTCCACTGCTGGCGGCTATGAATTGTGGAACAACACTTTTAAACGTCACTTAAAATTGTATATATCACAAATATCGCAAAACATCCTTTTTCAAGATCATAAATGGTAAATTTAGATAATATAGATAATGTAGTTAATATAGCTCTCCTTCTGATTTCAATTGTATTTGTAGTTTTGTCTATTTTGCTTACATATGAATGTAATTCGATAAATCTATTTTGAAAAAACAATTTTGATGCCACAAACAAACTGCTAAATAATTTGAGTAAAAAGTTTCTTATTTTCTCAATTCATTATTCAAGACAAGTAAACGGTACAGTAAAAACAAAAATATTAAAAAGCAGTAGAACTAATAAAAACAATATAACAAACATACAAAGAACGTGCTTGAAGTTTATAACAGCAGGATCTAGTATTCAAGTTTACAACTATTTTTTTTAAAAAATTGGTTATGCTATTATTGATGTGGTATAAAGTTGTAAATGACTTGACAAACAGACCTTCAAACATCTCAAATGTAACCATCTTGTGGACTGTAACGCATAGACTTGTTTTTTTTATGCCATAAGAATAGAAAATTTTTAATTGTAATGTGGAAAATGCAACCCTTTTCTTCTCTCAATTTCATGTTTTTTCTTTTCTGTTCTAGTCTTTTCCTTTCATGGCTGTGACTTTTTGTTAGTTAAGGGGAAACCAGCAGATCTTATTTTGCTAACTATAGCTTGTAGTTTGCATGAGTTTTTGGAGCGTAATTTTGATGAAACCAATGACTGTGCTTCCTCCTATATTTCTCTTATTCCTCCATCTCTATTTCTCCTCCTGAAACCAAGTCATTGTTAAACACACATATATTTGCATCAGGGCGACTCAAGTTACTGTTGCCTACATGCAGTTCAGTACACCTTTTTTTTTTTTCTGCATGGCATGCCATTTCAAACCACCTCTCCCACATAGATCTAAACCAATATTACAAAAAAAAGAGTGATTTTAAAATTATATTCACCCTTTGCTATGTTGAAAGCACCACAACTACACATTGTTTTACCATGTCAATATAATGTTTTTAAATGTACAGTAATTTCAAATTAGATGATTGCAACAAGCTAAAAAAAAAGTTGATACAGTGGAAATTTAAGACTAAATATTTTGTCAAGTTGAAATAAGGTGATGAGAAACATGAGATGTTGAACAGGTGATGCAATTGTGTCATAGTACTGTATTAGGAGCCTCCAAAAACAGCCTAGACTTCAAGAGCAAGGATCAATCGAGACATGTCAATTTGCCAACAGATGCTTCATCAAATAATCCAGCACTTTGAGAACAATGTTCCCCAAAGACAATTTTGAAGTATTTGGGGCATTTCACCCTCTACAGTGCACAATATAGTTAAAAGATTTAAGGAATCTGGTCAAATCTCGGTGTGGAAAGGGCAAGACAAAAAAAAACATTTCTGAATGGATGTGATCTTTGATCCATCAGACCTCATTGTCTTAAAAAACGGAATTCATCTGTTATGGATATCATGAACATGGGTTTGGGATAACTTTAGTAAACCTTTGTTAGTCATCACTACTCACCGCTGCATCCACATATGCAAGTTAAGACTTCACTGTGCAACTCAGAAGCCATACATCAACACTGTCCAGAAGCGCTGCTGAATTCTCTGGGCTCATCTTATATGGACAGTAGAACAGTGAAACTTTGTTTTTTTGGTCCGAAGGGTCAACATTTCAAAGTTTTTGGAAAAACGCAGCCGCCATGTTATCCGGGCCAAAGAGGAAAAGGGCCATCCAAGCTGTTATTAGCGTCAGGTTCAAAATCCAGTTAGTGCCAATGGCATGGGTAACTTGCACATCTCTGAGAACAACATAAATGCATATGTACACATTTTGGAGCAACATATACTGCCATCCAAGAATGTCTTTTCCAGGGATGTCCCTGCATTTTCCAGCAGGACAACTTCAAACCACATACTGGCCAGATTACAAGTGCACAGCACTGTAAGCAGACAGTGCGGGTGCTAGATTGACCTGTCTGCAGTACAGACCTGTCTCCAATTAAGAATCTGTGGCGCATTATTAAGCACACCATCCGGCAATGTAGACCCCGTACAATTATGTGGCTAAAGACCTACATTATGGAAGAATGGGGGAAAATTCTACTTTCTAAACTTAAACTTGTGTCTTCAGTGCCTAAATGCTTAAGTGTTATTAGAAGAAATGGCGATGTTTCACAGTGGTAAACACTCGACTGTCCCAACTTTTTTGGAGTGTGTTGCAGTCATGTGATTTTAAATGATAGCACATTAAAAACCAATGAAATTCACAGGGTAAAACATCATATAATGTGTAGTTGTAGTGCTTTTTATATAGCAAAGGGTGATGGTATGTGGTTTTACAATGTTGTGGCTGGTCTGTGGATAACATTCCCTGTTTATTCGACTGACATGGCAGTGAGGCAGCAAGACTTCAAATGATTTCGAAGGATTTCGTACACAGACTAGACTTTCTATTCAGATCTTGTCAATTCCTTTGGCTATTTTCAACTTGTTGCTATTATCTTCACACTCTTAACTTTCACACTTTTTTGCTTGGGCTGAGCGCTCTCTTTTCCACTGTGGCATCTTTGCAGCTTTTGCTTTACGTTCAGCTTGGAGAGCAGTTTCTTAAGATTTAATCACTGATCCTGGTGGGTGGGGATGAATCAAACTGTTCTGAGGTCAGCTCTTAGAAAGACATTAGTTGTGTTGTGTGCTCCTTCATTGTGTTTTTTTATGCACTGTGGCTGTGCTTAGCGCAGTTGTGTAGCTGCTGTGACCTCTCTGTGCTCATCTCTGCCCTGTAGGCTACTTGCCACTCCCTTCTGAATAAAGCCACTGTAAAAGACAAAAAGGAAAACAAAAAATCCGTAAGTGTATTTAGAATTTTATTTTTCCTTGGCTACCATTTATTCATACCACAAATGCAAGATGTTTAACGCTGTTTCTTTTATCTCTTTTTTTTTTTTCATGATTTGTGGCATTTTTTTCGTCTCGCCAAAACATGTTCAGTAACACCTTTGTAAACTGTTGTTTGTAATATGATTTTCTTACAAACAAACCTCCAATTGCAATGTAAAATGCAAAAAAAAAAAAGTTTATATTTTTGCTTTGAATCTCAACTGGTGTGGACTGGGTTAGTGGCGGCGTGCAGTTGGGATCAATTCAGCTTTTTTTCACCAGAAAAATCTCTTGCCGTAAAGAAGCCTGTTTTTTCCTTGTGGGTTTGTTGTCTGTTTAAATGAGTAAAAAGACCCAAACACATTAGAAGCTTGATGCAGACTTGTTCTGGAGGGCATTTGTCATGTCATATAACACAAATTGCATATAAGAAACATGATGAATCTGTAGTTTGTTCCATAGCTTGGCTCCTGTATTATTAGGAATTTCAGTCAAAGGCTTGTTTGTCCTGAAAAACTACATTTTAATGCTGTTTTTTTTTGTGTGTGATATGAATCCATTTAATGGGAAACAGTGAACATGTTGGCGCAACAATGGGTTCTGTTATGTACTCTGTGGGTTGTCTTCTAATCAGTGGTTCCCTGTCTGTCGCTCACTTCGACGTTGTGTTGAAGCGACGCTAGGGGTCTCTCTTGAGCCCCGAATATACCTCTGATCTATGAAAAAAGGCCAATGAGAAGTTGGAAGACAGAATTTGCATGTCCCGCCCCTGGAGATACGGGTATAAAGGCATTCAGAAATGAAATTTGAGCCGATGGTCGTGTATTAGGGCTGCACGATATATCGTTTCAGCATCGACATCGCAATGTGCGCATCCGCAGTAGTCACATCGCAGAACGTGTAATGTAGTAAGATAAACTTAGTCTACAATATTTTTTTTTTCAATAGGAAATGTAGCATAATATCTGTCTGATATTACGTAATTTACTCCAATTTATATATTATAATTTTATAATATAGAGTTATTAAAATTAATAACTCTATAGAGTTATTATAATTTTTTTTTAAAAGTTCATTGCTGCACGTTGTTGACATGCAGGCTCTGCTTGTGCTTGATGAAATGATGAGCGAGGAACAGGCAAAAAGAAATGGAGGATTTGGTTGCAAAATTAAATGCATTGTCAGTTATATGGAAATATTTTGTCTACAGACAGGATGATGTTGACCAAAAGCAGGTACTTTGTCGAGAGTGTCTTGCAATTGTTGTCACAACACGAGGAAATACAACCAATTTGTTTGACCATTTAAGTCAGCGCCACAAATCTTTTTATGTCGAGTGCATAGCCAGATCTAAATGCTGTCCAAAGTCACTCTACAAGTCACTCTAGTGGCTTCCTGTTGGCCCACCCACTTGGATCTCGGACCTCATACTCCTCGCAACAGCCCCTCCCTGGCAAGTTCCCCTGAGGAAAGACCTTCTTTCTCAGGGACGGGGCACGCTCTGGCATCCGCACCCAGACCTCTGGAACCTCCACGTCTGGCCCCTGGACGGGACATGGAAGATCTAGCTGATCTACCACCTGCTGTCGTAGACACGATCAACCAATCCAGAGCCCCTTCTACCAGGCAACTTTACGCCCTAAAGTGGCGCCTGTTCGCGAATTGGTGTTGTTCTCAGGCTGAAGACCCACAAAGGTGCGCAGTCAGTCACTCGGCTCCTCGGATTACTCCTCCCTAGTCCTCAGGGTCCACAATTCGGTGGAGGAATTCACCGACCCAATCCACTGCGGGTACTCAAATCTACCCTGTACTCTAATCTACCCTGTCCCCTGTAACGGTCAAGCCGTTGACTCTATGCAAGAAACATGGAGAGAAAATAGGCCCGGCTAGGCTCGGCCCATTCCCAGGTTGGCAAGCGTCGCCTTTTTCCCCTGTCTAGGGTAACTATAAGGATTCCGACGACTTTGTGGGGCATTAGTGAAGGGTACGTGCAGTCTGATACAGCTGGTCGTTTTGGCACGTCAAGTACCTGCCCACTCCTGTGTCAGCAGTAGACGTACACAGCTCAGCACATGGCGTGATTTAAATTGGACCCCTAGTGTTGTTTCTTCGACACAACGACTAAGTGAGCGACAGATGGGGAAAGTCTACGTTACGGATTTAACCTCCTTTCCCTGATGGAGGGAACGAGACGTTGTGTCCTCCCGGCCACATTGCTGAGCCGAGCTACTGTTGTGGCCGGACCATTTCCGGTTCCTCATAAAAATCCTGAATAAACAGACGTATTTCCTCGCCTTTATATCTGTATGTCCGGGGGCAGGACATGTAAATTCTGTCTGCCAACTTCTCATTGGCCTTTTTTCATAGATCAGAGGTATATTCGGCGCTTAAGAGAGACCCCTAGTGTCTCTTCTTCAACACAATGTCTCGTTCCCTCCATCAGGGAATGGAGGTTACATCCGTAACCTAGATGTTATGCATGGATTACTTCGTGAGAAGCCATTGGTGATTTTGCATGCATGAACATTTTCTGTTCGTTTTATTTGCATATTTCCTTTCCCTTAACTTTCATACAAGTTGGGTGTGAAAGTTAATGTGTTATGTTAACTGATTGATTATTAACAAGCTGGCAAGTGTGTGTGTATGTGTGTGTGTGTATTGGCTGCATTTTTATTTATGTTATCAGATTGGTTACTGACCTTTTTTTTTTTTCCTTAGCTGACCTGATTGTCAGTTTTTTATTATTTTGTCTTCATTAACAAATGGCTTAAAGTCTTTTTAGGTGACGAAGACCCATTGTAGCCTAATTTAAGTCCCAGTCTAATTAGATTAATCGATGTCCTCTAAGAAGTTCAAAAGTTATCAATTGTACATGTGGTGGAATTACACATGGATATTTTTAATAAGTCATTTTAGGTGTATTGTGTTCACTTATAATCCAAGGTTGTTTTTTTCTTTTTGTTGTTTTGTCTTTTGTTTTGTTTTTGCTAAATGTGTTTTTGTATGTGTGTGCATTTGATGGATTTCACTGGTAAATAACAGTGAGAGCATTAATTTGCATCCTTGCTGTTATGCAAGTCCCATGACCCACGTTTTCCTTTCAAACCGAAGAATACATCGTATTTATACAGTACATCAAAACATCTTATTTTAGTTTTTGCTTTTTGTCATTGTCATTCTTTTTTCATAATGTCCTTTAGCAAATTTATAAACTTATTGGGTTTCCTTCACTATTAGTACTAGTTAAAAAAATGGATTCAAAGCATTTCAGCTTAAAGGGATAGTTCTCCCAAAAATGGAAATTCTGTCATTTACTCACCTTCATGCCATCCCAGATGTGTATGACTTTCTTCTGCAGATTTTTAGAAAAGCATTTTAGCTCTCTAGGTCCATCCAATGCAAGTGAATGGTGGCCAGACATTTTAAGCTCCAAAAATCACATAAAAGCAGTATAAAATTTATCCGTAAGACTCCAGAGGTTTAATATACATTGTCTGAATTTATGCAATTGCTTTGGGTGAGAAACAGATAAAAAATATCTCTAAAAGTCTCTTTTACTATAAATCTCCACTCTCACTTTCAGAATATGAAAGTGAAATTGGATATTTATTGTAAAAAAAAAAAAAAGAAAAAAAAAAGGACTTATATATTTAATGTTTCTCACCTACAGATGTAACCACTGGAGTCATATGGTTTACATTTGTGCTGTTTTTATGTGATTTTTTGAAGCTTGAAAGGTCTCGCCAACATTCACTTGTCTCTACCTACTGAGCTGAAATGCTCTTCTAAAAATCTTTTGTTTGTGTTCTGCTGAAGAAAAAAAAGTCATACACATCTGAGATGGCATGAGAGTGAGTAAATAATAAGATCATTTACATTTATGTAGTATCCCTTCAAAATATTCCATGTCACCAGAAGTGATTTTTGATTAATTTTGGTTTGAATATCTGTAAATCTGTATGACATGTTTACTGATTTCACTAAAGTTGGATTTTTAAAATTTTGAAAATTATAAATCCTCTGGCTTTTTGATGGGAATTATATACTGGAATAGATTTGACCTTTACCTATCGTAGCATGTCTTGCCTGTAATTTACCTTAATTGTATCCTTCCACTCATGTATCTTTCCTCTTGCTTTCCTCTTGCTTCCATCCATTTGTGCAGGTGGTCAGCCAGCGGTTTCCTCAGAACAGTATTGGTGCTGTAGGAAGTGCCATGTTCTTGCGCTTCATTAACCCTGCTATAGTTTCACCATATGAGGCAGGCATACTGGACAAGAAGCCTGCGCCTCGGATTGAGCGTGGCCTCAAACTCATGTCGAAGGTAAGAGTTTGACCCTTAAAGAATTGGTAGATATACTTTGGGCCCCTCCTTTTGATGGACACTAGATGTGTGAATCTTCACTGGCCTCACAATTCGATTCGATAACGATTCAAAGGGTAATGATTCGATTATAATAACGATTCTCAATGCATCATGATGCATCTTGTCCTTAAATTTCTTTCTTTTTCAGTATCTTCAAAATAATTTTTTTACTGTCTTTTTTCCCTTTCAGCTTTTTTATTTAACAGCTGTTTTAAAAAATCAGAACAAGTCACATTATATAAACTGGCATTTTGCATTGAGTATGAGCTGTGAACAAATCATGGAACATCCAAAAGATTAAATAAATGGTTCTATAGTTTAAAAGAGAATCTCAGTTTTTCAGTTTCTTTCTTTAGAACCGTATAATAAAAAATCTCTTAAAAGCACAAAAAAAAAAATATTGGTTCTGCATCAAAAAACACTGAATACATTATTATTTTTATTTTTGATTAAGCATTGTAAATCATTTAATTGATTCATTTAATTGGGGGTCAAATGAAAACATCAACATCCCCCAAACCGCTTCCTCGTCATTGTTTTCTTCTGTTTTCCACAGGTTGTGTGCAAATCAATGCAATTATGGATGCGAGATCGTTTTTCATGTTTGTTGGCTTGTTATCACGAATAAACTCTTCCGTTGATATGTGCGTGGGTTTGTGAAAGAATTTCATGATCATAGTTTCACTGGGGCACAAATGGTCATATGTTTGAAACGGCTGGTCTGAAAAACAGTTGTGTTTGTGCACTTGACTTTAGTGTATGCGCTTAACTCGTGTCTTTGTTTCTACATCTGTCTTTGGCGTGCGCCACTTCTCTGTCTTGATTTAAACTGAACTCAGAATCGATTTCGAATCGTTTGAATCACGATGTATTGGTGAAACGATTTTTTCCCACACCACTAATGGACACTGTCTAAATCATTATCAGTACTAAATAAAAATGTGTAACATAATATTTTGTGCTAATAAGACTGTAGTCATGAGTGTTTTTTGGTTGTAGGGCTGGACTAGTTAAAAACTTTCGATATGATTACCATTAATTTCACTTATCAATCTTCACTTTACTGTATGTTACCTTGCACAGTGATCTCTGAACTACTTCTGTAATATGAGATATGTAAGAGACATGCTTTTGCAGGGTTTGTTGTAGTGCCTCCTGTTCTAAGTCTTCTAGCATAGTTTTCAATTTACACGTTATTGTTCCATTTAAAAAAAAAAAAAAAGTATTTTTTTATCATACAAAGCAACCCTCGGCCCCACAGAGGTGACAACTGAACTGTAGACAAAGAAATGCCCTTTATATCTGAACAGATATACCAGATAATGTATTCTAGCCTCAGTGTTTTTCCTTTCTCTTTTTAGATTCTCCAGAGCATTGCTAATCATGTCCTATTCACAAAAGAGGAGCATATGCGTCCCTTTAATGATTTTGTAAAAAGCAACTTTGATGCAGCCAGAAGGTATGTTTATAATAGTTTTGTGTGATATCTTGCATACATGAGGTAAATGCATATCTGTAGTATTTATACTAGTATTGTGTATTATGTACTATTTCTGTTTATCTGTAGTTGAGGTTCATGACTGTCAGTTAGTGGCCAAGAAAAGGCATCAGACTTTATTGTTATGTTAACATTTTAAAGGGATAGTTTACCCATAAATTAATATTCTGTCATCATGTTCTCACCATTATGTTGTTCCTAACTCGTATGACTGTGTTTCTTCTGTTGAACACAAAAGTAGATGCAAGGCGGAATGTTAGCCTCAGTCACCATTCACTTTCGTTGCATCTTTTTTTCCATACATAAAAAGTGATTTGAGGGTTCCTTTTGTGTTCCAAAGTATAAAGAATGTTATACAGGTTTGAAACAACATGAGGGTGAGTAAATGACAAAAGAACTTTAATTTTGGGTGTACAAACGGCTTAACATTGCCAGATTTGTCATTGAATATAAAGTTAATTAAAGGGTTAGGGATTCTTCTGTTCAAAATCTGGGTTAAATTCTTTGTTCAATGCTGGTTAAACACAATACATCCTGAGATATTACCTTCCAAAGAAACACTGTGATGCAAAAAGCCTAATGTTAGTTCAGCAATGGTTTGTTTTTGCATATAAAATGCAGGTTCTTCCTGGATATTGCATCTGACTCTCCTCCGAGTGACTCTGTTAACCACAGCCTGTCATTCATAAGTGACGGCAATGTGCTTGCTCTTCACCGTCTGTTATGGAACAATCAGGAGAGAATCGGCCAGTACCTGTCCAGTAACAGGTAAAATAGTGTCTGCTCACACAATGGATCTCTCTTATTGTGAGCACATACTGTCATGTCATTTGCATAGATTTAAATAATACAAGAGAAGTATATTGAGTGTATTGTTCCATTGTTTTGCATTATTTTGGTTGTTCATTAACTAGGCTCAATATTTTACTTATGCTGTAAAATCTAAATGTTTATTTGTCCATTGATACACTATACATTTAAAATTAAATGTACAACAAGCATATAAAAGTGTAATGTTCAGCTGTCCACTTTTTGTCATTTAGTGTTTTTGGAAAAAGTTTCTGCAAATATGTATATTTCACAATTAGTTTCACAATTGTTATAACCAAGCCTTAAACCATAGGGACCACAAGGCAGTGGGCCGTAGACCATTTGACAAGATGGCTACCCTCCTGGCGTATCTGGGCCCTCCTGAACATAAACCAGTGGCTGATACTCACTGGTCCAGCCTTAACCTCACCAGCTCAAAGTTTGAGGAGTTTATGACAAGGTAAATGTCCTTGCTTTTACCAAATGTTTGGATTGTTCTCTCCGAAATTCAGAGTAGAGAACATTGAGAGTAAAGATTTGTTGTAAAAATGTAAATTTTCTTTACATTTTTATTTATTATTTTTTTTGTGCTGGTGTTATGATGAATTTTTGTGCTGTGTGGAAATTCTGATATATATATATATATATATATATACACACACACACACACACAGTGGATATAAAAAGTCTACACACACACCTGTTAAAATGCCAGGTGTTGTGTTGTAAAAGAATGAGACAAAGATAAATCATGTCAGAACTTTTTCCACTTTTAATGTGACCTATAATGTGAACAATTCAATTGAAAAACAAACTGAAATCTTTGTGGGGGAAAAATTTAAATTAAAAACCTTACAATAACCTGGTTGCATATGTGTGCACACCCTCTTATAACTGGGGATGTGGCTGTTCAGAATTAACCAATCACATTCAAACTCATGTTAAATAGAAGTCATTACACACCTGCCATCATTTAAAGTGACTGATTAATCACAAATAAAGTTCAGCTGTTCTAGTAGGATTTTCCTTGACATTTTCTTAGTTGCATCTCAGAGCAAAAGCCATGGTCCGCAGAGAGTTTCCAAAGCATCAGAGGGATCTCGTTGAAAGATATCAGTCAGGAGAAGGGTACAAAAGAATTTCCAAAGCATTAGATATACCAGGGAACACAGTGAAGACAGTCATCATCAAGTGGAGAAAATATGGCACAACAGAGACATTACCAAGAACTGGATGTCCCTCCAAAATTGATGAAAAGACGAGAAGAAAACTGGTCAGGGAGGCTTCCAAGTGGCCTACAGCAACATTAAAAGAACTGCAGGAATTTCTGGCAAGTACTGGCTGTGTGCTACATGTGACCACAATCTCCCGTATTCTTCATATGAATGGGCCATGAGGTAGGGTGGCAAGACGGAAGCCTTTTCTAACAAAGAAAAAAATCCAAGCCCGGTGAAGTCTCCAAAAAGCACGTGGGAAAATGTGTTATGGTTTGATGAAACCAAGGTTGAAATTTTTGGCCATAATTCCAAAAGGTATGTTTGGTGCAAAAACAACACTGCATGTCACCCAAAGAACACTATACCCACAGTGAAGCATGTTGGTGGCAGCATGGCGGGTGCTGTTTTTCTTCAGCTGGAACTGGGGCCTTAGTCATGGTGGAGGGAATTATGAACATTTCAAAATACCAGGCAATTTTGGCACAAAACCTTCAGGCGTCCGTTAGAAAGATGAAGTTCACCTTTCAGTACGACAGCAACCCAAAGCACACATCCAAATCCACAAAAGCATGGCTTCACCAGAAGAAGATTAAGGTTTTGGAATTGCCCAGCCAGAGCCCAGACCTGAATCCAATTGAACATCTGTGGGGTGATCTGAAAAGGGCTGTGCACAGATGTCCTTGCAATCTGACAGATTTGGAGCGCTTTTGCAAAGAAGAGTGTGCAAATATTGCCACATCAAGATGTGCCATGCTAATAGACTCCTACCCAAAAAGACTGAGTGCTCTAATAAAATCAAAAGGTGCTTCAACAAAGTATTAGTTTAAGGGTGTGCACACTTATACAACCAGGTTGTTGTAAGGTTTTTAATTTAAATTTTTCCCCCTCAATGATTTCAGTTTGTTTTTCAATTGAATTGTTCACGTTATAGGTCACGTTAAAGGTGGAAAAATTTCTGACGTGATTTATCTTTGTCTCATTCTTTTACGTCACAAGAACCTGGCATTTTAACAGGGGTGTGTAGACACAAACTGTAGTTTCGGCAAGTTGTTTAGGACATCTACTTTGTGCATGACACAAGTAATTTTTCCAACAATTGTTTATAGACAGATTGTCTCATTTTTAATTAACTATAACGCAATTCCAGTGGGTCTGAAGTTTACATACACAAGTTATCTGTGCCTTTAAGCAGCTTGAAATATTATGGTCTTGGAAAATATGTCAAGCCTTTAGCCAATTAGCCAGTTAGCTTCTGATAGGAGATGAACTGAATTGGAGGTGTACCTGTGGATGTATTTTAAGACCAACCTTCAAACTTAGTGCCTCTTTGCTTGACATCATGGGAAAATCAAAAGAAATCAGCCAAGACCTCAGGAAAAAAATTGTGGATGTTCACAAGTCTGGTTCATTCTTGGGATCAATTTACAAACGCCTGAATTTACCATGTTCATCTGTACAAACAATAGTATGCAAAGAAAAAAAACGTCCTTTTTTCAGGATACTGTATTTTAAAGATCATTTGGAAAAATCCAAATAAAACCTATAGATATTTATTGGAAAGTGTTTAAACAATGTTTTCCATGCTTATTCAATGAACCATAAACAATAAATGCACATGCACTTGTTGAACAGTCATTAAGACTAACAGTTTACGGACAGTAGGGAATTAAGTTCACAGTTCAAATAACTTAAGACACTAAAGAGACTTTTCTACTGACTCTGAAAAACACCAGAAGAAAGATGCCTAGGGTGCCTGCTCATCTGTGAGAACGTGCCTTAGGCATGCTGCAGGGAGGCATGATGTGCCATAATGTGAGAGACACAAGACAGCGCTACAGGTAGACAAGAAGGAAAGCTGATCGTCCTTGAAGTTGCAGACCACATGTAACAACACCTGCACAACATCTCGCAGCAAGAACTGGCAAATCTGGTGCAGTCCATGAGGAGGAGATACACTGTAGTGCTTGACGCAGCTTGCGGCCACGCCAGATACTGAATGTTACTTTTGATATCATTATCCCATTTCTGTTCGTCATGTGTCGTGAAACTTGTTCAGTTTATGTCTCAGTTGATGAATCTTTTTGTTCATAAAAATATTTACACGATAAGTTTGCTGTAAATAAAAGCAGTTGAATGTGAGAGGACATTTCTTTTTTTGCTTGAGTTTATAAACACCAAGGGACCACGCAGCCATCATACAGCTCAGGAAGGAAACTCATTTTGTCTCCTAGAAATGAATGTAGTTTGGTATGAAAAATGCAGAACAACAGCAAAGGACCTTGTGAAGATGCTGGAGGAAACGTGTAGACAAGTATCTATATCTACAGTAAAGCGAGTTCTATATCAACAAATCCTGAAAGGCTGCTCAGAGAGGAAGAAGCCACTGCTCCAAAACTGCCATAATATAGCAAGACAACAGTTTGCAAGTGCACATGGGGACAAAGATCTTACTTTTTGGAGAAATGTCCTTTGACATTTCCTTTGTTCAATGGAACAAAAATGTTTGGCATAATTACCATCGTTATGTTTTGAGGAAAACGGGTGAGGCGTCAAGTGTGGGGATGGCAGCATCGTGTTGTGGGGTGCTTTGCTGCAGGAGGGACTGGTGCACTTCACAAAGTAGATTGCATCATGAGGAAGGAAAATTATATTGATATATTGAAGCAACATCTCAAGACGTCAGCCAGGAACTTAAAAGCTCTGTAAACCCCAAGCATACCTCCAAAGTTGTGGCAAAATGGCTTAAGGGCAATAGGGCTGAAACGATTAGTCAACGTTATCGACAAGAAAAAAATTGTCAACAAACATTTTCATTGTCAAATAGTCGTTTGATCTCATTTAACGTAACGAGATCATATGAAACTCTAATGGATTAAACAAGAGAGTAGAACAGCAGTTCCTGTCTGACTGAGGAGAGGAAAAAAACAAGTCCAGATACACTCTAAACTTTCCAAACAGCTTCATGTGATGTAGATCACAAAATATAACGGAATTATAATAGAAAAAATGCAAAATAA
Organism: Moxostoma hubbsi; assembly: GCA_032164185.1. NCBI lineage: Eukaryota > Metazoa > Chordata > Actinopteri > Cypriniformes > Catostomidae > Moxostoma > Moxostoma hubbsi. Next base: position 29,277,474 of record JAVLUX010000029.1, on the reverse strand, counting down.
GGAAATAAAGAAGCACTGTCATCGTGAAATAAAGCAGAGCTGGATCTGGCATTCCACTTAAGCAAATCTTGCATGTCAGAGCATCTAAAAAGCAAACAACTTGGCATTATATCTTTAATGCATCCTTTATTAAAGTTCAAATAATAAGGAAGTGCTTCATAAACAGACTACAAAAATGGCATTTCTCTGTCACGTGAAGGGGAGAGATTGAAACTGCACCCTACTGAGGCACTCTCTGGCACAGGGACGCCCACCCCTCGTGCGTGTTTGCTGTAGTTAGATTAATAATGTGATGGATTGCGACGTATTGAATCATAATATACTGTATGTGTCATGTGTCACAGTGTGTATCTTATTGTGAAGTGAATCGGCAATATGCAGTTCTATTAAGATGAGAAAGTTTTTGAGTTAATGATGGATCGAAGTGAAAATAAAGGTGAGAGAATGTAGTTTTGGCACATTATACACTGCAGTAAAGTTTTTGATCAATCTTTTTTTGGCTTGTTTTCCAAAAATAATATCTAAAACTCCTATAAAACAGTGTACATTTACATTAGTAGCTATACTGCAGAAGAAAAAAACTGTTATTGAATACATTATTTAATATTTTAATATTTTAATATATCTAAAAGCAGCCTACTTAAAACAAGATACATTTACCTGAGAAGCAGCATACAAGATATTTAGAATTGCTTTTAGAGAATATGTGGGAAACAATGGAAAACAAGACAAAAACTATTGATTACAATTCCAAAATTCCAGCAACGGTTTGTGAGAAGATTATGAAAGGCTACCCAAAACGTTTGACCCAAGTTAAACAATTTAAAGGCAGCGCTACCAAATACTAACAAAGTGGAGGTAAACTTCTGACCCTATGGGAATGTGATGAAAGAAATAAAAGATGAAATAAATCTCACATTCTTAAAGTAGTTATCCTCTAACATACTTAAGACAAGGCATTTTTGCTATGATTAAATGTCAGGAATTGTGAAAAACTGAGTTTAATTGTATTTGGCTAAGGTTTATGTAAACTTCTGACTTACACTGTGTGTGTGTGTGTGTGTGTGTGTGTGTGTGTGTGTGTGTGTGATTTATTTATTTGTTTGACCAAAGTTAATGTTAACCATCTTGTGAAAAGCAAATAAATGGTTCAGGTTGTTTAATACAGTTAATTTATTATAATTGCTTAATTCAAATATTCACTATGCAAGAATCCTTTTTTCTTTTTTTATTAAAGGCATCAAGTCCATGAAAAAGAAGAATTCAAAGCATTAAAGACGCTCAACATTTTTTACCAAGCTGGCACATCTAAGAACGGCAATCCTGTTTTTTATTACATTGCCCGCAGGTAAGAGCTTTATGTGTCTTAAGTTGTGCTGTTTCATCTCCTACTTATTCTGTTGTAATTTGAGATGAGTGTAGTATTTTGCTTCTGTATTCTGTTTGTCAGGTTTATTCTCTTTCTTTAGTGTTGAATTTGACAAGTCATGTTTGTGTATCTGTAGGATCAAATTGTGTTTGTTTTAAAGGGACAGATGTGCATAAATGCTGCAGTGCCCCTTGTTATCAGTGCATCAATGGAGTGTGCATTAGGGCTGGGCGATAGGGCGATGTAATCGTATATCGATGATTTCTTACAAAGATCCCGATGCTGATTGTGAACAGACAATGATCAACAATATTGTGAAATGGCAAAACCATGGATCTGGGAAGTCGCCAAATATATTAAACAAATATATATTTTCGTTTAGTTTAAAGTGCAATTTGAATTTAGAAATGTCTTATGTTTTTCATGTTTCAATGAATGAATTACATTTTAGAGCAAAATCAATAAAGCAAAAAATTCATGACCTTCAGCTGGGGGGGTTGACGACGTAATCGGATATACTTTAAGGCGATTATCGTTAAAATACTTTTTACATATCGACCAGCCCTAGTGTGCATGCTCTGTAGCAGGGAATATTGGCCTAATATATTATTTCCTTTTTTTATCATTTCATTGTATTTCTATAATTGTATACACTCCAAAATAGAGATGTTTATGGATGTTTAGATATCTTTATTGTAAAATTAGACAAACATATTGTATAAGAATGATTTTTTTGACTTTAATCATTTTCTCATTAATTGACAATGTTCAAAACAGATACTAGTTTGCAGAATATTAGAGTGAACATATGTAAAAAGAAAAAGGAAAAAAAAAATACATAATTTGAAATTGATTTGAATTTACCATACATTTCTTTTAAATTTACTATAGCATGAAGATAATAGCAATATCATATTTCTAATATCTCAAAAGAATTGAAACAGTCAATTGAAAACAGTTGTAATTATCTGAAAGACTGACATTTAAAACAACTAATAAAAGTGCTAACAAAGTGCTGAATATTTTCACATGATTGGTACATCCTGTAGGTTTTAGCTGTGTGGCAAACTGATTTAGATATATTTCTTGAGCCCTTAGAGAGATCAGATTCACTGGAAGAGTTTGAGAAGTGCAAGGGAGGCAACAGTGCAGATCAGAATTCCAGGCACCTCCACGATCCCCTTAGATTGAAGAGATGTCCCATTAGTGGTGGTGTTTGGTGTGCTGGTTGTTGTGTTTAAGGCAGTGATAAGACCATCGCTTATCACTATAGCCAGCAGCAGTAGAATTTGAGTTTTGGAAACCATTGTCAGGTCTTTCACTATTCATTCAAAGAGATAACATTATGAGGTAGGATGTTAGTAATACTTCCTGAACTCTTCAACTCAAGTTGTTCCTCCTCTACAGTCAAGTGTATGGCTTTTTCAGAATTGTTAAAGTCTTATGTTTTATACTGATATTTTTACAACTTTTTATAGGTTGCACTACAAATAATAATTTGTATTTTATGAACAGATGGACATTTTTAGATTGAAAGTTTTCCAATGTTCACTTTCATTTTCCACCGATACACTTGAGTTTGGAGAAACTGATACGTTTTTGGGACCAAATTTAAAAATATAACATTTAATTTGATAAGTCAAAATGAATAGCTGCCCAATTAATTGAACAAACAATCTAGATTATAATTACTGTTTACTCCACATTTTGATATTTTATCTAAATTAATCCCAATTACAATATCAATGGACATAATAATAAAAAAATATCATAATCCTACAGAAATAATTGTATCTATTACACACACATAAAAAAAACATAATAGTAAAGTATTGGGACGCTTGGTAACAATAATTTGAATGTGACATTGATATCACAAGAACTTCTGTGGCAAGAGCTCTTTTAATCTTATCAAGCACTGCCTTGTGGGTTCTTGGCCTTTTTTGTTTAAGCTGCTTTTACAATGTGAAAAATAAAACAGACACTGCAGCCTTGCGATCTGATCACCAGATTTAATCAACCATATGCCATAAATTATTATCATGGACTATTCATAATATCACTTGTTTCTCATGCCAAATCCTCACTCACGTCCCACTGTCTAATTTCAAATTTCTTAACTTCTAATTCCCATTAGCACCCTTTGTGGTGGGAATATTTCTAAAGTAGGGAATCACAAAAGACTAGATACCTTATTTTCTGTCAAAAGGTTTTTAAAATGTGTTCATTGATAGGAAGGTTTCAGTTAACAACATCTGAGTGACTCATGCCAAATAAACCAATATTACTGCTTTTTGATTCCATCACCTTAAAGCATAGCACATGATATATCAATTATTTATATATTTACCATTGACTTGAGGTTGTTGTTCTCTGGATGTCCAGATTCTCTGGAAGAATATCAGTGTGAACACCGAAGCTATCCCTTTCCTTTTTGAGTATTACACTTTAAACCAACACTCCCACAAGAGGCGGAGATTTATTAACATCAGAGGATTTTCTCAGATTTCTCCTCTTCAGCGATGGTAAATGGAGGCACTGATGTCATACTTATGTAAAGCTACTGAACTTCCATAGGTGGAAACACATTATGGCTGAAACACAAGTTAGTTATAAGAGAACTAGTTCCAGCACCCTTTATCAAGTATAGAGCCATTGTGTCACTAGTGCAATTACATTTACATTTTTACGCTTTTATCCAAAGCAACTTACAGTGCCCTTATTACAGGGACAATCCCCCTGGAGCAACCTAGAGTTAAGTGCCCTTCTCAAGGACTAATTATAACAGAGGTAGTGGAAGTAATTTTTTTTATTTTGTCAATTTATATTAATCTGACAAATTATCTAATTCATTGACACTAGCATTTTTACATTAGTGTTTTTTGATGCATTCCATTCATTATGTCATACCAACATTATACGACAGCCAGCAATATAATACCTGAAAATGGTGGGGTGAGTTTTAAGACTTTAAAACCAACCTCCCAGAAGACTTTTTTCCCCTCATGATTTTATTAAAGACAAATGATTTCAGACATTTAGAAAACGGCTGTATTTGAAGTCCAACTCTGAAAATAGCTAGGTTTGTTATGAAAGCCTGTACCACTTAAGATTAGGCCTTTCATAATTATGACAATTAATTGTCTGTTTTAGGGCTTTTATGATTAATTGTCATACAAAATGTCATACAACTTGAGGTGTATGTGTGCTTAATTCATATTTAACTGGGAATCATGTAATAAAATAGGGATATATAATTTCCTTTTAAGGCTTTCCAAATGTATGAATTACATTATTTTTTTTCTCCCCTTTTCACCTCAATTTGGAATGTCCTATTCCCTATGCGCTCTAAGTTCTCGTGGTGGTGTAGTGATTTGCTTCAATCTGGGTGGCAGAGGTTGAATCTCAGTTGCCTCCGTGTCTGAGACAGTCAATCCACGCATCTTATCATGTGGCTTGTTGAGCGCATTTCAGCGGAGACCTAGAGCGAGAACCACATTATAGCGACCACGAGGAGGTTAACCCAACGTGACTACCCACCCTAGCAACCGGGCCAGTTGGCTGCTTAGGAAGCCTGACTGGATTCACTCAGCACGCCCTGGATTCGAACTTGCGAATAAAACATTATATTTTAAACGTACAAATATTTCTAAATACTTGAAATATCTGTCTGTCTTTTTGGTCAACTTGGTACATTTACGGTGTTGTTTTTGTAACCCAGTCAACTTGAATATTCCTAAACACTCTGTCAGAGTGACCATCGGGTTCTTGGTCACCTCCCTGACTAAGGCCCTTCTCCCCCAATCGCTCAGTTTGGCCAGGTGGCCAGCTCTAGTAAGAGTCCTGGTGGTTCCAAACTTCCATTTGCGGATGATGGAGACCACTGCGCTCATTGGGACTTTCAATGCTGCAGAAATTGTTTTGTACCCTTCCCCAGATCTAATTCGATACAATCCTGTCTCGGAGGTCTACAGACAATTCCTTGGACTTCATGGCTTGGTTTGTTCTCTGACATGCACTGTTAACTGTGGGACCTTATATAGACAGGTGTGTACCGTTCCAAATCATGTCCAATCAACTGAATTTACCACAGGTGGACTCCAATCAAGTTGTAGAAACATCTCAAGGATGATCGGTGGAATCAGGATGCACCTGAGCTCAATTTTGAGTGTCATGGCAAAGGCTGTTAATACTTAGGATTTTTTTTTTCTTCATTTTTTTATTTTTAATAAATTTGCAAAGATTTCAAACAAACTTCTTTCACGTTATCATTATGGGGTATTGTTTGTATAATTTTGAGGAAATTAATTAATTTAATCCATTTTGGAATAAGGCTGTAACATAAAAAAAATTTGGAAAAAGTGAAGTGCTGTGAATACTTTCCGGATGCACTGTACTTCCTGCTAATTCAGAGTCTGGGGGATGGATCTTTAGCTTCTATCAAGAGATGATGGGTGAAATATTTAAACTTGGTATTGGAGGAGGGAGTGTGGGCTAAGAATTCTAAAAAAAACTTCTGCAAGGGTGCACCTTATGCAATTCAAGATTGTACATTGAATCAATTGGACCCCCTCTAGATTGTATAGGCTTGGTCTTAAACACACCCACCTACTGGCAATGCCAGTCAGATGATGGAGACACAACCCATGTTTTTTGCTGGTGTGTTACGAACCAAGAATTTTGGTTGAAGGTTCAGAGTTTTATGTGTGACGTATTGGGCACAAAAATGTAATTTTGCCCCAGACTCTGTATTTTAGGCGATGGGGTGGTCATCAATATAGGGGATAAACACTCAAAACACTTGGGTCCTAATCAGTGTTATGATCAGCAGAAAGATTGTTTTAAGGGGATGGAATTTGGCTTGAGCGCCCTCATTTCGAGAGTGGGGCACAGAGATTGAGAGCGTGGCGGCCATGTTGAAGGTTGGGGAACTTGGATTCGTTGGATTGGATTGCTGAGGCTCACATCTATGAACACTGAGTTTTGCACAGAGAGCACTCTGGTATTTTAGATGGTGAGATAATTTGATTAAAAATCAGTCAGAGGACCAGACAATGATGATTGGCGGGCCGGATTTGGCCCGCGGGCTGCCAGTTGACTAGCCCTGCTGTAGTGAAAGTGTTTTTCTCTTCCTCTGTGTCATTGTGTGTCATTAACACTGTGTGCATGAACCCCATTTACCAAGATCATTTGTCTTTACATGAATGAAAGTGGAATCGGAGTGCTTTGCATTCATTATCAAAATCGGTTAATCTTCACTTGTTCATCAGGAGTTGCTTCATGGCATTTATATATTCACATAAACTTTCCTTATTTGGAAAGTACAACGCGATTTGGAATTTGAAGTGCACAATAGATCAAATAACAGCGATCAGACGATTATTTAATAATCTTGACAGACCTACTTCAGATGTCACTTTGGGCAGTTTGATAATGTATACCTTTACAGTAGCTGAAAGAGAAAGGCTTGGTGTAGGCATCCTTATAAAGACACTACAGTATCCAGAAGATCTTAAGCGACACACAAGAAGTTGTCTTAGCTGGTTGTTTGATGCAGGCTAAATACTTCAAAAATAGATTTATTCATTCATTGTCCACTATCTGGATTTATATAAAAAAAGAAAATAGTTTGCATATCAGGTTTTTATCAGTATCATTTTAAAGGTCAAACTCCAGTGATCATACAAATAGTCATATTGTTTTTTTGTGTTGAAGACTTTACAATACAAAAACTATACTATAGTGCAGTGTGGGCTCATTGCATCTAAATGTTTAATCTACCCAGTGTTACAACTCTGTACTGAGGTTTGTTGTTCATGGAATTCCTTGTTTGCAACACAAGTCCATTCAGCCACATAATCATTTCATCTCAATATGTTTGATATTTGATATAGAGAGATGGATCTTGTAGCTCTAAAAAAAAAACTTCGAGTTTTCTTGCGGTTAGACAAAGATTAGGCAGACCTTTTTGCATTAAAATCATCCTCTTAAAAATATATCTCAAAGGCAGCTCAACAATAGATTGTTGAAATTTGTTGCTGACTTGATTCAAACATTTGTTTTTATGAAAATTAGTGACCTTGATGGAGAGCTCTGCTGTTTTTCCAAAGCTGTACCACTCTGTTTGCAGTGCTGGCATTCATTTGGTCAGTGTACCATCCAGTGGATAAGTGTGAAATTGCTGGCCAAGCTTTATAGTTAACAGAATTTCCATAATGACCCTCTCCACTATATAGAAACAGAGGAAACCCCTAGCCACACACACACACACACACACATATATATATATATATATATATATAATTTATATTTATTATTATACATAATATTAAAACTCTGGTCATGAGATTTGCTTGTGTGCTGTATTGATGCATGGCCAGTTGACTTTTATTTTATATAATAGAAGTAAAACACAATTATCGTATAACTGAAGAGTAGTGGAAAGGTGTTAATGATGGATTTTCCCTTTATTATTTCAATAGTTAAAGGCAAAATGTTGGTACAGGTCAATAGATCAGCTTAACACTGCGATGCTTTAGGTATTATTTTGTTTAATACATAATATAAACAATAAAATACATACATCTCTGTCAATGGACAAGCATAAAACTGTAACGAGCATTTTTTCCCCCCACACCAAGAAACTTCTAATTGTATTTGAGTATGCACAGTAGCCATATAGTACTGTCACATTCTGTAGAGGGTGGAAATTTTGTAAGCAGCAGGCAGAGATTGCATACATTTAGTAAGAATTCTCATGAAGGCGACAACAGTCAGAACAATGTGAAAATGGAAACCAAAGAGGTATCTCTTTTTTTTTTTTTTTACTTAGTTTTTTTTTTTTCCCAGACTCAAGTCTAGTTCAAGACTGTTCTGCAGTATCACAAAGCATTGAGAGTCATTACTGTAAATAAAATACTCAAAACAGCAGCTTCAGAGAGGCATATGTGAATTTGATGACTTGAGCTCCGAACTCTGCCTGGAAGGACCTTCATAGTGCTTTGTGTTTGGATTGTTGTGCTTATTTGTGTGGAGAGGCTATGTGGGGTGGATGTGAGAAACCCTCCACCCGTGGTCAGGGCTTGCTCGCCTGCACCAGATGCATTAATTACCCTTGGATTGTGATGTACTTTCAGGAGGTCTGACTTGGGCAGATACCCAGAGGTAGCTGCCTGCATTGGTGCTTGATAGCCAGGATTACGGGTATCGGCTCCCAATGGTGGCTTTGTGAATGCAGCCAGGGGCCAGGTTCTCCTAGTAGCCAGGTGGACCTCCCCACATGTGGGCCTGGTGTAGCAGGGGCAGCCTAGCACTTTTGCAGTGGTCTGCTGCATCCAAGTCAGCAGATGGTTAATATTCTCTTCATCCTCACAAGCCCAAGGGTTATCTCCAAGTGTGAGGAGCTGCAGTCCCTCGAGTCGACTAAATACACCTTCTCCTAAACAGGTGAAACGATTGGCATGCAGGTAGAATCTAGACAGCAGGGGCAGGCGATCCAGTGAGCCAGGCAGGATCTGTAGCAGGAAGTTGTGTGATATGTCCACCATCTCCAGATTGTAGGGCATGTTTGTGGGGACTGTCCAGAATTTATTGTGACTGAGATTCAGGGCTTGCAGACTGGACAACGTATTGTTGATGAAGACCACACGCTCCAACTGATTGTGTGACAGGTCCAGTGACTGAAGGTTCCAATGGTAGGCCGTATCATTCTTCTCCATCTGCCGGATATAGTTTCCTGAGACACGTATATCCCAAAGAGCTCGAGGAAGGTCAACAGGAATGTTATTGAGATGGTTAAAGGAGATGTCTAGAGTTCTTAAGTGGTCAAAATGGCTAAGGAATCCATCAAGATTTTGGAGCTGGTTATGTGATAGGTTGAGGAAATGAATGTTGTGCTGTAGGCTGTCAGGAAGTATACCCAAACCACGGGCAGAACAGTCCACCACCCTATGGCCCCTGGTACATGTGCACATTATTGGGCAAATGGCACGAACACGTACCCCAAAAAGCAGCAGCAGTGGCAGCAGCACCAACAGGTTGACTGGCATGGAGGCAGGTGTGTTGTTGGCTTTCCTGGAGGAAAAAAAAAATAGTAAAAATAGTTTTGCTTCAATTCAAGAAATACAATTATTAGCATTCAAGCCACTAGATACACCAAAAGTTTTTACATACTGGGATAATATGTCTTCTTGACATTATAAATCAAGTGAGTACATTTTCAGTGTTTATTTTCTTGCAATGTTCCTTGTTGCAGTATCCTTCACCTAATAGTTTCAATTATCAAATCAACTTTTGTTCCTCTGTTCACAAGCTGTAGGTCAAACATTATAGCTAGTTCTTTTAAAGATTCCCCCTGGGACACAGCAATCATTTTAAGTTGGGATGGATTTGAGGCACTTGCAGATGCGTCTATGTTGGCCCCACCCCTCACACACAATTTTGGGGAGAAAATAATTTATTTTCAAAGAACCTTGTCTTAATGTGTCCCCTGACTTTTATTCCTAAACTGCAGGATTCACCCCAGTACAACAAGAAACAGAGCAGATAAATGAAAGGCTATATATGGTTAGGATAAGGGGCATGGGATAGGGCATTGATACCCTGGTAGGATAAAGTTCCCAGCACCAGGAAAAAGTTCACAGCACCTTTCTATAATTTGCTGACAAGGTGATCAGAACGGCAGTCATGTTTTGCTTCAGCAAGTTAAAGGACAATCAATACAAGGAATTCTTAATTTAGCAGCTTAAGGGAATTCTTTATTTTGTGTGTATTACACTATATTGGGTGAGAACACTGCAACCTGTTGTAAATAGTCTCTTGTTCCTCTCTTACCAAATCTATGCTGAGAGATTGAGTTCTTACCATGAGCTACAGAGCCCTGCTGCAGCAGTGACAAGTTAGCATGTAGCCTTGATAGCTGTGCCTGCATCGTTCACCCCCCACCTCCCTAACTCCACAGTTGTGAGGGCATCTGGGGACAGCGCTACATGCTGAAGTGAGACCGCACAGAACTATGTGTTCACACCATTGTGTCGCATTCAGTTCTATGCAAGAAGCTGAAATAATTAGCAAATCCTTAAGTAATTGTAAAGCACTCAATTATGAGTGTTTGCCAGCAGAATCCAAAGACTCGAAACTTAACCCTTAGGAAAAGGAGTTTAAGTTCTCTTGTGTGTACGCAAGAAATGTAGCATGAGATCTGATTGAGTTGTCCATCTTTTGTGAAAAGAAATGCCCTACTGCAGTCTCTCTCTGACCCGGCATCACTGTATATTTTATGAATATGTGTGCATGCATGCTGCTTGACAGTACCCAGAAACCTAATTGCATGTATTCTATGCTCCATATGCTTGCCTGTCATGTCATGTATATCTCTTACCTGATCTTTTCAGGCATTTCACTCCCTTTCTCACTCTCTGGTCCGTCTCGACCTCTTCTCAGTACCCCCTTTCTGTTTCCCCTCTTTTATTAAACCGGCAGAAGGCGAATTACAGTTGCTAAGTTTTTTTCTGTCCTGTATATTTCTCCACTCTTCCGTGACTATTAGGACCAGGGTCCCTCTTGCCCCCTCTCTCGTTTTCACGTTTGTTTTTACTCACGCTCTCCTTTCCTGCCTGACCCAAACCTCTTTTCTCATTGGCAGCAGTGAGTTGCTTTGGTTTAGATCCTCTTTCAGCCATTCCCTTGCCTTTCCTTTTCTCCAGGCATGGTCGTGCAGTTTGTATGTACCCCTGGATGGCATCCACTGCTGCTTGCTGCCTGCTCACCACACCAGCATCAGGGCTGTCTTTGAAAGCATCGGATGTTGGGCGGGGGGTAGTAGAATGCAGCGCAGAGACTGCTGCTGATGAGGCGGGGGTGGGGGATGCTGACTTCAGTGTTTTATATTCTGGTTCTGCACACGTAACCACATCATCTCTCTCATTCCTCTTTTTCTCACTTACACGCTTAGTTTTATTCTGTAGTATGCATGCAGTGTGCAGTTCATACATGCACTGTCTCTCATTACTCACTACCCCCAATGCTTTGATAAATGAATATCGGCTGCATTGCAATGGTATTCGGCATGGTCAGTGCTGAATAAATCTGCTTGTGTATGATGCAGCTAATGGTAGGGGAAAGTGTGACATGGTTTTATATCCCTTTACAATCATGGCATCACTAAGGGATAATTGTTTGTTTTGATTGAAGTTCATAATTTAATATCTAGCTCTGTCAGTATTTGTCCTGGAGTAAATTGTAATAATGTAATTTTTTCCTATTTACCCTCATAATATCCAACTGTAAAGTTTGCCTTTCACTATGAGGTGTAATATCAAGAAAATAGCTAAATGTATTTATTTATCCCCTTTCCTCCCCAATTTCAAATGCCCAATTCCCACTACTTAGTAGGTCCTCGTGGTGGCGTGGTTACTCACCGGGTGGCGGATGACATGACTCAGTTGCTTCCGCTTCTGAGACCGTTAATCCGCGCATCTCATAATGTGGCTCGTTGTGCATGACACCGCGGAGACTTACTACACACCCCATTGAGAGCAAGAACCACTAATCACGAACACGAGGAGGTTACCCCATGTGAGACTACCCTCTCTAGCAACCGGGCCAATTTGGTTGCTTTGGAGACCTGGCTGGAGTCAATCAGCACACCCTGGATTTGAACTCACGACTCCAGGGGTGGTACTCGGCGTCACTACACCCTGAGCTACCCAGGCCCCTGAAAACAACTAAATTTAAGCCATAAAACATTTAGCTAACTTAGAACTATTGATAAACTGTGAATGAACTAATATTGCAGTAGGAGATCTTTTTAATGTGCCTCTTAGTTACTCATTTTACTGAGTTTATTATAAGTAATCTCATCTGTGACACAGAATTCTTTTTGATTTCTTTTGGCTTGTAAATTAGAGTATTGGCATGAAAACTGTCCAAACTGCTGACCATCTTCCCCTAAAATATGTCTTCTGTTGCAATAAATTTGGTGCCCGATAAGTATCTTCTTTTATAGTCATTAGTTCTCCATGTTAATCACATTTGCCAACTTTCATACAGTGTTCGGAATATTGTAAAGAGAAGCAATGGTTTAAAGTAATAACTGTCCCTAGCAAAATTCCTGCTCTTCATTTTCTGAACTGTAATTCTTTGCTTTAAGTAGGTGGTCTAGCCGGTATTATAGGTCAGAATACATGAACCAATACACATTTTAAACCCACTTGTAGAACAGAAAATGTTAAACAAGAACACAGTGCTACACTGGAGCATCTTTTTGTTGATTTGTTCCTGTTTTTTTTTTTTTTTAGCTAATTATAAGTAAAATTATGCCTGTTTAGAATGAGAGGACTTCATTCCCAAATATCTGCACTTCAGCTGCATGAACTACATTTTAAGCTAGATAATAGAACACGAAAATGTCCTGCACAAAATATGTGGTTGCATTGCTCAAATGGCACAAACACTTTTTTCCCCCTAGCCCATTATGTTAATGTTGGATGATCTGGGTTACTGTGGTCTGCCATGTTCCATTTGTCTCCCATCTGTTTCCCCTTAGTGTTCTGATAGAGGAAGTGCAACTTTTGTAAGCACTAATGAAGTATGAATGTAGCAGTTAAGCAGCATGGCAACACCAATCAAATGTGAGAACACCTGCATAGCAAAACATTACAACTTTGTTAGAGATTGTGCTATTGAAGCAGACTGTCTGCATCATTAAATACTAATAACTGGGTCTTGCCTTTGTCAGGAACTTAATTGTGAACTTATCATAACCCTTACAACAATATTCTATTGTGATACCGTCGTACAGTGATAGTATCAGATGTATTACCATGGTACTTTTAATACTATGTTACTGAATGGTTAACATATTTATGCACAATTGTATTTACCAGGTACTATGAGGTACTTCAAAGACTACGGTGGTATTACCATGTTACTCTTCCAGACAACCATGGAATTATCATGGTACAATGTCCAAAAAAATAATAATTATAAAATGTTTTGGTAGTTAAAAGAATACCATGGTGCATTTTCTGCAAATCATAGGTTCATAGTATTATCATGGGTACAAGGTTCAAAAGCCATGGAAATACCAATACTTGTTTCTAAGTGAAATGCCCATAGATGATACACTGATTTCTGATTGCTGTGGCAAACAATGAAATCCCTTTGTTGGTTGGTATTGTTATATTGTGTTGCCATATTTTTGAGGCTTATGGTTGTAATTCCCTACTGATCTCCATGCCAGTTTAACTTTTCTACTGGTAACCATTTCAGGTTAAATTAGAGTAATTTATTCAAGGCATGCCACAAGCTACTTATATACTGCTAATGACTCATGTGACCACTAAACTGGCTGAGTCCCACCAGATGGAGAGAGTTGTCTTTAAAATATGTAGTCAGTTTCCTGATCTGATTCTGCTGTCACATTTCCTCTCTCACTTCTGCTGCTACCGGTTCACAGATCCTGCATTCATCTCTGCAGAAGACATACAGTATGACACTGTACTAGCTTCCTACCTTGCTCATTAATACCTTGTTGATTCTTGGGCAAAGCTTATGAATCTTTCCCTTTGCAGTGGTTATATCACAGTTATAACACTTGTTATAACACTAGTTCTGTAGTATCTAGATCATATTGAATGGATGAAACAGCTTTGTTTGCCACTTATGGGTGGACATCATAAAAAGTTGTGGTCCTATTTATTTGACATCTTTTGAATTGAACAAAGGTCATCTAATTTCTGCTACTTGCATGTTTTTTCCTTCAAGTTGGAAATTTTACTCTTGAGATTGCACCAACATTTCTCTTGCTATAGCACAGATGATGCACTGCTTTGAAGCATCCCTTGTGAAAAAAATGAAATCTGGCTCTCTCATGCCTGTTTTATAATAATAGGCAAACTCAGATTTACATTTATACATTTGTTTGATACTTTTCCTCCAACTTTTATTGGTGTTGTTGGCACAAAGCTCTACCAGTTGATATACAAGAACTCGGATCATTCAGATTTACCTGATTTGCAGGAGAAGGAAAGGAGGACACAGACCATGTTTTGACAATTTATATTTTGATGGTGGAATTTACTGCCACCAGAGTTTCTGTTTGGTGTATCAGTTCCTCTTGGTTTCCAGCACAGAAATGCGTCCAGTGGCCTCAGCAATGCAGTATATCACTCAGAAACTGTTATGGATTTTCCATCTACATGCCATCTTCCATTTTCACACACTCATACACAATCTGGATGTGCTATGATGTTTGTTTTTGAGCAAGCCCATGAGGTTGCAGAGTAACCACATGAAATAATTATTTTGACATAAAAATGTCTCATAATATTACGATGTAGACTACTCGAAACAGCCTTAAAGGAATCGTTTATCCAATAATTAAATTTCTTTCATCACTCATTTATGTTGTTCCAAATCTGTAACACTTTTCTACATGGAACACAAATGGTGATATTTTTTATTTTTTTTTTGTTTTTGTTTTTTTTAGACAGCATGTTTGCCCCAGTCAACATTTAATTGTATGGAAATAAAAGATGCACTGAAAGTGATAGAAATTAAGGCCCTACTTATAGGCTCTAGTTATAGAGTAAGCTTTGGAGAATTTTTTTTTAATAGCAGAAACGATATATTTTCAAGTTAGATTGCACCTTAATGATGTTTTTCAGCTGTTAAAGATTACTGCATTTTAAAGCATTTATATGACAGAGATATTGTAATTAAATAGACTTTTCTTGAACAAACACAAGACTGCAGCAGTCCCAAGCAAGAAATAACATTTTCCTTGGTTTCTTATAGTTTAGAATACAAATATAAACCTGTATATTTTCCTCATGGAGGTATTTGTTGGGCCAAAAGCAGTGAAGATTGTCTGATTAACCTAGACTAAGGCAGTGGTGTAGCTGGAGGAACAATCCCAACATCTGTTGTTTGGAGGGGAGCTGGTTCTTCCAAAAGTGAATCAAGATCTATAGACACTAAAGTTGGATATGGTTTAATTACAGGGCCTGTGCCAGAAGATGGAGATGGACTAATGTTATCAGTCTGCTCTGTTAAATCTTGGATGTCCACCGTGACTGCAGGAGTTTCTTCTGCAGGTGATTTGGTGTCTGGTGAGTCCATGGAATTTGGACCTGGCTGGTTCTCATTTTCCTCTGTCACAGTTGGGTCTTGACCCACTGGTTTCTCATTCGGTACTTGGAGCTCATTCAGACTTTGCCTGGCAAAGGTGCTTCCTTGCAGTATGTCGCCCATAAAAACATCCTCGTTTGTGTTCCTCCCAAGTGTCAGGTGTTTGGAGAGTCGTTGGGAAAGGTATCTGGAGATCGAGATCTGGCTGAAACCTCTTTTATTGAAAGAGTTAGACTCATCCATACTTGGTAAGTTAGGTTGAATGTCGCAGTCCAAAAAAGGTGAGGGTCCAGCCCACTCAGGATTCTCCAGCTGCCTTTTCTGGATTTTACGTTTCCGTATCAAGATAACTAGGATTGCTATGAACATTAAGACGAATGTGGTACCAATTATGGCTGCCACAGCAGCACCAGGGTTCTTTCGATGCTTGTCGTTTGATGGGGTACTTGGTGGAGGTTGTGGGTCTTGCTTAACAGTGGTCTTTCTGGTGGTGTATAGAGGAGTACTTGTGGAAGTCTTAACCGTTGGCTTAACCGTGGATGGAGTCTTCGGTTCAAGCACTTGAGTGTCACCATCTGTCCATTCTTTTGTTATTTCTGATCCCTGTGTGGTTGTCACACCAGTAATGGTAATATTGAAATCTGTTGCCATGGACGTGTTTGTGTGAGTCATTGAGCTCAGTTGGACTAAAGTGTCCATTTTCAGCTGCATGTTCTGAAGATCATTTGTATTGGTTGTGTTGTCTGTTACAATTATTTGAGGATCATAGCGATTCTGGGAATCAGAAGGAGATGCCATTTCCTGTATCTCATCTTCTGTTACCTGTGGCAAATTATCTTTCCGTTGGACAAATTCTGTGGTATTTTGTATCTGCACAGAAATAGTAGCCTGTGGTCTAAGGGAGCGTTCTGATGGTTGTTGTAGTTCCCTTTTTGGAATTATTACCTCCTTATCTTCTGTTTGCTTACTAGGCTCTGCTGGTGTACTTGAGTTGTATTGACTGTCAGCTACATGCCTTTTTGTCCTCTGATTCAGTGTCTCACCTTCACCACTGGAAGTCCTCACCTGGATGCCTTGCTGCTCTGAATGTCTGATGCTTGTAAGGTGTTGCTTCACAATGCTGCTTAAAACTGAAAACACGTTTTCTATTCCAGAACCAGTAGTGTATTGCGTCTGTCCCAATGGCTCATCTGCCATGCCCATAAGCAACTGCCGTTCTGCGATATCTTCATGGTTGTTTGGGATATTTGTACTGGGTGTTAAATGGCTGGTTAGTCTCCATGGTAGAGAGAAGATGACGGCGATGAGCGGGCAAAGTAAAGTTCTCATGATGTCCTTAGAGTTAGCGTATCAGAAAACCTTGCAGAAAAGAGAAGTATTTGCTCATGAGACACAACAGATCATTTTTTCTCTCCCTGCAAGTCCTCTTGTGCAATAAACTCGGATTAAAACTTTGAATTTTAATGTAACTTGTAGAACATATTGCAACTCTACATCCTTGTGTGTAGAAAAAGCACAACAATTTTGACATAGAAAGGTACTTAAAAACTAGTTTGACAGTCAAAATAGCAGTAAAAACACTCACTATTTCTAACAGACTAACTGTTTCTACACAATTAACATGCTGTAGGATGACAGTTATTTGAAATACCATAAATGTTCAAACTGAGCTTTGGTCATATAAACTTTTAATGCTGTTGTTGGCTTATGCTAGACAAAATGAGAATATTTACATACCCAGAAACCCTCCGAAGTATTTGTTAAAGTCTGAAGTATCTTCTGGTGAAAACAGAACCTTCACTTCACTCAACAGGAAGTGAAAGCTTTGACATGGCTGCGTTGTTTTGTTTTTTTTTCTTCTTTTTTTTTTTTTTTACTAATAGCTGTCCTGAGGAAAGAATCTGTGGTAACATAGTGTGGCAAACAGCTTAATCTTTTTCTACATTATCTTGAAGAAAGTGTGTCCATCACATTGTTTGACATAGTTTTATTTTAAGTTTTTGGACATATCGTGGGAGCATCTTTTTATTTTTTAAAAGAACAGCTATTATACATTTTCACACTTTTTCTTGCTCATTTCTTCGACAGTAATTTTGACAGTGACCTTTGATTACACAACATTAGTACCCATGCAAATAAAAAAAAAAACTCAGATAATGGATGGTTATCATTAGCATTTAATCTTATGTTGCTGTACAAAATATGGGGGCAAAGTGCTGAATCTCAGAGAATGATGAGGAAAGATGTGAGGGAAACTTATCAAACTGAAAAGCTAAAGCAGAATGCTCATTATTATATGATTTGTAAGGCAGAAATAGTACAAACTTTGGTATTACGTTTAAGGATTCATTTAAAAACAACACCAATTATAATCTATAGTGGGTTTTGGGTTTCGTCCACAACCAGTGTGTCATGATACATAATGCTATTTCTACACATTGATGATGTTAGTTTCAGTTAATTTTACAGTATATACAAAAATACACTTTTTGGCATTTCATTTGTGTACAGTCCTTGTAATCATCACTAAAGTAATCTCTAGAGCTGATTGACAAAATTGTGAAAATACAAACACATTTCTTGTGAAAAGGTTAAAAACATTATTTACTGCCAATTTCTCATCAAACCTAAATTCTCTTAACTAATATTCAGTTACAAGAAATGTCCTTTTATAACAGGATGAATAAATAATATTATTTTGTAGTTTGTTAAAGGCTGCTTGTAATTGTGTGCTTTTGATAGCTCAATGAAATGAATGAATTATACTTCACACCATCAGAGGCATGTTCTCCAAGTTTGTGGCATCTATGCAGGAATCCCTGGAGTTTGAACTCTGCATGGTTGTCGGAACTCTATCCAAATCACCAGCCGCTTTAGTTGTGGCGAAAAACTGGCTTGGCCCTGCCTCGCCATCATGGACGTCTTCCTCCTCCCCATCATTCTTTACTTCTTCCAGTAGAACACTGGTTTCACATGGACCCACAATTCCCCCCTCTCTTGTTTCAGTACCCCAGTAGCCCGTCCCACTCACCAGGTCAACATTGCTTCGGGATGGACGAGGGGCTCGTTGATGACGTTTCAGGCTGGAAATGTTACACGCCAACACTATGGTGGCTGTTAGTAAGAACAAAATGACACCAACAGAAGAGGCAGCCGCTATAAATGCTAGCTGCGCATCAATAAAGCAGGCGATCTCTGAGGCACCAGTTGGAGGCAAGCTGGATGTTCCAAGTGAAATATTGATGTCATCGAACTTTAGCTCTTGGGCAGTGGTGTTGTCTATCATTAATCCTGCCGTCTGCGTTGTCTCCATGTTTCAGAGATCTATTTATCAAATAAGTACAGTTATTCAATTTGGAAATCAAGAACACAGCACAACATGTTCTTCTTGACAGTGTAGTATAGTTCATTTTGCATTGTAACCATGTGCAATGCATCAAGTTTCTAATGCTAAAGCTATTTGTTTGTCCACACTGAATGCGAAATTGCAGTGTTACATGATGCAGTCACAGCCAATAATTAGATATTTGATATTTGATGTTTACGGTACAGTTATGTGGAGTGGGATTTTTGACCAATGAGATTTCACAGACGCACAAAATAGAAACCAGTTAATTGACCAAATGTCCTGTCGCTGGTTAATTTCGTTTACGAAAACTATGACACACAATGTTCAATGATGACCTTTTTTTCCATGACTAAGATCGAGACGATGACGAGATGGCACCGACGTCATTAAACACTAACTGTATCTATATCAACATGCAATATTGTTGACAAAAGAAGACTAGACTAAAATGTAGTTTAAAAAAGTAAATCTTTAAGAAAATCTCTTTATTTTCGTCGCAAAACAAAGACAAAATATTGTAGTCTTTTATTTTTTGATTTCAGTCTAACTATCTTGTTCATTGGATGGCATGAGCAGCAGTTTCCTTTCCTGTGCTGCGCACTGCATATCCGGTCTAAGCAAGCACATTGAGGAGTTACCTTTTAAGTAGTTTACAGAAAGCTAATTGGACTTTTTGGCTAACAGTTGGACTTGGGAGAAAGGGAAGGTAATATGAAGGCTAACCACAAAGAAACTGAGGGTGGTTAATGTCTTGGTGGTAATTTTTTAAGCTATATTACGACAACTAGTGACAACTATATTAGACAACTTAACCTATATTAAGACAAGCAGGTGGTGTTACATTATGTAGGCTGTGTTTTATAGTTAAACTGCAACTGAAAATGATCGGCAAAGGTAACGAAGGCTTGAGTATAGACCGATGACAAAGACACACTACTGGTTAGGACAAATGCTTTTATTGCATGTCGCTTTATCGCGGTGCAGTGCTAAGTCATAAAAACAGAACCACTAAATTGACAGGTGATAGAATTATTATTTATGTAATCTTAATTGATTTAACATTAGTGAATCACTGTTGTTTGATTTATTTAATTTGGATTTTAAGTGCACTGAATTGTTTGTTACAGAAAGTAGGAGTTTGTGGGTAATATACTGGTTAAATTGAACAACCGGTTCAAATGTTAACCAGTGGTAATTTGAGTATCATTATATTGCAGTTATGCAAAATAGTAGGCAATACACTCTACAACTAGATGTTGCGCTTCACAAAATAATATTTTTAATTTTTGTTATTTTTTGCATAACTTTGTGTTAATTCTGTGTGATTAGTTATATAAAAATAACGTTAAATAGCCTAATCAATGATTTACTCATCTGCCACAATAATGTAATGTATTTTGATTATCTGAATTATTGTATTTATTCTATATTATATTTAAAATTGTTTCAATATAATTATTGTATAATTATTTATGCATTTAATTTTTTTTGTCTTTTTCAGCAAATATTGATGTATGAGATTAATTTGATTAATCACCACATGTAATCGATTGACAGCCCTAATTGTAATATATCATAGAATGTTTTGATGTAAATTTATGCTTATATTTATGCCCATGCCCTAACATTGTTTATTTGAAACTCCCTAAACACTTTAACTGTATAATTAAAGTTAATTAGTTAACAGTGTTAACAAAGGCTAATGAATAGTTTGTATTTTCATGCCTTCAGTTTGTTTCCGAAGTCCTCAGTTACACATTAGCTTTAGAAATAAACATCAAACAAATAATTACTTACTGAAGGAGATATAGGGCCTTGCTAGGGGGCGTGTCAGGAGAGCTGGAAGATGCAGAATAATTAATTGAAGAAATGAGGAGGTTTTATGGCTTGAGATGCAGAACATTCACTTCCTGTTATAAGAAAAGAACACAGTTAAATTTAAGTAACAGAACAGGTTTCTGTTCATCTTTTAGGCATTTGTCATGTCATTTGGAGGTGTAGTTACAGACTGCTTCATTTGAAGGGTCCTAAAGTTTTTAATGTGACAGTAGTTTGTCATATACACAATCAATTACATGAGAGAAGACACATTTCAGTAAGTTGTATGGTATCTTTCATCAAAACCTCAGATGTCCATGCATGTTATTTTTCGTGCTATAAGTTGGAGAGAGAGATAGAGGGCACTTTATTCCCCTCTCTGTTTGAATGGCCAGCTAACGCAATCTGTCTCTCTCACACACACACACACACACACACACACACACACACACACACACACACACACACACAAGAGCATAAATACAACATTTATTGTTTTAATTTCGAGATGTAGTGACATAATTTGAAAACTACATCTGACTGAAATGATTGTGTCAAAATTTGTGCTAATGCAGCTGTAACTGGTGCTGTCCTGTGCTTTCTGTGTGTGGGTGGGCGTTCGTTCATTTGCTTGTGTTTGCGTGTGTGTTTGAGATGCCGGCAAGCACTTCTGGGCACAATTTTTTCTAAATAAAAGTCCTACATTGAATGAACTAATTTTAAAATAAATACGAACATGAATTACAATGTAGAAACCAAATAGTTTACAGCCCAGATTATTTTAGGATATCCTTCAATATAGTGAAATTAACATTATATTAATATGCTTTGTACAAAATACAAATAATTAAAACTGTACATATCAAACAGTCTATTTGCAATTTGGAACAAAAGACAACTAGGTTTGTGATATTTGGAGAATATATATATATATATATATATATATATATATATATATATATATCTGATATCTGTTGGAAGCACTTTCCACCAGTGAGGAACAGAGAATGTGAATGATTGAGAAGGTCTTCAAAAGGGTATTAAAATGTATTAAATTGGATTTACTGATACCTGCAGATACCCTGACTTAACAAATATAGTACTGATCAATCCACAAAATACCCACTCATTTCGAGCACTGTACACAGTTAACACGTATTTAAAAAAAATATATAAATTATTTATGCTTTTATGTTTTTTGCATTTTTGAACATCATTCCCAAAGCACACTTTTCAAAGATGCACAACCCTAAAATTCTGGATTTCTGGTGGTTGACTTGGATCTAAAAAGCAGACTGGTGATTGACTATATGTTGCATGTATAATAGAAATTAATGATAGCAAATAAACAAATCCATTGAGTCAGTAGATTTAGTAACTGACTCAAGATAGAAGCAGCACTTCTGTTAATCGTTCAACCAGACAATGTTATAGGCCAATGGCAATAATCCATTGCCAGATATTAGCAGACTTTTCGGCCTCATCGATATATTAGTCTGTCACAAATTATAGTTAGACTGTAACCTTAATCAGTATTGTTATCTCTCTTAGGTTCAAAACCGGACAAATCAACGGCGATCTTCTAATCTACCATGTGTTGCTGACTCTCAAGCCTTACTATGCCAAGCAATACGAGATCGTAGTAGACCTCACCCATGTGG
This sequence comes from Moxostoma hubbsi, assembly GCA_032164185.1. Classification (NCBI taxonomy): domain Eukaryota; kingdom Metazoa; phylum Chordata; class Actinopteri; order Cypriniformes; family Catostomidae; genus Moxostoma; species Moxostoma hubbsi. The sequence goes on along the minus strand of JAVLUX010000029.1, from coordinate 29,255,147 downwards.
GCCCCAGTAACCGCTTCAAGACAGACTTCTTGTCCAAGTGGTTTGTGGTCTTTCCCAACTTTGCCTATGAGAACGTGGCTGCCGTCTATATCTACAATTGCAACACCTGGGTGCGAGAGTACACCAAATACCATGAGCGACTTCTGACTGGTCTTAAGGGGAGCAAGAAGCTGCTGTTTATAGACTCGCCAGCACGTCTAGCTGAACACATAGAACCCGAACAGCAGAAGCTTCCCGCTGCTACCCTGGCACTGGAGGAGGACTTAAAAGTGTTCCACAATGCCCTAAAGCTGGCTCACAAAGATACAAAGGTGTCGATCAAGGTAAGGACTTGTTAATAGGGAGCACTTAACCCTTGGCTGGTTCGATAGAATGTTATTCCAGTAATACTCCTGTAATAAGTCATTATGGATTAAAACTTTTGTTTTTACAAATTAGCTTGATATTGAGGAGAATAAATGGAGGAAAACTGATTTTGAGGCTTCTTAAAGTACGAGTTGAGTTTTCAAATACATTTGACGTTAACCAAGGGGACTTTCAAGTCAAGTCATTTTTATTTGTATAGCGCCTTTCACAATACACTTCGCTTCAAAGCAGCTTTATAGAAGATCAGGCATTAACGAAAGATAAAACTGTAATATCTATAATGTCTTAGTCATCATTGTGTAGTTTGATCAAATACAATTGTGAATTGTGTTTAAAAACAAGTAATTAAGTAATAATTGTATTTATAACCTCAGTTCCCGGCAAGGTACACAAAACTCAATATATAATATGTTGGTTAATGGAGAAAAATAACCTTGGGAGAAACCAGACTCGCTGTTAGGACCAGTTCCCCTCTGGCTAACATCATGAATATAATGCCAATATTATTATGTATAGTGCAAGTCATGGTTTAAATTATTAAACTAAGTGTTAAGGGACAGTGTTTAAACTAAAATTTTGTATGCACTGTAAGATTAATGACTAATGTCTTTGAAGTCCGTCCTGGATTAACTGCAGAAATTCACATAAATGCAATTGTCCTTGTTAATTGGCTGATGAAGGGTTTAGTTGGCAATTAATTGATAGTCTATGTATACCATTTCAAGAGTGTAGTCCATCATTAGACCGAGGTGATGCAGGCAGAGATCAGTTAGGTGCATCGCAGTTCAACCTGGCCAGTAATTTCGGTGAGGTCTATCCTTTCATACGGGATGCTTTTTTGCTTTCCATCTACAATCTTTTTTTTAATTCGACTATATACACCAGATTCTATTTTGAGGCTTTTTAAAGTGCTAATTGAATTTTCAAACATATGAAGTTTATCAAAGGGTCATTCATACAGGATGCATTCTTGGATTCCATCGACGTTCTATATACAGTATCTCACAAAAGTGAGTACACCCCTCACATTTATCCTGTGTCATTTTGAAACTTATTAAAAAGTAATCTCTTCTGTTTTGATTTATATATTTACAATTTGTCTAGCTTTCATAAACGCATCTTGTGTATGCCCCCTAAGACCCATTGTTCCCTAATTTTATTTCTTGGAGTAACTTTCTTAGACCTGTTCTGTCTTCAACTTGTTCTGACTGTTTCTACCTAGGTGGGCTCAACAGCCGTACAGGTGACCTCAGCCGAACGGACACGTGTCCTGGGACAACCTGTTTTCCTGAACGACATATACTACGCTTCAGAGATCGAAGAGATATGCCTAGTGGATGAGAACCAGTTCACTCTGACCATCGCAAACCAGGGCACCCCTCTCACATTCATGCACCAGGAGTGCGAAGCCATCGTCCAGTCCATTATCCATATCCGCACACGTTGGGAGCTCTCCCAACCAGACTCCATCCCTCAGCACACCAAGATCAGGCCTAAAGATGTTCCAGGCACCTTGCTTAACATCGCCCTACTAAACCTGGGAAGCTCAGACCCAAGTTTGAGGTGAGAGCCATTGCTTTTCAAACCATCTTGGGATGTTGTGTTTTGGATGATGCTCAGGCTTTTGTTTAGCCTAACAGCTTAGTTTTGTGCGAATGGTCCAATGCATCCCGCGTTTCTTATTATGACAATGTGCCTTTTATTTGCAGGCTTCTGTCTTTGTTGTGGTGAACTGATTAGAAATGCTAATACTGCTCCTTTGTTCCTTTAGTTCAGCTGGGATGGGTCTTGAACTTTCTGCCCCAAGGCTAGTATAGAAGTCGTAGAAACATAAACCTGTCATGACAAGAAAGTATCACTGATTTATGAGTTTTGAAGTGTATTCCTAAAATGTTGACCAAATTCACTTTTACCAGATATATATACACTTTTTAAAATGTACACTATTCTGGGAAAACAATATTCATGACTCATGTTGCACTACACAAATTTATGTTGCAAATAACTATTGGTTCATGGTTTTGACTTGTATAAAGCCTATTGGTTATTTATAAAAAGCCCTATGAGATGTCCTGTCTAAACTTCCTCTTTCTATATGTCAAGACATTTCATGTCAGGTCTTTAAGTATATTGGCACCCTTGAAAATAACTATGTACTAACTAAATCTTCATTCAACAGGTCAGCTGCGTACAATCTCCTCTGTGCCTTAACCTGCACCTTTAACCTGAAGATTGAAGGTCAGCTCCTGGAAACATCTGGCTTGTGCATCCCAGCCAACAACACCCTTTTTATAGTGTCCATTAGCAAAACACTAGCAGCCAATGAACCCCATCTCACTCTAGAGTTTCTGGAAGAGTGCATCTCTGGCTTCAGCAAATCAAGTCAGTACCACATTCAAGCAAACTACATATAAATACAAATGCACACAAACAGTATACCTTTTATATAATTTTTTCTGAACAGCTAATACTCTCATTTTAGCTGTTCAGTTACAAATGTTTTGAGAAACTTTAATATGATGTCTTTCTCCGTTCTTATTTTGGCTTCAGGTATTGAGCTAAAGCACCTGTGTTTGGAGTATATGACTCCTTGGCTGCGTAATTTAGTGCGCTTCTGTAAACACAACGATGATGCTAAACGACAGCGTGTCACGGCTATCCTGGACAAGCTCATCACTATGACCATCAATGAGAAACAGATGTACCCCTCCATACAGGCAAAAATATGGGGCAGCTTGGGACAGGTAGGCCCTCCATCCTTTCAAAACATATCATTGCCCTGCTCTTTGCTTGTATTTCTAATGGGTTTCATTTTATGAGGCTATTCAGTCCACAAATGATTCTGTACGGTAATTCTGGCTTTCTTCTGGTACTCCAATTAAAGTCCTGTGTCTCAGTAAGCAATCTGTCAAAGTCGGTAGTTACTTTTGAACAATACAGATCTTTCACTGTGTTTGTAGATAACAGACTTGCTTGACGTGGTGTTGGACAGCTTCATAAAGACCAGTGCTACTGGGGGTTTGGGATCCATCAAGGCTGAAGTGATGGCTGACACAGCTGTAGCTCTGGCTTCAGGAAATGTCAAGCTGGTGTCCAGCAAGGTAAGCATTTACTGCTGAGGTAATTATTTATTATATTTAATTATAGTAATTATAATATTTTATTCAATGTATTAATATTAGAGCTCTCAACATGTTAATTCATGCGATTAATAAAAAAAAGTTTAACATGCAAATTTGTGTTAATCGCAATTAACCCATTTACTGTTAATACAGCATAAACCAGCATAAACACTGGTTGGAAGGGTGGAAACTTTGTAATGTGTCAGTGATAAAATGATGGAGAAAGCACCTCTTAATGTTTTTTTTTTGTTTTTTGTACAAAACGAGTCCATATGTGACTTGTGATAGAAATCAAATATTTTTCTGCCTAAGTAAGGCGTATTTGAATTGCCACAGAAACACAATTAAGTCTCAACTATCACTAAAAGGCAAAATTATAATTTTTTTTTGTCTGCAAGTGCTTTTCATGTGGAGTTCAAAGCAGTGATTGATGCTGACGTTGACTCCCTGATGCAAATCATGAACGCAGCTTCACGATTGCTGTAGCAAAGCAGATAGCCACAGTCTACTGGCAGATTAATATTGCAGAGAGTTTAAGAGATTTATTGCCCAATGCAAAGAATATGCAACCTATGTGAGGACTAGTTCTTTCAATTAGTCAAACTCCCGCTTAGACTTTGGGAAACATTTAATGTTACTTGGATTGGTGCTATTTTAGTGCATTTCTGACTTTTGTACTGTGGAAGGCTTTGTTTAGAAAATGATAATAAAGCATTTTATTGTTACATATTGTTTTGTTTTCTTAAGATGGAAATAAATGCATTTTGACAGGACAATAAATATAGTGTAAAATTTCACCACTTTCAAAATTCGAATTAATCGCAATTAAAAACAAATTATCAACTGACAACACTAATTAATATTTCATATGTAGATGGGACAACCAAGGAACAAAGTTTATTTAAGCATGCTAGCATTGTTTAAAAGCAATTAAGGTTTTTTGAGGAAATGAAAATGGTACATCACTATAGCAACAAGTATATAGATTTTTGTTCATTGTGCAAAGTTAATTCATTGTAATATGGAGTTTGAAGTAGTAAGCTCAGAAATTCTATAATCCATTTGCCCACTATCAAAATACCACAATATGTTCACCATCACAAATGATGTTGCTAATTTTATTAACATTTTCTTTAGTCGGCTACTTGGTTGATGATATACCAAGTATGATATACTTGGTTTTATAGAATGGCCAAACCAATTTTTTTTTTTTTTTTTACAATTTTGTAAAAATTTTGAATTCTAGGATAACTTCTAAAACAGTTTTAATTTTATTTAGTTGGACTTTTTAGTAATGTAAAATAATTGTAAACTATGGTTTGACTCACCTCTATGTACTGCATATTCATTTTCAAAATGATATGATACCTAAAAAACTGCATCTGTTTTTTGTTTATTATGACCAATTTCAAGAAATATTCTGTTATTAATTAATTTCTGGTTAGCATTCCTTATAAGTTTTACATGTTTTCTTGGTTGGTTCTTTCTATCCCACTAAAACACTCTTAAACAGCTTTCGACTTACCGCTTAAAGTGTTGTCCTCTTGTGATCTTATCCAGTTCTGACTAGCACTCCAACCCAGCATCTATTATCCCAAGTGTTTGTACACAAATGCCAAATTTGTACTTGTGCTTGCGCAGACAGACAATAGCCAACCAGCGGTGCAGTCGCTCCTATTATATGGGCAACCATTAGTCATTATGCTCAATGGATGTCATTGTCAAACATTTAAGCAAACGACAGTCACACTTCAAATCTGTTAAATCTTGTGGCTTTGACTTTATGGCCCTAGATTGATTGCAGTAACATTAGCCTGCTATTCTCAATTAGTTTGACATATTTAGCTATTTTCTCAATTGTCAGCTATGCTGAATTGATGCTGAATATTGTTTGGTTAACATGTGCCAGCCACTGCTGATGTCACAACCAGCCAGTTTTGGAACACAAGGGCAAGCTTTGTCCAGTTGTTGCGTGTGCTCTTTCTAAGACTCGTATAACAGCGGGACTCTGAGGTAAAGTGAGGGACATACTATAATCTTATTGAGAGGGCTGTAAATCAGTATAAAGTGATGTTTTGGTACTTGTAGGTAACAGTGTAAGTCCAAGATGACAAAGAAAAAATCACTGAGTACACTTTCAAATTTAGCATCCTAAGTGACTTTGTTTGTCTCTCAGGTGATTGGCCGAATGTGTAAGATCATTGATAAGACATGCCTGTCTCCAACCCCCACCCTGGAGCAGCACCTGATGTGGGACGACATCGCCATCCTGGCCCGTTATATGCTCATGCTCTCCTTCAACAACTCCCTAGATGTTGCTGCTCATCTGCCCTACTTGTTCCACGTTGTCACCCTTCTGGTGGCCACCGGCCCGTTGTCCCTCAGAGCATCAACACATGGCCTAGTTATTAACATAATCCACTCACTGTGTACCTGCTCACAACTCAACTTCAGTGGTAAGAAATAAACCTTGCAGGACAAGTTTTGCAGTGGATAGGAAAGAATACCCTTATATTCACACCTGTTTTATTGGTTTTGGTCTTCATGCCAAAAATTCACATTTCTTAATGCCATAGTAATCTGTTTCAACTAACATGTCTATAAATGAGCTTAATGCATTTCATGCCAGAATAAGAGCCTTTGTTTAAAAGTTATTAAAGTGTGACCTGAGTTTTTTTTTCCGCACCATAACTTTTCACAGTCTGATGACACACCAGAACAAAGAGTCTGATGCCAAACCTTCGTCATTCTCTGAAAACAATATATACAATGATCAGCCACAACGTTAAAACCACCTGCCTTTTTGACATTATTTTGCATCTCTGTAAGCGAGCGATGTGCTAACACTATCACTACTGTTTATAATCAACAAAGCTGTCAACGTTGCAATTTGCAAGCATGCAAGGTTTGAGCGGTCATTTGATACCTTTAAAATCATGCGCTTCCTTATTTTACATCACTTTTGACAATAATTGTCAAGCTACTCAGCTGAGTTAAACTTGTTACATTTCTCAGTTTAAAAAAATAATAATAATATTCAAAACAATAATAATATAATTATATTAATATTATCATATTAATAATATACATAATATGAAAATATATTGTCCATTTAATATTTAGTATATAATCTGTTTTCAATATACATAATAAATAATTATGCAGCACAGTTCTTATTCAGAATTTAATCTGTTACATTTTTCAATGCATCTACAACTTTAAACAGCCTTTTTTAAGGTAACTGACAAGTTTTGACTTTAGATATTTCCCACAAAAATAAAAATTGTCATCACTTACCTTCAACTTTTTACAGTTTTATACTGTGTGTGCCATTGAAGAGATGGTAAGTCTATCTCTCACAGCCTCGTTTCCATTCCCATTAAAAATCAAACATGGCGCTACTGTGAATAAGGTCTACTGTGTCATGTCTTGCTGGAAAACAAGTGACTAAAGAGAAGGATCACAATATAGGCTACATACTTTAGGCTACATGCTTTCTTAATGAATTAATTTGGAGTTTGAATGTTGTATTATATTATTTTAAAGAAAGCTTAAATGCACAATAAAAAAATAATATAAAACATGTCCAGAGACATCCAAGTATCCTCAGTGGTTTTGTATTTACCTGCTAATTAATTATTTAATGTGTTTTTTTTTTTTTGTGTTTTTTTTGTGAAAATTGTCTCTTTTTTTGGGCCTTAAAATATCTTACATTTAATTCATTTGAACCTGCAGATACTCTGTGTGCAAAAAAGATTTTCACACTAGAACTATTCACACAGTCTGATGCGTGAAAATATATACACATTTTTGCACAAAACTATCCATACAGAGTTTGATGCCAATATTTTAAATTCTCTGGGGGAAAAATAGATATGCAAATTTCTGGAAAAATATGTAAAAAATTTTGTCTAGTTTTCTTCATTCTCTGGGGGAAAAATATGCAGCAAAAAGTTTTACAACACCAAAAAAAAAGTTCAGATACCAAAATGAATTGCTAGACAGCCAAGCAATTAAAGAATCAACCTTGCCTCAAAATAATAATATTTTTGACCTGAGAAGCGATTTATAGAAATTTAATTGTTTCCTTTTTTAAATCTTGTTCTGCAGATTTTGTATTTTATTTTCTTTTATATATATATATATATTTGAATGGTATGAATTGCTAATTAATTGTGTACTAGACATTCAAATGAGAACATGTTAGATTATAAGTCTGATTTGTTGTTATTCTGTGGTCTGCCTATGCAGAGGAAACTAAACAGGTGCTGCGACTGAGCCTCACTGAATTCTCGCTGCCCAAATTCTACCTGCTGTTTGGCATCAGTAAGGTGAAGTCTGCAGCAGTCATTGCCTTCCGCTCTAGCTACAGAGACCGCTCGTTCTCTCCCGGCTCCTACGAAAGAGAGACCTTTGCTCTGTCCTCTCTGGAAACAGTAACGGAGGCCCTACTGGAGATCATGGAGGTAAGTTAACATTATTAGAAATTATGAATGTTCTATCACAATTTATCTCTCATGTAAGGGTTTAATTTTTCCCTCTTGCCAATGTTAGATAAACTTTTGTAGTTATGTATGGTCCAATCAGTTTGTCTTTAGCTCTGTTCTTGGTGGAGTTATGAATCCTAATGATCAATTGTACAATCCTGTGCAACTTAAACAATTATGGTTTGTTCTCACCAGGCTTGTATGAGGGACATTCCTGGATGCAAATGGCTGGATCAGTGGACGGAATTAGCTCAAAAGTGCGTTACTCTTCACAATTTCTGTTGTTTTAAAAATGCCATTTGAAAGTTTGAGATGCTTTTTATGATTGATTTATATCACGTGAAGTTATTACACATCACATATCATACATGTTACTATGTTCACATTAAAGGAATGTCATTAAGGAATCTGTTTAGCATACTATGATTGTGATGTTTGCTTGGATAGGTTTGCCTTCCAGTACAATCCATCTCTTCAGCCACGGGCTCTAGTGGTGTTCGGCTGCATCAGTAAACGTGTGACTCATGGACAGCTCAAACAGATTATTCGTATTCTCAGCAAAGCCAGTCCTCTGCTCAGCATTGACCGGGTTTGTTCTCTTTCTTTCCTTTTTAATATTTGTCTTATTTCTCTCTGTCAGTTGATCGACTATGTTTTTTGGCTCCAATAGTAGACATGCTGCTATACAATTAATGAGTTAACACCTGACCTTGGATCAGCATCCTTGTTGGTCCTGGAAATACATTGATATCGACCAATCAGCCAGGGGTTGAGGCTTCAACAAAAATCTGATCAACCTATGATTTCCCTCTGTTTTCAGGGGTGTTTAATTTTTCAATGTTAAAATACTTCATAGTACCTATGGTTAAGTTTTTGTTTGTATTATTTTTTTTTTATCAAAAGGTTTCTGACTTTAATTAATAAAGCTCAATAAACAGAGGAAGATAATGGACATTTTTTCTAAGCCTCTGAAGAGAGTTGAGTGCTCTTGTGAATATTTTGCTCAGAGATTGTGAATCATTAGTTTGTATATGCAGCATGTTCCTGTGATTTAGGGCTCCACAGAATGCAGTGCGTTATTCTAAATGCTGTAGTGTCATTCGCTTTGGCTATTTGCTGCTGTCTTGCCCCACTGCTCGACCTAATTAATGCTGTTCCTGCACAGGGGCTGGAGAGCTGCTTAAAGGGGCCGGATAATTACAACAGCCAAGTTCTCATTGAGGCCACTGTCATCGCACTTACCAAACTACAGCCTCTGCTTGATCAGGTGAAATCAAGTTGTTTGAAGGTTTCAGTTATTAGAAACATCAGCAGTTTTTTTTTTTTTTTTTTTTTATTAGCTTATGCCATTGTGTAATAGAATACATTTCATCTGATGTAATATGACTGTAAGAAATAAGTGTGTGTGGTTTATGTGTTTGTTAATGCAATATGTGTAATTATATTGATCCGCAGGATTCCCCCATGCATAAAGCTCTGTTCTGGGTGGCCGTGGCTGTGCTTCAGTTGGATGAAGTGAATCTGTACTCTGCCGGTACTGCCCTACTGGAGCAGAACCTGCACACGCTGGACAGCCTCCGGGTGTTTTATGATAAGGTACTGGGAATTAAAATGCATTTACAAGTGCATTCAGTCTCACATTTCTGTTCAGTGTCTCATTCGTAAAAAAGCATGTACTGGACAGACGATAGTTCACCCAAAAATGTAATATCCCTCATCATTTACTCGCCCTCATCCCATCCCAGATGTATGACTTTCTTTCTTCTGCTGAACACGAACAAAGATTTTTAGAATAATATCCCAGCTCTGCAGTTGCATACAATGCAAGTGAATGGTGGCCAGAATTGTAAATGTCCAAAAAGTATATAAAGGCAAGCATAAAAGTAATCCATAAGACTCCAGTGGTTAAATCTTTATCTTCTGAAGCAATACGATGGTGGGTGAGAAACAGATCAATATTTAAGTCCTTTTTTACTATAAATCTTCACTTTCTATTTGTTCTTTAGTTTTTGTCGATTTGCATGTTTTGTGCATATTGCCACTTACTGGGGCAGGGAGGAGAATTTATAGTAAAACAATTACTTAAATATTGATCTGTTGATAATAAAAGAGCAATACAGGAATACACAAAAGATAAAAAATATGGGCAGTAGAGATTTGAATCCCAAATGGGCTTTTATTAACCACTCTCCTTAACCTCCTGAGACCCGAGTGTGACTGCTGTGTACATTTTCCATTTCCCTTATTGATTTGTAACTAGTAGCACCTAATACACAAGCAGAGGGAAAAAAGTTTCTAAAGCAAAGAGTTTTCCTAAAAATGTATGTCCACATATGTGGAGAGCGAGACTATGTTGTGAAATTTTTAATAACACTAAGCTATAGTAAGTCCCATTTTTTTTTCAAGCAAATTGTTTGTTTCCAGGAGTGTTTGTTATTCATGTTGTTGAGACATTAGACATTACAGTTGATTTTCTGTAAAGCTGAATACATTATTCTTATTCATAGTAATGTCCAGCATCATCCAATCACTGCCAACCATGTTAAAATGAAATATTTCATTATTGAATTCGGAGTCTTCTGTATTCTCCATGCTGTTGTGTCACATGACTCGGTGTGGCAAAAGTTAATCATTTAAATGACAGTTTAGAGTCTTGTGAACCGTATTTTGTCAATTTTTATTCTTTTCAATTATGCGTTGCATAGAGCGAATCCAAAATAGCCAGTCCTCGCATGAGGCTGCAGGGTCGCAAGAGATTAAACATTTGCAGCATATTAGATAAAGAAGTAAAAGAAAAGATATTAAATGTAAAGGACAACAACATACTGCAGAATTATTGTATTCTATTCTTTGAATTTATTGTATTTGCATTGGACGAATTGAAGTATTCTTAATATTTTGAAGTCCCCCTTCACAGAAAATCACGTTTTTAACTTTGTTTACATGTCCAAATGGTGTTTTTTATATGCGAGAAGACATACATGAGTGAAATCAGCAGTCAGTGCCATGGCTGAACATTTTTGCCTTGGATCTGCAGTTCCAAAGACAGTCTCAAAAACACAGATTCAGACAGCCAAGGTTTCACCTATGGAACCAATCCCATCAACTTGCTGGGTCGGGCTATCCATATCAATAGCATAAGCAAGGGGTATCAGGAGAAGCCAGGTGTAGCTACGTATCGGTATTTTGCCAGACATATTCTGTTTTCAGATGCAAAGTTGTGAAAGGACAAATTGTGAGCCATCATGTATTATCAAAGTATCTGAAAATCCGAGATAAATGGGTGCAATTTGGAAAAATCGTAATGTCCCAGCAAACCTCCAAAGAAACTTTTCCAGAGAACTGTTTTACCCAAAAAAAAGATGGGTTTTGCCATAAATTTACATTGAAGCCCAACGCGGTTCCATCAATTTATCCTGGGGACACAGCGAGCCCGAGCTGCAGACGACTGGTTCAGGGGTGAGTGGAGATTGAGGCGGGGACTAATTTGCATATTCATAGATCCGCGCATAGTAAATGAGGCAAAGGTGTAGAATTATATATAAGCCATTTTAAGGTATGCACTTTTAAATGTGTGATTTTGATTAACAAAGATTAGTTTTTAGGGGTTAACCCAATGACTGGAGAGGGACTTTAAATATTAGAATTTGTTACCCAAAAAAAACGAGGCAGAGCTTCTTGAACTATAGGAATCTTAATCAATGATATGTTATTGATATGATAATAAAACCTTCTGTTATTTCATCTGCATAGAGTCCTGAGGAGGTTTTTATGGAGATACGTAAGCCTCTGGAATGGCACTGTAAACAAATGGACCATTTTGTGGGACTCAACTTTTCCTCCAACTTCAACTTTGCATTAGTGGGGCACTTGCTCAAAGGTAACAATCGAAAGACCAGTGGCATGCTTAAGGCCTGTTCAACAGAATAGGCTTTTTTCCACATTATATCACTAAAATGGTTGCTTTGGATTTTTCTGTCTGAAGAACAGGTCTTTCTTTATGTGCTTTATATATGTTTTTAGAATATATTGGCAAACCATTTAAACATTTTTAACCTATTTAGAAAGTCACTAAATGGCTTGACTGTAATCGATCATATTGAGCATTAATTTGTGTCATGGCTCAGTGTTAGATCAATAAAATGTCTTTGTCTTGTCTTCTTGTAGGATACAGACATCCCTCTTCCACCACGGTGGCCAGAACTGTTCGCATCCTTCATACGCTTCTGGGTTTGGTGGGGAAACACCGCAGTTGTGACAAGTTTGAGGTGAACACACAAAGTGTGGCCTATCTGGCAGGTGAGTGAATGGCAGTGCAACCTGAATCCTTTTTTATTGTTAACAAAAACTAAAATGTAAAGTAAATTAAAAAAAATTGTGGTAACTGAAATGGAAAAACGAATATTATTGGCAAAAATACAGTTTAAAATTAAAATGTGCTAAAATACAGTTTCATGACTTCAAAACTAACTCAAAATATACAAGCCCAAATATAATTGAGATTTAAAAAGGCTTTTGATCCATGGTATATTATAAAATGTTAAACCATTACAACCCGCCTTCATGAAAATGCCACTAAATAGCGGTAACGTTAGATGGCATTGAACATAATTATTCTTAAAAGCTAAACTGTAACTAGAATTTTTTTTTTAAATGGCATATTAAAAAAATAAAGTATGTTAAACATCCAAAACTATAATAACCCTGCCTGAACCAGACATTTAGAGCTTGTAATGTGAAGTCTACATCTAATAGATGTTTGTTTTCCAGCTTTGCTCACAGTATCTGAGGAAGTCAGGAGCCGCTGCAGTCTAAAGCACAGGAAGTCATTATTGCTTTTGGATGTTACCATGGAGAACTTCCCTATGGACTCCTACTCAGTATACGACACCGAGGCTGAATGCAGGTGAGATCGTTGCTCTTAATTTTCATCGGACAGCTTTGAATTTCATGTTGTCCTCTTCCTGTGATATGCACGTGCTGTTCCAACCGCATTGTATTGATTGTCGTTGGTTGTTGATGCTCATACTTCCTTATGTGTCAGGTCCTGGGCTTCTCCTAAAGTGTCAGAGCACAGCCTTGCACCACCGTACTCTGCCATGGGTCAGACCAGCCTTCGCCCACGCAAGTCCATGAGTGTGGACATGGGCCAACCGTCACAGGCCAACACAAAGAAATTATTGGGTATATACACAGTTTTGAAAGCTGCTTTGGGCTAAACAAGCCCTGAGGATTTTATGTTCAGATTTATCTTGATGTATTAGAGAAAGTGTGTCTTTGGTCCTGTAAAATGTTACCATTTCTTTTAAGTCTTTCACCATTTTAATACGTTTTTACCTGTTGATTTTAAATGGTCCTGTTGTGTGACAATTATTTTTGTAAGTACAAAATATTCATAGTAATAGTTTCTCAATTAATATGAAGCCATTAAAGCTACATGCATAATAATCATAAAAGATTTAGCTAAATGCATTTACACGTTTTTTTTAGATGGAGCCTAGTTGGTCACACTACATATTTTGCATAGTATTTTATGTCAAGGACTAATATGCAAATGATTGTGCTATTAAAGGGATATTTAAAACGCCTCATAATTTACTCACCCTCATGCCATACCAGATGTGAATGACTGACTTTCTTCTGCCAAACACAAACAAAGATTTTTAGAAGAATATCTCAACTCTGTGATCCATTCAATGCAAGTGAATGGTGGCCAGAAATCTGAAGTTCCAAAAAGCAGCATAAAAGTAATCCATAAGACTCCAATAGTTAAATCTATACCTTTAGAAGTGATATGATAGGTTTGGGTGAGAAAATGATAAAAGTCATTTTTTTACAAAAAATTCTCCTCCCTGCACAGTAGGTGGCAATATGCACAAAGTCACCAAAAAAAAGAATGTGAAAATGGATTTATAAGAACAAAGGATTTAAATATGGAAAGTTTCTCAACTATACCTATCATATTGCTTCTTAAGATATGGATTTAACCTCTGGAGTCATATCAATAAATTTTATGCTGCCTTTATATGGTTTGTGGAGCTTCAAAGTTCTGGCCACCATTCACTTGACCAACAGATATTTTCTAAAAATCTTTGTGTTCATCAGAAGAAAGTAAGTCATACACATCAGGGATGGCTTAAGGCTGAGCAAATGATGAGGAGAATTTTCATTTTTGGGTAAATAGTTAATTTAAAACTAACATTTAAATAACAAGAAATGTTTTTTAAGGAACTGTAAATTCAAGTCTAAATATTTGCAGCCTCTTTAACATTTTACATCCATTCATACTTGTGTGTTTTTGTGGTTGTCCCAGGCACCAGAAAGAGTTTTGATCATCTAATATCTGACTCAAAAGCCCCAAAGAGGCCGGATATAGAATCAGGCATCACTACTCCTCCAAAGATGAGGCGGGTTTCTGAAAATGACTATGAGATCGGTAAGTGTAACATGGAGTATGTGTTCAGCTACATACCATGCTTTTGATGCACACTCTTAAACGTCATAGACCATAAGGATAAAATGAAAGGCAAAACTTGGAAATCCATATATAAGAACTTTATCATAGCTACTAACATCTCTTCATTCCAGAAACCCAGCGAATAGCCAACTCACACTTACGCAAAGTGTCCGTGTCTGAATCAAATGTTCTTCTGGATGAGCAAGTTCTCACAGACCCAAAGATCCAGACTCTGCTCCTCACTGTGCTGGTACGTGCTCCATACTGTTTCATACTCTCGCATTACTCTCTGGTATATCTCTTTCCTGCACAAGGGTTCAGTTCCAGTTCAGTGCTACAGCCCAGATTTGAACCTGTCCCACTGAACAAACAGCTCTTAAATGTCATGAGCACTACCCACCCCACCACATCTTCAACCAACTATAAGTAATTTTGTATGCTTAATGTAATATAACCATAACAAATAAAAATAAATTGCAGGCGACACTGGTGAAATACACTACCGATGAGTTTCATCAGCGAATCCTGTACGAGTATTTGGCTGAGGCCAGTGTGGTCTTCCCCAAGGTCTTTCCTGTAGTGTGAGTATCTGCTATATTTCATACCTGCTGAAGATATGGAGGTTCAGGGTTGAATGCTAGCCAGCATTGATTTTTCAGGGAATAGAATGTACATCAGACCTTTCGGTAGAGCTTTAGGAGAGATAAATAAGCATTATGGGTAAAGCAGATCATTTTATCTTGGGACAGGATGAAAATGAAATTTACTGTGATTCAGCTTCTCAATGTATAACATTTTTATAGCTAATTGTCACAGAGCTAGCTATAAATAAAGATGTTTTTTAATGTTCACCCATCTAAAATACTTGCTAACTAACATGGTTATATGTGCGTTTGTGTGTAATTGAAGACTCAAAATGCATACACTAGAAATTAGAACAATGTCAGGCCGGCGTCCTAGTTAAAGGGAGAGTTCACCCAAAAATGAGTTTACTCATTTACTCACCCTCATGCCATACCAGATTTGAATGACTTTCTTTCTTCCTCTGAACGCAGACGAAGATTTTTAGAAGAATATTTCAGCTCTGTAGGTCCATACAATGCAAGTGAATGGTGGCCAGAACTTTGAAGGTCCAAAAAGCATATCAAGACAGCACAAAAGTAATACACATAACTCCAGTGGTTAAATTCATATCTTCAGATGCAAGATGATAGGTGTGTGAGAAACAGATCAATATTTATGTCCTTTTTTACTATACATTCTCCTCCCTGCCCTGGAGGTGGAGATGTGCACAAATAATTTGAATCGCCAAAAACAAAAGTAGAAAGTTGAGATTTATAGTAAAAAAGGATTTAAATATTGAGCTATCGAATATTGATCGCTTCTGAAGACATGGATTTAACCACTGGAGTCATGTGGGGATTACTTTTATGCTGCTTTTATATAGTTTGTGGAGCTTTAAAGTTCTGACCAGCATTCACTTGCATTGTACGGACCTGCAGAGCTGGGATATTCTTCTTAAAATCTTGAGTTAAGCAGAAGAAAGTCATACACATCAGGGATGGCATAAAGGTGAGTAAATCATGAGATAATTTTAATTTTTGGGTGAACTATCCCTTTAATGCCTGTGCTAATATTGTCATTATGAAGCATTAATAAAAGAGGAATGACATTACTCTCATTAGAAACACGTTTTGATTCACTTCAGTAATGCCTATAATTACAGTAATAATAGTAGTAATAATATATTGAAGTCTATTTTAATGAGTAATTGTGTAGAAAAAAAGTTGTAATATAGACAGTTGAATTTTATAATAATATGCCAAGTACACTAAACCACCCATCCTTATTAGTCATAAGTTTGGTATTGTCTTGCTATGCCTTTCATTCTTCTTGTATAATTTCTGCTCTAGTCATAACCTGCTGGACTCCAAGATCAGTACCGTCCTCTCCATGTGCCAGGACCCCAACCTCCTGAACCCCATTCATGGCATCATTCAGAACGTTGTGTATCACGAGGAGTCTCCTCCACAGTACCAGCCATCTTGCTTACAGAGTAAAACATTCTGCCTCTTATTTACGTTTATTTATTTTCTTGGCAGAGGCTTTTTTCCCGTCATATAATGACATTCTGTTCACAGTATTTCACTTCAACATTTTCAGTGTTGTTTGAAAATCTTTCATCTCTCTTTCCTTCCCTTTCATCTCTCTCTCTTTCTGTCATCGCTGTCTGCTCTCTCACCTCTTTCTCTCTTACACAGGCTTCGGTTTCAATGGACTCTGGAGGTTTGCTGGGCCCTTCTCTAAGGTATGATTAATTACACCTATAAACGTCATTTTTCAATGAAGTACAGCAAGGAAATGCAGTGTGTTGCAGTCTCTTTGCGGCTTCATCGATTTATTGACCAAAATGGCCTCCCTAACCCATCCTCTGTCCTCCCTGTTATTTTCTTGCAGTCGTGCTGTGTGTTTAAAAAGGAATGAATGGCAGGGATGTATTGCTTATGTATTCCTCCCGTAATACTCAATAGGTTTCCTTTGACAGTCAATAGTGTGTAGAATCACTGCCACTTGTTTTAACCACACGAAACCTGCAGGTCTAACTCATTGCAATGTAAGTGACGTCATTAATGAAACCACATCTATTAGCTCTGTGCTTCAAGTATTACTGCTATTGCTTGCTATTGCTTTTCTGAGCAATCATACTTAATATTTTCACTTGTTAGATGATCAAATGGCCAAAGAAATCCCTTAAACTTGTAATGAGGAAGTAAGCTGAGCATTATCTAGGGTGCAGAAAATTGAGGCCAGTAGGTAACAAAATAGAACACCCTATTAATGAATTTGGAACACTCTAGCAACCACCCACACTCTAGCATCATAATGGTAAAGTTTCCATAAACAAGCAGCACTTACATTTTCTTCAGAAAATGAAACGCGCTAGACATGACACATTAAACACGACGCTATAGACACACTAGACATCATAGACACAGTTAACACTATTTGGTTCCATGAACACGGTAGACATGCGCTCTTAACAGGCTCAAATATTGTTGTTCTTTCTGCCAACAAAAACGGGCTTCCTCTACCTCTGTGCTCACCTTTATAGCACCTGCTATGCCCACAAGCAGCACCTAGTGTACAATGATGGAATTACAGTACATTAAAAGGAAAATTTAAAAATACATGGAAAATGTCAAATACCAAACAAACATTAAAATGGCTCCTACATACACTGTTTCAGATGGATAACCACAAGTAGGAAACATTTTACATGTTAACATGATTTTAGTGTGATATAATTGCTTACTAGTCTTATGAAAATAAAGTTATGTCCAATATTACAACTTCGTTGTCATGAACACATAACAATGGTAAAGTCTGTAATCTGGTAAATGCTGCTAAATCTCTGATTTTATAACACTAAAATCATGTCAACACGTGTAATGTTTACGTCTTGTGGCTGTACTTTTGAAACAGTATTAATATATACAGTATCTCACAAAAGTGAGTACAACCCTCACATTTTTGTAAATATTTAATATCTTTTCATGTGACAACACTGAAGAAATTACACTTTGCTACAATGTAAAGTAGTGAGTGTACAGCTTGTATAACAGTGTAAATTTGCTGTCCCCTTAAAATATCTCAACACACAGCCATTTATATCTAAACCGCTGGCAACAAAAGTGAGTACACCCCTAAGTGAAAATGTCCAAATTGGGCCCAAAGTGTCAATATTTTGTGTGGCCACCATTATTTTCCAGCACTGCTTTAACCCTCTTGGGCATGGAGTTCACCACAGCTTCACAGGTTGCCACTGGAGTCCTTTTCCACTCCTCCATAACGACATCACAGAGCTGGTGTATTTTAGAGACCTTGTGCTCCTCCACCTTCCGTTTGAGGATGCCCCACAGATGCTCAATAGGGTTTTGGCCAGTCCATCACCTTTACCCTCACCTTCTTTAGCAAGGCAGTGGTCGTCTTGGAGGTGTGTTTGTGGTCGTTATCATGCTGGAATACTGCCCTGCGGCCCAGTCTCCAAAGGGAGGGGATCATGCTCTGCTTCAGTATGTCACAGTACATGTTGGTATTCATGGATCCTTCAATGAACTGTAGCTCCCCAGTGCCGGCAGCACTCATGCAGCCCCAGACCATCACACTCCCACCACCATGCTTGACTGTAGGCAACACACTTGTCTTTGTACTCCTCACCTGGTTTCCGCCACACACGCTTGACACCATCTGAACCAAATAAGTTTATCTTGGTCTCATCAGACCACAGGACATGGTTTCAGTAATCCATGTCCTTAGTCTGCTTGTTTTCAGCAAACTGTTTGCGGGCTTTCTTGTGCATCATCTTTTTAAGAGGCTTCCTTCTGGGAAGGTTTGTTAAATGAAAAGATATAATCAAATATTTACAAAAATGTGAGGGGTGTACTCACTTTTGTGAGATACTGTATTTTTTATCCCAATTTGGAATGCCCAATTTCCACTACTTAGTAGGTCCTTGTGGTGGCACGGTTACCTCAATCCGGGTGGTGGAGGACAAGTCTCAGTTGCCTCCGTTTTTGAGATAGTCAATCCACGCATCTTATCACATGGCTCGTTGTGCATGACACCACTTAGACTCACAGCATGTGAAGGCTCATGCTATTCTCCGCGATCCATGCACAACTTACCACGCACCCCATTGAGAGTGAGAACCTAATTAGACTACGAGGAGGTTACCCCATGTGACTCTACCCTCCCTAGCAACAGGGCCAATTTGGTTGCTTAGGAGACCTGGCTGGAGTCACTCAGCACAACCTGGAATAAAACACTGGTAGTAAAACACTGTATATTTTAACATTTATGGACTGGTCCCATTCACTTCCTTTTTTGTTTGTTTTTGAAACGAGGGTCGAGTTCAAATTTTTCAATTTCGTCGATTGTGCTTGTATTAAACTCGGACATTCCTTTCATTTATCCTACGCTAAATCTCTCCAACAGCAAGCCCAAATTCCAGACTATGCCGAACTCGTTGTCAAGTTCCTGGATGCTTTGATTGACACCTACCTTCCAGGGATAGAGGAAGAAGGTGGGGAGGAGTCACTGCGCACGCCCACCTCTCCATATCCCCCCACCGTCCAGAGCCAGCTCAGCATCACTGCCAATCTCAACCTGTCCAACTCCATGACATCTCTCGCCACTTCACAGCACTCACCAGGTCAGTGTTCTCTTCCTGCATCCGAGCGTGACGTCACAGACACACACACATTCACTAATTCACTTGTGCACATGCTCATATACACAAATTGATTATATTGGTTGTTGGTTGTCATTCTCTTAAAGGAATAATTCACCCAAAAATAAAAATGCAGTCATTATTTTACTCATTTAGCCTTGCGTTGTTCCAACCCCAAATTATTTTCTTCTGTGGAACACAATGGGAGATGTTAGGCAGAATGTTATTCTCAGTCACCATGCGCTTTCATTGCATCTTATTTCCGTCCAGTAAAAGTGAATGGTGACTGAGGCTAGTCATTCTGCCTGACATCTCCTTTTGTGCTCCATAGAGGTAAAATAAGTCATACTGGTTTGAAACAACACGAGGGTGAATAAATGATGACCGAATTTTCATTTTTGAGTAAACTATTCCTTCAACTGTACACATTTTGCTCATATAATATAAACATAAGTGACAAAAGTGAGTCTGAATAACAACAATCCTAACACACAGGATGCCATTGTTACATCCCCACTATTAAAAAAATTAACAACCCAGTAACAGCTATAGTAATGTTGCTGTTAAACACGCAGAACATCGCCACATTTATGGTTGCCAGTGCTTTTCTATCTGCTTTCATATCTGAGATCTCTAAAAGCGCCGCTTTGTCAGCTTTGCTCACAGTTTACATTTGGGCTTTGCTAGTGTGTAAGACACAGAATAGAATTTACAGGGCTTTGACTGAGGATGTGTGTGCATTTTACACCTTTGCTTTGCTTTTGTATCTTCATTAACCTCACTGCATTCTGTCTCCTTTTCATTGGGAATGTGCTGTCGATTCAGAGGGCCCTATAGTTTATAGACGGTCCCCAACTCTCTCCCATCCACGAACCACAGAGGAGGTGCCACCGAAAACAGCTGGTACAAAGCTAAACTATAGAGCTGTGTTGGGCAATTAATGTCCAGTTCTATAGTTTGCAAACTGTGGTAACTTATTTAATTGCCTATTTTTTGTCATTTACTTTCTTTCAGTGGTGGCAGTGTGATTATTTTCATAAAATTAAAGGGTGTATATTCTTAACAAAGGTATTAATTAATATTAGCACCCTGTAATGAAGTGATTGTCACATTCCTTCACACTAATTTATTTTCTGTGATATAAATTTAATCAGAATTTTGAGCTAATATCAACTAGGGCTGGGCGATGTAAAAAATCTTGTTTTTTTTTCCTCTTTTTTTTTCTGATATTACTCGGTATTTATGTATTTGCTCTGAAATGGCTTTAAAGGTTTTTTTTTTCCAGAGGTACCATCATTTTGACAAAAGAGCCACTGACAAGATTCAAAATGTTTAATGCAAGAATTAAAATGCAGCAAAAATGCAAGAATGCTAATTTTCTTTCATATGCACCAGTATAACAAAATACATTATTAAATTAAAGGCAGGGACTTCACTGAACATGTTTTAGGGATAATTCAAATTAACCATTAAATCACTGTTTTGATTTTTTTTTTTTTTAAGGTTTAGTTAATTGAAATGGAAAGGTGGGGGGGGGGGGGGGGGGTTTGGGGGGTGAACTTGCAAACTCTATTGCCATTTTTGCTGTCAAAGTTTAGTAAAGAGGCGCTATTAAATTGTTTTTATTTAAGGCATAGTTCACCCAAAAATGTAATGCCAACACAGATGTGACCACATATAAGTAATCAGTGGATATGATTGGTGTGAAACGGATCAGTGTTTATGTCCTTTTTTACTATAAATCTCAACTTTCACATTCTTTTGTATTTGGCGATTCACATTTTTTATGCATATCGTCACCTACAGGGAAAATATTTAAATATTGATCTGTTTCTCACCCACACCATCATATTACTTAAGATATGAATTTAACCACTGGAGTCTTATGGATTACTTTTATGCCGCCTTTATGTGCTTTTTAGACTTTAAAAGTTTACTTGCATTGTGAAGACCTGCAGACTGGAAATATTCTTCTAAAATCTTTATGTTCAGCAGAAGAAAGTAAGTCACACACATCTGTGATGGCATGAGGGTGAGTAACTGATGATAGAATTTTTTCATTTTTGGTGAACTATCTCTTTAATGCACTCATATTGTGAAAGGAGGAGAGGGGATTGGGAACTTCTTTCAGTGAACTTAATTGCTAAATAAAAAAGCATATTAAAATTATCGTGATATTCACATTGTTGCTTAATTTTATATTGCCAGCAAAATCACCACTCATATATTTTGAATATTTAATATATATCGCCCAGCCCTAATAACTACTATTGCTTAGGTTCACTCTTAACCGGAACTCTGCTTTATTTGGTGGTTAAGATTAAGTCAGATATTTATATGAGCTCCCATTTTTATTTTGTTTCTTCCATTCATCGGTCCTTGTCCTCTTTTGAGTTGTGAATGTCTCACTCATGTCTTTTTTTTTTTTTTTTTTCTACTCTGTGTGAAGCCTGTCTACCTTGCTCTAAGTCGGCTGTATTCCCACCCCACCTCGTCCTTCCAGGTACTCATCAACCTCCGTTGTGTGAAAATAGCAGTTTTTGCCATTCGCAGCTGATCTGAGAGTGTTTATTTTAAATCTGCTCCAGAAATCAGTAGTAGAGGATGTCAGATCAAAGTGAGAGGGGAAATTTTAACAGGAAGTGTTCAAATTAAATGACAAGAGCCTGGTGTTAAGCAAGCAATCACAAAGACAGCTGCTGTTTAATATAACAGGACATTAAATTTGCAGTTTTAAAATAATTCTCATGGGCTTTTCACACTTCAGTGTAATTTTTAACCCTTCAGTGTAATTTTTAACCCAGTATTTACATAATCCTGGGCTATCTTGTTTCATGTTTCACACTCAGTTCATTTACATGTGCAGTTATAGTTTAGCTATAACAGGTTTTTGCAAGTGGGTATAGCTGCAGGCCAGAGACCTCCAAATGGGGGCTGAATCTCCGAAAGAGGATGGGGTTATTCCAAAAGGTTCATGGGTACTCCAAAAAGGGGCATCACTTCCACTCACGGTTAAGGTTAGGTAAAGGGTTAGGCAAGGGGCTCCTATATGTTTTAATGGTGGTTTGTAGCTCCCGCCCCTTTTTGGAGCACTGTCTGGAGCTATATCCTTCTCGGTTATGCTGCAGTGTTCATCTGTCTGTCCAAATATACATGACACAATGCATAATCTAATATTTAATGGAAGGATATCAAATACGGCAGATTAAAATTAGGGCTGTCAATCGATTCTTTTTTTTTTTAATAATTTTTTTTTAATGAAATTAATTACATGAAATGCTGATTAATTAATCACATCAATATTTGCCAAGAAATGCCCCCATATAAAAAGAAAAAAAATATGATAATAAATATAATAATTCAGATCATTCAAATGCATTACATTATTGTGGCAGAAGAGTAATTATTGATTATACAACACAAAAAGGCTTTAGAAGACAATAAAATTGTTATTTCCATATCATTGAACATAACCCTATAATTGGCCTACAGTCTACAGCAGAGATGCCCAAACCAGGGCAACTTTGGCCCGTGATCACTTTTGATTTGGCCCGCCTTGACGTGTATGACAAGAGGATTGCAGATTGCAGAGTAATGTTTTGCTTTTTGTATAATTAAATCATAAAATAGGGGAACCAGGGCAACTGGTTTGCAGGGACTGAAATCCGGCGTAGGATTGTGGGTATTGCGCACAATTGTAATCATTCCCTCAGGTACCACCTTCATAATGCGGAATATTCCTGCACACTTTTAATCACTTAAATCACAGTGCAGCAGCGAATAAGTAAACCACTAGATACAGATGAACTAATCAAATCAATAAACTTGTTTTTGTATCAACTGCAATTCCAGAAGCTGTGCAAGTAAATCCATTCGGTCTCTCCCTCTCTCTCATGCAGCTGTCAGCAGCATATTTGTGCACTTGTTGAATTTAGTATAAGCTTGCGCAGTGAGTTACATCTCTCATCTCCATCTCTAGTTCCATCCAGGGTTGGAAATTAACGTAGGCTCTGCGCACTGGGCAAATAAAATCCCATGTAATCAGTTATAGTTATATAATACAGATATATCCATCGCAACCTTCATTTTAATTTTCACAAAAAATTATTTGTTTCACACCGTCCGTTCTGCAGATGTTGCCTGGCCATTGGTGGAAGCTCGCACCATAAACGCACACAGACGTGCACTCTGCATCGGTTTGGTGTCATGATTCCGCACTAAAATTACTAAATGCTACAATGTTGTTAATAATAAAATTAACAAAAATATTATCTGGATGTGTTAAATTGCCTTGATGTTAAATAAAAAAAAATTAAAATTGGTTTCAGTAACAATGCACATTATGCGATGTAGAGATCACGCAATTTTGTAATTATTGAAACATGCCATTTTAAAATGTAATTGTTTAAATTTAAATATTTTATATAAAAGGAGAAGAGTGTCATTTTAGGTTAAAAAAATGACAATGACATTCAAGGTTAGAAAAAAAACACCTTTGTAAAAAATGCCGTTTTTTTTTTTTAAGTTTGAATTTTGGCCCTTCGTTGGAAAAGGTTTGGGCACCTCTGGTCTAGAGCAATCCATTTTGCAATTGAATTAGTCAATCTGTCCGAGGTAGACTTTTGACATGTCAGACAGATCCTTTTGTAGCATCTCACTTTGGTTGCACAGCGTCATAAACACAGCATTGTTAGAACACTGTGTCAAGCTAAATATAGTCTTGAGACCCCTACATTTGGGCTACGTCCAGCTTTGTTTGAACGTTAAAACGCATCCTCATCTTGTGCTTTCTGTGTGGTATGTTTCCTGTACAGCTGCGCGTTGCCTAAACAGCTGGATTTGTGCTCACTGCCCCCTTCTGTCTGGGAGTCACGACCATGAATATGGTACTTAAAACTTTAATTGCTCTGATGGTAGGGCATGCTAGAGAGGGAATAACGAAATCGACAGCCCTAGTTAGAATTGAAGATGTACCAGGTTAATTACATTGATTGGACAAGTACAGCATGCTACGAGCGAGTCACCTATTTAATTCACTGCTTGTCCATCTGTGGAAATGTTGGTATGTAAATCCACTCTAGTTCAATCAAATCAAATCAAATCACTTTATTGTCACACTACTGTGTACACTTAGTTGCTCTAAGTCTTCTACAACATACTATAAAAACAGACAAAAAAGGAAACACAGAGATACGTTCTCAATCAGTTTGATGTGTTTAAAGGGATAGTTCACCCAAATATTCTCTCATCATTTACTCACCCTCATGCCATCCCTGATGTGTATGACTTTCTTTCTTCAGCTGAACACAAACAAAGATTTTTTTAGAAGAATATCTCAGCTCTGTAGGTCCTTTCAGTGCAAGTGAATGGTTGCCACAGAGCATATAAAGGCAGTATAAAAGTAATCTATACGACTCCATTGTTTAAGGCCCATTGGCATGGCTTCACGATGTACTAGATGCACAATGGCCGTGACCATATAAGTGGGATTTTTGTGTGCAATATTTGTTTTCTGCATTGTTTGTCTTTGACCAGCTAATCTTGTCAAAACTAAAAGGAAGAAATGGTAGTGTACCTTGTAAACAAATGGATTCATGTTTCTCGGTTTCATTTAAATTTAATTTAGCTTTGTTTGTTTTTTGAGGGGACGTTTTGTAAATGTTGGTTTTTTGCTCCATGTAAAGATGCTTATTAAAGGGAAATGTGGATAACTAAAGGGTACCGACCAAACGTATGAGAACGGACTATTTATGGGTACGTTTTAGTTGTATATTTCCGAAAGTGGATTGTGGATTTATTTTACATTTTTGTATTACAATCTTACGATCTTGTAGATCCAAAAACATGTTTGTACTGATTTATGTATGGTCATTTTAGGGCACTAAATATTACAGTGAATTATAATCCCAACAGGAATTAAATCCATGTCTTCAGAAGTATGATAGGTGTGGGTAAGAAACAGATAAATATTTAAGTCCTTTTTTGCAAAAATAAAAGACTTGAGAATTACATTTCTGGTGAACTATTCCTTTAACTGTTTTTGTAAGACACTGAAACAAAACGATGCATGTGATTCTACGACTGTACAATGTGCATGAATATAATACGAGGTAGACATTGAGGCCGATTATGGTTCATTATGTGTTGTTAAATAACTCGCCATTACAACACCACATTGGTTTCACACTGTATTTTGGCACTGTATTTGAGGGTTAATTTGGAGCAAGGCTCAATAACCCAGGGTTAAATGTAACGGCGCTAACCCCTTTTCAAAATGACAAGTGTGAAATGTAAAAAGACATTAATCCAAGGTTAAGACTAGTGTGAAAAGCCTTATATATCTTCTATTTCACTGTTTTTTAAATCACACATATCACAGTATCTTGTACTATGATTTGTGTTTTATGTTTTTCTATAGCTACACTTGAACACTTACAGGATCCTGGCTTTCTCACGTGTGCTTTAACTTTGTGCACTGAGACACCTACTGTTTGATGTTTGTAATCACAGAGTTTGCAGCCAGACTCCATCTCAATTAGTCTGACTAGGCACTATATAGTTAATGTTTAGATATACACTTTTAGTGATGTTATGATTTAAACAATATTTAAAACAGTAATAAGATAAAACAGACAACAGTTGTGCATGTACAGTTAGGTCATGGTGATTCAGTGATGTATCTCTCTTCTGCAGGCATTGACAAGGAGAATGTCGAGATTTCTTCCACCTCTAGTCTCTCCACCAGCGGGCGAGCACGGCATGGATCAGCCAGCCAGGTACAGAAACAGCGCAGTGCAGGCAGCTTCAAACGGCCAAGCATCAAAAAGATCGTCTGAGAAGATTTGAGGCTTTTGTTCTCGCTCTGTGGCCATTGTACTTCTCCACTAATAGTTTTTGTTTTCTGCTGTCCAGTTTAAAAAGGTTCCTGCATCAAAGAACTGCTTGAGTTAGGTTTTTGTTTAAAGAAAACTATGAAGATGCCAATTTAACTGAAGCTAGCCTGAATACACAGTGAGCGGTTTGAGTTTTTTCGGAGATTGCACTGAAACTCTCTGCATTGCTCTCAACATCGTCATGATTACAAATGTTCTGGGACCGGCCACATTTAAATGCTAGATTTGATGCACGTGCACATCTCTGCCCAATGCAACCTCTCAAACCATTTGTAAAGTGCACCAGGAGGCGTCCACTCTTCATCTTGCAACTTGCACAAACTGAGAATATGTCCTCATGTTTGAAGGAAACGCATGAATGAGAAACAGATTTATTCAACCACTACAGCAAACGGATGACTAATACTAACCGTGTGGAGACTTTCAGCCTCATCGTTCTGCACTTTTCCATTTAGTCCTGGATCTACTCTTGGGATGGACTCGCAGCCTGTCCATAGACAACCTTATATCCACAGGCTTGAATTCTGGATTGTGATCCAAAGTTGTTGCGATCCCAACCAGGTGTATACATGGAAAGAGTATATGTGTACTATACTATTGACGATAATAACGATCACATATTTTGGGTTCTTATTTTATCCATTGTGTGCCTTTGTCAGGGTTTTCAGCTGTGTATAGTTTGTAAAATAAGCAAGACCTTGCTAAGGAAGGGGAAAAACAGGTACTAATTATTAAAAAATGTGTTGCGGCTTTAACATATTCCATATGTCCAAATGTTGCTACAGTGTAAACAGTACCATGTGACCATCAAATACAACTATCAAATACAGCAGCATCTAAATATTTATTCTGTAAATGTAGATTATCCTTTCAAAGGTCACATGCAGTTATTGCTCTGCGTTCGTTATTATAATCATCAAAAGTTGTTGAAACAAGATTATAGAAGAGCAAACGTGAGTCTGTGTAGAATTCTGTCCTGTTTTCATTATGGAAATTATGCTTTGTTTACAATTGGATGATGTAATGGGGATGAGAGAGTGCCAATTGCTGACATTTCCAACATGCATCAATCAAAAACAACAAATTGGCATTTAAATGAACATGTTTTAGCGTCTCACAGTGGTGCAATATGTTTTGTTTTGTTGAACACTATTTGTGTGTACAAATCGCACATCGTTAAAGTCTGTTGACACTTTTGCCTTCCCCTGTATCAGTCTCACTAAAGTCTCAGATAAGCAGTGACACAAGAGTCCAAATCCCAGTAGTAACATTGCACCAAAGACTAGTCTGCAATATTGCAAGGGGAAACTGTTGTAAACTTGTATATTTTTGTCTATCTTGTATGTTGTATGCCTTTAAATAATTTCTTCCATACAGTTATCACATAGCTTTGTAACAAAGGATTCAATGTTTCACTTTCACCCAGAAACCAATCTGTTCTTGTAAATGAGAGGTGAGATATACCTTCAGTGCGAAATTAAACAAAAATGTGCCATTTCAGTTTAAATTAAGATGCCATTGGCATGGCTTCATGATGTACTAGATGCACAATGGCTATGACAATATAAGTGGGATTTTTGTGTGCAATATTTGTTTTCTGCATTGGTTGTCTTTTCTTGACCAGCTAATCTTGTCAAAACTAAAAGGAAGAAATGGTAGTGTACCTTGTAAACAAATGGATTCATGTTTCTCGGTTTCATTTAAATTTAATTTAGGTTTGTTTGTTTTTTGAGGGGACATTTTGTAAATGTTGTTTTTTTGCTCCATGTAAAGATGCTTATTAAAGGGAAATGTGGATAACTAAAGGGTACCGACCAAACGTATGAGAACGGACTATTTATGGGTACGTTTTAGTTGTATATTTCCAAAAGATTGGTGCATTAAAATTTGTGAGTACCAGAAGTATCAGGATTGGGACCAAATCAGTGTCTTTTCTGTTTCATTTGTGGATTTATTTTACATTTTTGTATTACAATCTTACTATCTTGTAGATCCAAAAACATGTTTGTACTGATTTATGTATGGTCATTTTAGGGCACTAAATATTACAGTGAATTATAATCCCAACAGGAGATTTCAGATCGCTGTGTGTTTTGTTACGATCAAACACAAATTTTGAATGGTATTGAAATGTTTATTTCTGCTTTACATGTTGTAATGGTGAATTTAACACCAATCCATGTCAAACCCACAGGTGTGTTTTCAATACAGATTGAAAAGATGAAGGAAAATCAATGACCCAAGTGTGTGTCTGTCTGTCTTGTCAGTCGTGTGTGTGTCCATTACTCTGAAAAACTTAAATAGTTCACCTCTCTCTTGAATTATAGATGTTACGTTGCTAATACCAATATAAAACTGACCAATCAGATGTGTCATTGGGATGTCTGATATTTCAATACTTTAAGATGATAATAAAGGCACAATCGTGGCTGCTGTGGCAGCAGTTAGATCCTTTACAATTGCATATGTAAAATTACATTGTCTCATGTATTCATCCTAAACAGACTTGTTTGTTTGTCTAATGCATTTGCCACATTTTTAATTGCATTGGTCATCTGTAAACAATATATTTGTCACCTGTAAATATGTTTGTGTAAAATTGGAAGGTATATAAATACAAGTGTAAATATAAGTGATATTGTATTACTTGCTTTTTTTGTAAAGCGTTTAGTTGCTGTACATGTATAACATGGCAATTTAATTATACCAGTGTTCGTAATAAAAGTTTCCCTCAACCCTGTTACCATGCTGTCCAATGTGTGGAATCGATTATTACACAACAGTTCTTATTGAGCTCCAAGTGTTCAAAAATCCCCTCACTATGTTAAAGGTAAAGAGAAAAGTGCTTAAAAGCCTATGACAAAAATAGATTTGCATCCTAAATCTATCACATCAGAGGCCCAAAAACAACTTGTTGGAAAACCATACATTTTAATACAGGATGATGCAATCCTTTATCACTACTAACATTAACATTAGCCATTTAAAGGGATAGTTCACCCAAAAATGTAAATTCTTATTTCCTCGCCCTCATTCAATACCAGATGTATATGACTTTCTTTCTTCTGGTGACTGAAACTTTGAAGCTCCAAAAAACACAAAGGCAGCATAAAAGTAATCTGTGGCAGGGCGGAGGGCAGGGCCGGGTCGTGATGATACACACCCGGTCCCGTATCAGGCTAATCAAGCCTCCGAGAGGGATAAAGGCCGATGGCAGATGGTGGTGTGAGGAGAGAGAGGTCTTCTGAAGCGATATATTTGATTTTTAAATTATAACTCCTTTTTCACTGTACATCTTGCTATTGCAGTCTCAAGGCATGGTCATAATTTCAAGGTCGATTACACTTTCTAGTGCTCGATGCAGAGCACTTGATGCTGCTATAGGAAGTGTAATCGAGCTTGAAATCATGATTGCCAAGGAGAATGCTGATGTCAAGGTTTATAGTGAAAATTGAGTTATATTTTTGGTCTGTTCTCACCCAAAACCGATTGGAGGGCTTCAGAAAACATGGATTACATCACTGAAGTGAGACTGAAGTTTACAAAACAACAGGATATATTGAGATTAACCTTTGACATTACTTGTTTCAAACTGTCTTGACAAGAGCACAATGGATAAGCAAACTGTTGCATCACCACTCAGAGCACAGGGCTGCTAATCAGAAGGTTGCTGGTTCAAATCCCACAGCCACCACCATTGTGCCCTTGAGCAAGGCACTTAACTCCAGGTTGCTCCGGGGGGATTGTCCCTGTAATAAGGGCTCTGTAAGTCGCTTTGGATAAAAGCATCTGCCAAATGCGTAAATGTAAATGTACTTGTCACCTTGTTTCCCTCAACCCTGTAATCCATCCCATGTGTGGATTTATTACAGTTCTCAATTAACTTATTTTTCCTAAATCTGTAATTAATCGCATACATCATAAACACTAATAGTTTCATCAAATTGTAAATAAAATAAAAAATTATTTACTCAATTTAAGATTAATTTTGTACTATTCTTACTTATTTGAATTAAGTTACTGTTAATGTCTTAACCCTAAAAAAAAAAGTCACATTTTGGAATCATAACTCAAATATATTCAGTCTTTAAACTTTGGCTTTGAGTACTGCTAACTCAAAATTATCAAGTACACAATTGTGGCTGTGTGGAATACCCATAAGCCCTTGTGCTTGAATAAATCATGTGCTTGTTGAAAACAAGTGAACATATGGAGAAAAATTATAATTGTTATTTAAAAATGTATATAGTTTTAATTCTTATGACTATTGTTGTTGTTTTGTTGTAGCTGGTTGACAGTTGGGTGATTCATGCTCCTCTGGTGAACATGGAGACGGTAAAATTTTAGCCCTTCTTTTTTACTCAATTGTACTTTATAAAAGTGCTGATTTATGTGCACTTAGAATTACTGAGGAGAACCAATGTGCCACGTGGCTAACTGAGATTCCAGTCATAATTTTCCTTATACTGTATAAAATATGTAATAACTCAATTCATATAATAAAATAAAAACAATGATAATTTTATCACAGATGAGTTAAGTTTACTTGTAACTTTAAAAAAAAAAGTTTGTTTTACTTGAGCCAAATAAGTGTTACTTAAAAAAGCATGCAAACTGATTACCTTAAACATTGTAAGTAAGGTTGGCTAATTAGATTTTACAAGGCAGTTTGCTTTTTGAAATATTCCCACTCCTGAGTAAAAGAAAAAGAGGACTAGAACATCATTCATGTAACAGCTCTGTTGCCCTATGCAATATGCCAATAGAAAGCGACTACAAAAGCAATTCATGAGACGCAAATGGGAAAACACCTATTGCCTGTGGCTCAAAAACAACCTGTGAAAATCCAAATCTTTTTACTTTGGAGCAGCTTTACAACCACAAATTGTGAGCATGTCATTATTTGAGTTATATTGTCCACATGGATTACAACTGTCCATAATGACTCATTGAAATAACATGGACATGAATTTTAACATCAATATATTTTGATAAGAAAAATTTAAAAATGCCCCAATTTTTTTATAACATTTTTGTTTTCTAAATATTCCATTTGGTCTCTCAGTTAAAGCTGAAGTATTTAACTTGTTTTGGTGTTAAAATACTTTCTATAATCTATCCCATCTTAATTTGCAGAGACAACGAAGTAATCCATTCATAGGTTAATTTTATCAAAAATGTAAACACTGACTATGGACACCAGAAACTAAATTATTGTGAGAAAGCAGCGTTCTTGTTTACATGCACTATTTAAGCGGGATACTTTTTACTCCTGTATACATGCGGCTCTGACAGTAAGCAGCTTTCTCCACAGCAATGTAATTTCCCTGTGTAAAAACGCTTGTGTAAATAACAAATATGTTATCCGAGGAAGACTTCACTATCTTATTCTCTGTTGCTTCAATTTATTTCAAGATATTCCACAGTTGTTGCTGTTTGTTTCCTTAACGCGACCTGCAGTGGAATTGCCCTTCAATAGTGAGGTTTCCCTTTACGTAAAACTCCGGGATTCCCTCAATGTAGGAGTGCATATATGCAAAAGTATGGGACAGTCGAAATTTTACAGTGGTGTTAATAAATGGGTACAGTTTATAGTGGATGCGCTTTTCACACTGTACTCCCAGAAATGTTTTGTTGACTTGTTGTTGGTATCCATCCTATGACATTTGTTATCCGTTCTGTTCACATATGCGTACTCTTCAAAAACCTGTTAGAACGTCGCTTATGTGTTTACATGGCCGCATAAGCAGCTTTCTCCAGGAGAAACCTAGGTGTGTTAAACCACTTTCTCTTAATCCCTATAACGGCGTAAGGAAATCCAAGTTCTGAAACATCTGCAAAAACCCTGGAATGCTTTCTTAGGTGCATGTAAATTAAGTCACTGTGTCAGTGTGGCACTATAAAAATTCCTGTGTGTTTTAGAGACCTGCTTAGTACAGCCCCAACAACATTACTCAACCAATTGCTTGAGTTGAGGGTGGGACTATCTGACTGTTTGAAAAACAGGACGGGTGTATTCAGAAAGCTGATTTTAAAACATTGTTTATATTTTGCAATTCTATTTGGTAGCACCATGTCTCATAATTTAATTCGATTTAAAAACAGCATGCATAATAATTATACAAAGTTTATACAAAGTTAGTTTTAGATTAAGTATTGCCTGTTACATTGCTTGTTAACCACCCACAACAATGTAATCTAATCAAAACTTCAAAAGGTGACAAAAACTTTGTCAGGGGCAAAGTTCAAAGTTTAGCAGCTAACTGCCATGTAGTAAGATCAAAGTGTTGTTGACTTTTCACTTAAAGTAAAGAAGATACTGAATGCAGTATTGTGGATAGAGAGATGGAGCGGGGACCCTCAGTCAGAGCCCTTCTAACAAGAAAGCCTACATAAAAACCCACAAGAAAATCCAGAAGGGAACCTACGTCGAATTAGAATGTTTGGAACACAAAATCCAAAGCGTTTTTTTTACTACACAGAATTTTAACAGCTGACGGAAGTGACGTTTCAAGCGCACGTTGCTAGCATTAACGCATCTCAGTTCAACACTTCTATCTCAAACACAGATATTCACACCGCTTGGGGTGATTGTAAAGCACTCAGCTCACATTTGTAAGGTTCTGTATCCACTGAAGTTTCGCCTGGTGCTATACACTTCATTATTTACAATAGTTTTGTCAGACCAGCAGCAGCCACCTAACTCTGCCCTTTCCGCTATCTAGGCAAAGTGCATCATCCGGGTACTTCAAGTACAATTATTTTTGCTGCATTTTCAGCGTAAACGTACTACTTACACTACAAAATAGCGTAGAATAGTTTGGTTTTCGACACACCATTAACATATATTCGTGACTCTATCCTATGGTAGGGTCGCGGAGGTTGTTATCCAAATAAAAAGAATCTCTGGCGGCGATTCCCTCTAAAAGTGGTAAACTCAAGAGTAGACTAGAGGCCGTTTTTGAATGGATGAGATGCATCAATGTGTTGAATAAACTGTTTTGTGAGGAAACAGATCACCACTTAATTAACTGACCGTGTACAATCATGGACATAAGTTTTACATATGTTTGGTGTTTATTGCGATAAAATTACCGTTTTATAATAGAAGACACTGACAAATTTGCGAAAGGTAGACGTCAGTTTTCGGCTCTCCGTTTATTTGTATGGTATCCGCAAACGGTGATTTACTGTCATAACACGTTAGTTGACAGTTAAGCTGTTTCCTACAGTAAAAACGCGAAAATTATTATAGCTTTAGTTGCATATTTTATAATCTGTTAACATACTGTACTTTCTTATGACGTGTGCATTGCAAATCCATTGAAATAATAATTATTTGCATACAATTTTGAGTCATACACTTGTATATTAAATTTGTTATTTTATTTTAATACATTTAATGTTAAATAAAGGTCAAATATATATGTTACAATTTCTAAATACATAGTGAGTATCTACCGTATCCCGCTATCTTGCAACTCCAAGCCCGAGACAGTTCTCGCGGGATTTGATCAGCTGACGCTTCTCTGTTTTTAGAGTGTGCGTTCCGTCGGTCAACACGTGGGAAAGAGACACACACATACACACACTGAGCGGGGGGGACACGTTGGGAGTGAGCTGGGCCCTGAATACGTAACATTAATATAATACGAGGCAGTTCACGGTGGCGGTGCGAAGGACGCAAAAACACAGTGAGTATAAACCGTGTATTGCTTCGACTCTGTATATTGAATAGCTGACGCCGATAGCGCAGAGAGGGAGTCCATTTTTAGCCGCCTGTCTATCTGCTAAGTCCTACGGTCTCACGTTGCCCTCTGTTTCACATCCAAGCTCGTTTACACAATGTCACCGGTCTTGATGGATGCATTTGAATGTGTTTTCCAACTATATTGCACACCGTTTTATGTGTGACATCGCACTAGTGAAATCCACTATATTGAGCGCACTGTTAGGTAACTTACTATGGCTTCTCAGTCCCCTGAAACGCTGTAGCCACAGTGCCTAACGTGCATATGCTGTGGGTTGTCTCATTTAAATGAGTTTTCAACCCATCTGGATGGCAAACAAGTTTTACACCTGCGTTAATGTTGGCTATTTGGGCAGCCTTTGTCATTAGGGTTTTAGTTCCAATTAAAAATAATGTATGTGGCTATTGGATTTATGCTAATTTGGTGACTCTGTTAATATAACTGGGCAAGTGCATGACCTCTTGAATTGTTGCAGCTTTGTTCTCTTGTGTAGGCACAAATGAAGTGTGTAGTGGACTAAATCAGTTCGCACCTTCATCCAGCTGAATTGGGTACCAAGCCGGTTTCTGTGAAATCGTGGATAATTGAAGGATGCTCTGAAGATAGAGGACATTGTGGAGGGTTACTCCTGTCCAATTTGTTTTGCTGAGTATTTAAAGCCAATATATTTGTTTGACTGCATGACTAAAGCAATGGCAGTACTAGGTTGTAATTAATTCAGTGCCGAGGCCTACCGCGCGTTATTACGCACAGTGTAGGTCAACATCACCTCGTTAACTGGTTATTCTAGCTCTCCCTTATTTATTCACAACCAAGTGTTTGCATATTTTGACATGGTCTCATTCCTGCCAGAAGGCCTGGACTTTATTATTGAGTAAATGGACGCATTTTCGTCTCCAATAGCAGCAGTGGACAGTTAGCCTGACTGCTAACACACGAAGGATAAATTGCAACCTCGAGGTGGGTGTATGGCGAAATAAAACGGTATGTATATGATCATGAATGGTATCATATTTTATCAATGACATCGCTGTGGTGCTAATGCGCCTTTTCGTGCACTACTATAGCGCATGGCACGTCACTTTTCGGGACCTCTGGTGTTCAGCATTCTGCGAAAGACTAGCGCGTGGGTGCGTAAATTGGCCGTTCAGACCGAAAGCAACGCGAGTGTTTCGAGGTTTGCTTTTGTATTCTAAATGTAGTAGTAGCTCTAATAAGCCGCTTACGGTGAGTCTATGCTCAACGGACTTGTGTACGGAACGTGTTGCGCGATTGACTGACTACGGTGACCGTTACATGTACACCTCTCCCAAGGTCGAACGGCCACCGTACAGCACGCGCTCAGTTCTTTTTCACAAGGGGTTCGCTCGCGCGCTCACATGGACGCATGCGCTCATACCATGATATGACAGCGAGAGCGCCTCTAACTCCACGAACGTTGATTTAACCTCGTGTGAAGGTGAAAGGCGGGGTGAAATTAGTTAAACTTCCCTCGTTTCACATAGCCAAATGTGTGAGAGGGAGACATGCAAACACTAGACCAGAGCATATGACTGTTGGTCAGCGTGCCTGATGCAAGCATGCTTTCGAGACAGCTTTTATCAGGGTAGCTATTACTATTATGACTTGTTTAAATACGGGTTGTAGTATTGAATAAACTGTAATTGAGATAGCTATGGCGGGTTGGTCATGCTGCCCTAATGTCTGAAATACAGATACTGTTTTAAGTGTTTTCGGATATAACAATATCAAGTGTTGCCTTTTCATAGTTTTAAAGATGAAATTGTTACCACTAAGATGATGACATGAGGACCTTTACAAAAAAGTAAAGGGGCAGTACCATGGCACAATGGTGCTATTAGATAGCCCTTTGAAATACTGAATTTCGTTTTACTGAATTATTACCATAATGTATAGTTTCTGAACCCTGAAAAACTTAAGTCTATCACTTACTTTGTACATGGTATAAGTCCAAAAAGATAATATTACCGTGACACATTTTAGTAAGGATTGGGCATTTACATTTTATCAGGGTGCAGAAAGACTTTCTTGGGGAAAATAATCAGAACAATCACAATCTTGGTTACCTACTCATTTTAACATGTAACTGAAACAAACATCTGCTGTGATTTTAAAGGGATAGTTCACTCAAAAATGAATATTCTCTCATTATTTACTCACCCACATTTCATCCCAGATGTGTATGACCTACCCCTCTTCTGCAGAACACAACCAAAAATTTGTAGAAGAATATTTCAGCTCTGTAGGTCCATACAATGCAAGTGAATGGTGACCAGACATTTCAAGCTCCAAAAATAACAATGGCAGAATAAAATAATCCTAAAAAGCAATTGGTGTGGTTGAGAAACGGATACATATTTGTCTTTTTGTGTGTAAATCTCCGCTTTACAATTTTTTCACATTCTGAAAGTGGGTATTTATAATAATAATTAAAAAATATATATTCTTATATTTCTCATCTAAAGTAAATGCATCGCTTCAAGGGGCATATATTAAACCACTGGAGTCATATGTATTAGTTTCATGCTGTCTTTGTGTGATTTTTGGAGCTTCATAGTTTTTCACTATTCACGTGCACTGAAAGAACCTACAGAGCTGAGATATTCTACTAAAAATCTTCATTTGAGTTCAGCAGAAGAAAGGTCATACACATCTGAGATGGCATGAGGGTGAGTAAATGATAAGGTTTACATTTTTGGGTGAACTATCCTTTGAAGATTTTTAGCACATGTAGCCTAGTTTGAGGATAATTGGGGAATTTGGGATAATTGGCTATGGTGCACCTTTTTATATAACTCCTTTGCAATCTGTAAAGAAATTAGTGAGTTCTTAACATGCAAGATCACCAGTTCGTAACATTTGGCGTACATTTTTAGTTCAGCAGTGATTTTACTTAAAATTATTATTTTTATAGATGGGCATTGCTGATATGTTGTAAGAATATATTGTTTCTGTTGGTGCAGGATAACCACAGCTATACCCTAAGTAATGTCACAAAATTAATATTGCTCTTCAAATCCAATGTCATTTATTTCTAAGTGTCAATCTTAGCCATAATCACATTCATAACAATGGGGTCTTCCTCTGTCTACAATGTTGGCAATAAGTGTATGAGCTATTACTGACATTTTATCTTTAATCAGGGAATTTGCCTTAAATTAACTACCACAGTTTTCTGTATAGTTTTTATTTCTCAGACTTGGTTAAGAAACTATCACCTAAGGATCAGCTTCTAAGGAAATCACCCTCTCCCTCTTTTAATACATGTCATGCTTATTTAAAAAAAAAATTTTTGTGCATTCAGAATCCAAGTATTCAACAATTTCGCACAGCTTTGTATTTGTAATTATTTACTAGTCAGTTTTCATTAAAAATTAGGGAGGCAGTCTGCCTTTTAAAATGCTATCTGAAAGCTGAAGAGAAATGGAAACTGCTTTATCTATGGGAACTATGTACAGGAGTGGATAGGAGGAGTTTGTCTATTATGTATTCCTCCCCCACAAGAGGCTGGTTTATTCTGCTCCCATGATGGAAAGGCATACATGGATGTCCTTTTTTAACTTGGAAAGGATGCCCCTCCCAGCCAATGAACAGCGAGGCAGACATGGCACGTAGCTACCGGCAGTCTCAGAGGTTGAAAGTCAGCCATGTGATAGTGTCCCTGAAGTTTCAGCATGGCTGCCCAGAACTCTCCCCTTTATCCACAAAAGTGCAACAAACAATATGATATAGCGTGTGTGGAGTCAGACAAGTTAAGCTTTAAAACAATTTTTTTTTGTGAAATGCCTTTTTCTTATGTTTGTATGTCTTTCTTGTCTTGGCAAAGTACATAAGCTTTTTTCATAGTTTTATTACATGCTGTATAATTATTAATATGCACAGTTCTATGGAATATGTTTTAAATTCCCTTGCAACTTTTATAACCATGAGCCAGTTATCTAAATGTTACAGGTACTTCTGAACAAGACAAAGATGTGCATGTTGACCAGAGTGTATTTCCTTTCTTCCATAGTGACTGTTCC
The DNA here is from genome assembly GCA_032164185.1 of Moxostoma hubbsi. Lineage (NCBI taxonomy): Eukaryota > Metazoa > Chordata > Actinopteri > Cypriniformes > Catostomidae > Moxostoma > Moxostoma hubbsi. The sequence goes on along the minus strand of JAVLUX010000029.1, from coordinate 29,216,798 downwards.
AAAGGAAATGCTTTTTTTTAACCAGAAATTAAATCTTATGCAACACCACCACTAGTGTAATTGACAAATTGTTAACGTTCATATTACACCACTCTCTGAATTGCAGCACTCTGTGCTGAAATATTTTTCTATAATGACTTTTAATTTGTATAATTGGCCATTGTCAGAGGCAACCAACTTCTTAAATATCTGTGCTATACTCGTCTCTCTGCAGTCTTCTTGCAAAATAATTTAAACATAAATTAATACCTCTTGTCCATTTATATATTTATTTGGGAAGTTGCCTTGATTAAATAAGTGGGCTAATGTACAGTCAGCCAGTCGTTAAGTGCGTTTACATGCACAATAATACACTGATAACTACCAGAAATAAGCTTATTCAAAAAGTCTGACAATTCAAGTAAACCACATTTACATGAGATTTGAAATAATTGGATGATTCTCGCTTTTGACACCAAAACTTAAAAGGGCATGCTCACAACACTTGTTTGCATTGTATAAGCTGGTAAGAAGGACAGTAAATGTGTTTACATGAGCAAAATCAGGGTAATGGGCTAAAATGTACGAGTGCCGATTGCTTTATGCTTAAACTGCTTATGAATTCAACTCAATAAATGAAACCGCTTTTAGGCATTTACAAGGCCAACACATGTTGTCAGCTTAAGCATAATTGCTGTAATGTAAGATTGTGCATTTAAACATGCTCACTATCGCAAAATAAGCCTCTTCAGGGCAATTCAAGGCTCCAAGCTATCAGTTTATTTTGCCATATGCCAATAATTGTGATCTTTCAGTACACTTGTTACTATCTGACCATGTTGAAGTGTTTGATCGTTGAAGTTTATTGTGTGTTTTAACAGTCCATGAATGTAGCATCTCAAGAACCACCATGTGCATGTGATGTAATGAGAAATTGCAGTGCTGAGATACTGTGCTTTGGCACTAAACATCTTGTTGTGTGTTGCCCCACAGGTGTAGCTGCTAGGGTCCAGAGGAGATGCCACTGAGGTTCCGGTCCTTTGTTCCGTATACGCTTTCTGGAGTGCTGGCGCTCATAGGCTGGTGGTGGTACATCTCCCGCAAGAAAGAGCAAATCACCAGCCACGACAGTGAGGGCTCCGCTATGGGCTTGCGGACCTCCTCTGGGGAGGGCAGCAATGGGATGGTCGATAAGGGCTGTCCCACAGAAAGTACCACACATCAAAGAACCAGTCGAGACCGAGTCAGAGCCAAAGAGCAACAACCTGTTGAGCAGGAAGTTGTAGCAGAGATTCACACACCACTGCTAAAAGGGACATCGGGAGAGGCTCTTGGCGCTCCTCCAGTTGTCTTGGCGAGTGGACAGCTAAGTGCTCCTCAGAGCAATACAAAATCAGTCCCCCAACAAAGCAACCCAGAGACCACCAGGCCGACGTCTCCTGTCTCATCTTCAACCCCAACAAAAACAGTGGAGGAGAGCCATCATCACAAGGGACCAGAGACAGCATCTGAAAGCATACCCTCAAGCCAGATACCCAAAGCAATAGATCCAGGGAATACTGCCTCAAATAAGAAGCAGGGTGAAAAGAAACCACTAAACAGGCAGCGGTTTGAAGAATTGTCCAAAGTGGAGCGACCTGAGCCCGAGGGAGAGGTGGCTGCTTTAACCACTGCACCAACTTGTGCCGACTTGGCAAATGTTGAGCTAGCCTCCACTACATCCTCAACTGAGGATGAGGCTGGGAAGCTGGAGAACATCATTCGAAAAGCACCCTTGGCCCTGTCCTCCCCCAACTCCACCAGCACACCCTTTACAGAAAGCTCCACAGAGGCTCGGCACCATGAAAACGGAGACCTGTGCTTGCCGTCCGAGACCAATCCAGACATGCAGGAGCTCCAGCGTCTCGCGGCAGGGCTGATTACTGAGGTCATCTCGGCAGCCACCCAGGAGGTCATGGCGGTCAATAACTGTGAGTCCTGGCATAGCAAGGGCCCAGAAGATGTTTACAGCAGCACACCGGCTGTAAATGGAAAAGAAGACACCAGAGAAGAGGAGCTATGTGTACCTCTGGAAAGCACTTCAAAAAGTCACACAGAGTCCCAGTCGGCAAAGATTGTGAAAGAGATGGTCAATGGATGTCTGGCACCTTCTCTCTGGAAGATACCAGAGAATGATAAGAGGAGAGCTGAGATTGAGGAAAGAGGCTTGTTGACAATGTCATCTGGGGAACCGTTGGAGTCGACACCGGTTCTGGCCAAGCTCCAGGCAGAGGAATCTCTGGTTGAAGACTCAGGATGTAGTACATGCCAGTCTGAGGATGGAATTAGTGGTGAGGACCTCCATAGAACAGGGTTATCCTCAGTTGTGTCTGAGAGCAAAGAGGATCTCATTCAAATTTCAGGGACATGTAGGGCATCAGAGGGTAATGGAGATGGGCTACTGGAGAGTTCTGCTCTATCTGCCCCTCAGGAGTCTGCGCTAACCACAGAAAATGTGGCTACGATTTGTGAGGCAGCACGGTTGAATGGCATGGATCTTAGGAACAACGCTGCTAACGAGGTAGAAGCGGACCAATCTGGAGGTGAGTGACACTTCATTCTAAAGGCCAAATTATACATTTGTAGAGTTTTCCTCAAACCAGTGCGCAAATTGCGTCATCAGCACAGTACGCACAAACTTTCCACCTGCAGCCCAGTTTTTCTACACCCACGGATAGTCCATATCTTTGCATGTCGTCTGCACGTGCACCTTAAATTGACTGTACAAAAAGAGTATCAAAAATGCATCCTTATGTTCTCAAGGTCAAAAGAGAATACTCAAAGTCTAGAAGGCTTCACCATCAATGAGAAATTGTGGCAGCTGAACACAAAATTTTTTAGTGTGTCTATGAACATGCAGGGACACAGATATGAGAAGGATGCACATAGGAAACTCCGTTACAAGAACTGCACTAAATAATTTGGAATGTTATGTTTCCGTATAAGAGAAACTTTGCACTGATTTTGCTTTTCATTATCGCTCAGTAATATACAGACTTCATGATGGTTGTGTCTTCATAAAATCATTCTCTCCCATTAAAATCTGAACACAAGTGGTCAAAAGAGGTAAACCAGGTAAAAAAAAATAAGTCCCACAAAAAAAAATCTTAATTCCAGGTGTACACTGTACACACATAGTGCCTCAGTCATGGACAAATGGTCGTGTAGTTGATATACCCAGTCTGCGATCAGTCGTGCATTTTGCACACCAGTACGATTGAAAACAAGACTTGAGTCGCAGGGTGCAGACCGCAAGTTGTGTTGTGCACTTGTCTTAATGTATTGTGGACCGAGGAGTTTCCAGCATTTAACTACATTTATAATATCTGGTTGATCCTCAAATTATTATGTAATTAAATTTTGACAACTTCACACAGAAGTTTTTCTGCCAAAATAAAGGTTCTAAGGACCTGATGTTATCAATTGGCTTTCTTGTGTTTTTGAATTGAAATGTAACCAATGTCATACTTTTTATTTGGCTTGAGGTAGTTTGGTAAAGGCCTGAGTCAAGGGGTGCCCTTTGACTGGTGCGTAGTATGAGACCCATCAGAAACCTCATGCTCAGATTCCCAAACAGCATATGTACATGAGCACAACCACATTTGCGTGGATGTTTTTACTGCTCCCTACTACAGAAACTCCGTTGGTTGGTAGGTAGGTAGGTAGGTCTGTAAATTAAATGCTAAAGGCCTTTAAAATACATTAAGACTGTTATAAGTGTTGTGGTGGTATTGTAAAATGATCTGGGGGTTGATATATAAATGGTTTCCACGCATATATCGGGATTTATAAAAAAATAAACTTAGCATAAATATGGGCGTACCATCCAGACACTCTTGACTTTGCGTACGCACTCTTTTTACTGGTTTGCGTGAATTGGCGGCTCCAGCTGGACAAATAATAATCTTAACTGGCTGATTTAAAAAAATTAAAAAAACACATGTAGAACAAAAAAATTATCTAGTTAAGCACTTGAAACTGAAGTAATTGTTATCAATCCAATAGCAGACTATATTATTTTTATGTAACTAATTGAAAAGGTGTTCAAATATAAGCTGTAGAAGGGAAATATTGGTTTGTAATGCACTGCATTTGGAGAAATTCCCGTCTCATCATTGAGAAGGAACATACAGTAAATAAAAATGACAGCGAAGATTTCTTAGTTTGAGATTTTCTGTTCTATTTCAGTCATGTACTGTGGTAAGTGCAGTTTTTGAATACAAATTATCTGTAATGTGATGCGCACTTGACTCTGACTGACGTGAAATGGCTCAGTAAAATGGACAGTAGCTAAAAGACAGTAAGCTAATTCAGTAGACGAATGGACCATTGGAGAGACATGTCTCATCAAACAATATTGTACAGCTGCGAACAGGTACAGCAATGCACAAAATGAGCATCAAATGTGCTGCCTGCTCCACTTCATCCTGACCCTCATCACAATGAAACCCTCATTCTCGTCTAATAAAAACATTATGAAAAGTAAATTTGCCTTTCAGCTGTTGTTTGAATATAAAATACCAGTAAAATATTAAATCTTAGTTATCCGATGTGCAGAATTTTCTGATATCAATGTTTTTATAATTTTCATTTGTTTCCAGTACTAAATATTTAACTTCTCAATAAAAAGTAGGGCTGTAATCAACCAAAGAAACTCTTGGTCGACTGAAGTCCTGAAATTTTCGACTAAAAATGACGTTAGGAAGAAAAAAAAACGTTACATTAATTAGCTGCGCACTTTGCGCAGTACTTGGTAGCCTTGTTGTCCGCCTAAAATAATTATAAATAAACATAAAAAAAACTAGTAGGCTATTTTCAGTATATTAAATAGTTTTTGACCTAATTATTTTGCACTGAAATGAGTCTGACACACGAGTCTGTCGGCTCTGACAGCGTTGCATCACGTGCACCTGCGCAATATCATAGCCTATGATTTCCGAAAATAGTACTATGTTGTCAACTAGTGATATCATCACAAGAACTGTTGAGGAATATGCAACTTAATTTAGACAATTCTTTTTGTCATATGTCCTCGCACAGAGCAAGGCTGAACATGAGCTCAGCTTCGCGGCTGAGACACACACGAATAGACTATTAATTAAAGCTTTTACTCTTAATAAACACAAAAGGCACGTCCACTTTAATAAAAAAAGAATATTTATTAAACAAACCAGATCAAGCGCAGAAACAAAATAAAGTGCATAACTGAAAAATAAAGCATCATAGGCTCAAAACTAACACAAACAGTGGGCACAGCGCAATTGAGCGTTAGGCTAAGAAAAATTTAAAAAAGTGCCCAAATCCAATAATACTTTAAATAAATGTGCAAAATAATAAAATGTGATTAATGTCCAAAACGAAATAATGTAAAAACAATGAAATAAACAAATGGCTACTCACTCACAGAGAGTACAATCAGTGTCCACTCCACACTTTTTTGTGTTGTGTGCGAGAAACACAAGCATATCCACGTTCTTTGGAAGGAGACAGCTTCTTCCTTTATTGAAAATAAATCCTGCCTTGGAGAAAATGCGTTCAGAAGGCGTGGATGTTGCAGGGATACAGAGCAGTTGCTTTGCAACTCGGGCCAGGCTCGGTATCTGTCTTGGTTTTTTTTCCACCACCCCAAAGGTCCGTAGTCGATTTTGGTTCTGTCCTGAAGATAGTTTTTAATTTCTTCTGTCACTGTGCTTCTCCCACCTGATTCTCTAGAAACCAGATCGTCCTCATCTTCGCACAACAGCATAGCAATCTCCTTCTCTTTGTCGTTTTTCTGCTTTTTTGACACATGTTGCTCCTCACTTCCAGGTTCACCTGTGCCTGTGACCGCACTGAGTGCACTCAGTCGTTCTGCCAGCTGTGCAACTACTGTATAGGCCTCGTCTCGTTTGTCATCATCCAGAAAAGACAGCTGCTTAAAACGAGGGTCTACTACTGCAGCTGTAATGTATACACTGTTAGTCATCATTATTCGGTTTTTAAACTCCCACCTACTGTCAATTTCTTCGACCTGTTTGCTTTTCATTTTTTTGGTAATGGGGCTGTCATCATCCGCGATGGCCAGGTGACGTTTCTTCAAGTTTGCCAGCATGGGTACTGTTGCAGACAGGGACGCGTTGTCCTCTTCAGACAGCAGCTCAGTCAGGGTTGTCATCGGTTTCAGCACATTTTTAATGTCCTCTACCACATTCCAGTGTGTTGTGGTAAGGTCCAGTGTACTGCTGTCGCTCTTTTTTTGTAAAGTTTGGGTCAGACAGCACTGCGGTAATGGGCCAGCGTTGCTCCAGCAGTCGCTCCAACATCGAAAATGTTGAGTTCCAACGTGTAGACACATCCTGAATTAATTCATGCTGCGGGACATTTTGCTGCTCCTGCTTCTGTTTTAGCCCAGTTTTTGCTTTGTGCCCCTTTTTGAAATGTCCCACCAGATGACGTGATGCAGCCACGGCACGACAAATTGGATCTTGTTTGAGTGCAGCATTAATACAGAGCTGCAAAGTGTGCCTGACGCCCTGCATCTCTGGCCATTTATGTGATTCCTTTAGTGTTTCCACACAGAGTGCCATATTAGCCGCGTTGTCACATACAACAGAAACTCTCTTTGCTTCTTGAATTCCAAAGGTATCAGCAACTTCAGATAGTCGCGCAGCAATGTTTATTCCCGTGTGCGCCTCTTCTATTTGTTTTGTCTCAAGCACAAGACTCTGTGCTTTCCAGTCTCCATCAATGAAATGGTCAGTCACTGTCATATAGGACTCCATTCTAAGAGATGTCCACATATCTGTGGTCAAGCTCAGTGCCTCGCTGTGTTGTATTAACTCTGAAACTTTCTCTTTGAGTCCCTCATATTTTGCGGTTAGTGCATGCATGACTGTGTGGCGTGCTGGCACTGTATATCCCGGTTCCAAAACTTTTATCAAGTTCTTAAAACCTTGGCCCTCCAGAACAGCAATGGGCCTCATATCCTGAGCAATAAAGTTAACAATTCCTTCCGTGATTTTATTTTTCCGTTTCAAAGATAGAGGCGGCTTAAAATCCAGCGTGGTCTGGGTGTGTCTGGGGGATGCTACCGTCATTGCGGAGGGGTGCGCCTAAAACGATTATTACACTGAAACATTGAAATATGCCAATTCTGATATGTTCATATAGTTTACTCAAAACAGACAGGGCAACCTAACGCTGACAAGTTAGCTTACCGCTTTTAGATGATACTACATGTTTGTCGTCGAGCTGTGGAAGGCAAACTGTTGCTTGCAAACTTTGCATTCAACCTTTTTCCCATTATCAATTTTTACAAAATGCTGCCACACTGTCGATGTCTTTGTTGTTGACATGTTAGAAGAGGATTAAATTCTATTAAATTCTCTCACAATTAAATAAATAAAAATCAGCATCCAACCTTCTATAGCCTATCTATCACTCTTCTCCAGTGGGTTGGGCTAATCCAAAAAAAGTGAAAACAAGGGGGGTATTTTGAAGACGGACTGTTACCTGTGAAACAGGGGTGTCCTGAAAACACCCCCATTAGCAATTAGTGCTTTCCACCTGATGAAATTACCGCGGCAAAACTGATGAAATGAACGCGGCAAAAAATCGACCAATCAGAAATAACGCAGTAATCACGTGTCTGAATGGTCAAATGTATATGGTAATTGTATGAATATAAGTATATGCATTAGTGTTGTCAAAAATACCGGTACCAAGTCGGTACTCAAACAAAAAAAAAAAGTACGATACCAGAATTTCTGAAGGTACCAGAGTACCGAGTACTGGGTCTACCTTGTCCCCAATCAGAGTCAGGAACTTTCGAAGGCTAACAACAAGCAAAAGATGACGACAAGCAAAGTAGCTGCTGCAGAGTCTCAAATGAATCTTGTCGAAAAGCAAAGTTTGGAAATTCTTTGGATTTGAGGCTGAGGAAAAAGATAACATCATAGATCAGCAAAAACCTATTTGTAAACGCTGCTTTCACAACTTTCTGACAAAAGGAGGAAACATATCAAACTTAAGCACCTGAATGACAAACACACGGATTTATTCAAGGAAATAAAGCAGGTGACTTTAAAAGCATATTATCATTTGCATTAGGGCTGAAACGTTTAGTCGTCGATAATTGTCGAGAAAGATTTTCGTTGTCTAATAGTCGTTTGATCTCATTTAACGTAACATAAAATCACATTTAACTGTAATGATGAAGCACGAGAGCAGCACTGGAGTTCACGCCTGACGGAGGAGAGGAAGAATTACACAGATCAGTCCAGATACACTAAACTTTCACAGCTTCATCTTATGTAGATCCCAAAGTATTAGGGAATTATTCAGGAAAAAAAAAAAATCAGAAGCACACTCGTTGTGGAATAAGCTGAGTCGGAGCTCTTTAAAGGAAACATGCGTTACATCTTAAATGCAGTTATATTTAATGCGTTATAGCTTTATTAAAGTTCAAATAATACAGAAGCAGCTCATGTTAATAATTGTAAACTCAAATGGCCATTTCTCTGTGTGGTCTGTGCCTCTTCTATGAGTTGCGCGAATGTCCCGATCTAAGGGGGAGAGAGACTCTGTCTCGGAGACGCTCATCCCTCGAGCGCGGATGCTTAATGCTGTTCGATTAGAACGCGATTGCTCGCGATTTATTTAATCATAATATATGTCGCTGTACATTTTATTATCATGAAGAAAATTGGCAATATGCAGCTTTATTTAATACGAGAACACTTTGCGCATTAGTTTGGAAATAGTTTTTTATTCATTCTATTCTATGCTTGTTTATTTATTTGTTTTTTTTTTTATTACTTGGTAAGTAAAAGTTGCAAAAGTTGAAGCAAATCTTATAAGTGTTCAAAAATACTTAAGCGTACATTGTACAGTTTTGTTATAATTCAAAATAATATATTTAACTTGAAGTGTTGCTCAATGGTATATTTTTGTTCTTAGTTTTGCTGCTAATGTTTTGTTAACTTTGTTAATAATAGTGTTGTTCCGTAACCTGTTTTTGTGTTTTGCTTTGGTACTGAAAATGGTATGAGTACTTTGAAATTTCACTGGTATTGGTACCGACTACTGAAATTTTGATACCGTGACAACACTAACATGCATGGTAAAAACAGGCATTGTAAACTCCATATATGGTTATTTTGGGGAGGAGGGGTTTCCGCTAGCAGGGATTTATTAAGGGAACTATGCGCAGGTTCTGGCGCAAGTACGGTTTTATAAATCCGATTTGTTTTTTTTGTTTTTTTTGTGCCTACGTAAAATCTGACTTTTGTGCTTCTGCACATTTTTAGGGAGAAATCTAAGTAGAGTTTTATACATGAGGTCTATGATCTTGATTCAAACTCTGCACTTATGTGCCATTGCGCATCTTCCCTCTGTATTTACCAGAACATTATTCTGATTATATTTGAGCTTCATCAGTTATTTCATGCCATACTGTCTTATTCTTAATGGAATGTCACAATTCTTGCCTACTGGCCAATTTGTGATATTTGGTTTGTTTGCATTTAAGGAGAGGCAAGCATTTTCCTGTTTGATGACAGGAAGCACCTGTGTGGTGTGTTGGGGGGGGGGGGGGGGGGGGGGTGAGTGATTTGCCTGAGCTCAAGTAAGGTGTTGACACTGCAGCTGCTGCTGCACACTGACCCTTCTCTAGACATAGTGTGACCTGTTAAAGGTGTGAAGTCTAACAGCAACTAGTTCTTCAGCTAAAAACAAAACTATTTTATTTATATAGGATATTAAATGCAACCTTGATGGTATTTTAAGTAATATTTTGATTGAAATGCTTACAAGTTGGTAAATGTGCATTTGTGGTGTAGGAAATTACAGGTCGCAATATAGATAAATACATCTCAATATTTTTCCAAGTGTTTTGACAATATTTGATCTATATCTCTATTGTAAAGGCATTATTTCAACTAAATGGTTCTAGTTTGAAAATAGTCAAGTTCTTTTCTCGGCCAGAGGGAAAAGGCTGATTGTTTTCTTTGGCACAGGACCTTCTCATATGTATCCGTCACGTTTGTTATTGTTACCCCTTAGTTGCTTGGCAAACAATGGAGACATGGCCAAACAGACATTTGCGTTTGTTCTGTAAAAGAATGCCCCTGAAAATCGTCAATATATGACTTGCAGCAATGTTGTCAGGAGCATTAGTGCCATTTGTTTTCTCTTGGAAACAAAATACAAACTATGGATTTGATGATGTGGAGTTAATTTTAAGATTTGATTCCAGTGGTAATCTTATTTCTTATTTCATATCTGTTTATTCACTTGGAAGACCTTTTCTTAATGAAGTGTCTCTCAAAATTGTGTTTTTTAAACTTTTTTGCTTAAGGTGTTTTGATTTTTATAAATTGAATTAAATGAGAATGTTACAACTGTTTTAATTTGACCAAATTGACAAGTCTGTTTGTCTTAACAGGTTCAGATGTGAATAGCATGGATTCAGTGGACAGCTGTTCCACTTTGGGGATTGGAGACAGCCAGCCGAGTGGCAGCCAGGCCTGTCAATCACAGAGTTCAGAGCTTGTTGTGTGGGAGATTGAGGTGCCAAAGGTGCGTTTCCCATTTAGACCTTTTGATTTTGTTTCAGATTCATTACCTTAAAAGTTTTTCCTCAAACCACTTTAGCAGACTTCTGAGAAAAAAAATGGGTGGGGATCTGAATTTCATCTCAGTACTTTTATCTGTATGTGACCTCTAAATTATAGCATGAATAGGAATAACTATAAAGTTGTTAAATTTTTTGTTTTTCAGTAATTTGTTTTTTGGGGGGGGGGGTGCGCAAAAACAATTGTAATTTACAATTGTAATTTATTTTTTCTATGACCATTTTTCACTCTTTGTTTGACCAATATACTTAAACTCTGTTATCTGCATCTGTGCTTGTAAGAAACACCACCTTTGCTCAAGAAATGAAAAACAGCTCTTTAAACCATAAGACACAGGCTGTCCCATTCTTCTGTAATAGCCTCTTTCCAAAGGCTGCAATATATTGTGACAATTGTAAATGACAATCCAAGTGGGAAAAAGCTCATTGTCCTCCTTACATGACCCGTCTAAAACTTGCACTCATTTCTGTGGTTCACCTCTGTTTTTGCAGCATCTAGTTGGAAGGTTAATCGGCAAACAAGGGAGATACGTGAGCTTCCTGAAGCAAAGCTCCGGTTCTAAGATCTACATTTCAACCCTGCCTTATACTCAAGAGTTCCAGATCTGCCATATAGAAGGTGAGTAATTCTCTTTACTCATGTTCTTCGGGTTTTATCCATGACCTCCTTGATGATTGATTTTTGCTGTTCTTGATTGGTTCTTAGGGACCCAGCAGCAGGTCGATAAGGCGCTGGCCCTAATCGGGAAGAAGTTCAAAGATCTGGACCTGACCAACTTGTATGCTCTACCTCCCCCACCGCTAACACTGCCCTCCCTTCCCATGACTTCCTGGGTAAGATTGGTTTAGATGGAACAATTTATTATCAGACCATTTCAGTATTGATTGAAATGTATTGACAATCTACATTTATCTCGACTGGTCCACCTTGATGGATACATTTTTTTTAACAGCTCATCGCAATGCATTTTGTGATTCCTTTCACTGTAATGGGTGACAGAGACATCCGTAAATGAAGGGTCTGTTCACACAATTTGCTTTTGTGTCCATGTGGGCTGTTTATTAAAACCAAGCGTACACTACATGACTTGCAGTCGGGCCCTGCCCACACTTAATGAGTCACAGTTTTTTGTTTTCAGTTGTGGTGGTGTGCACACTACACAACTGGGAGTATCAACTACATGACCGTTTCTCTGACTGAAACCCTGTTTGCACCAGGTATTAAGATGCGTTTTTGGGATTTGATCACAAGTAGAACTTGTCTTTTTTAACCACTTTTGTTTAGATTTCAAGGGGAGAATCTCTGATTCCATGAGAGCATACATCAATCAATAATGAATCAGTGTATTACTGCATGTTAATAAAGCATAAAAAGTCAAAGAAAAAAAAGTGTTGTAAACGGGCACACTGTTTTTCATAATTATACTTGCGTTTAATCCAAGCACAAACGTCACAATTAGAGCAGAATTGTGAATTATTAGTGGAATACTTAATATGAACTGCCTGATGTGTGTGCTTGTCACCTGGTCATTGCATGTTGATATCAGGCATACTGAAAAAGATCTGTGAAGTTCTTGTAGATGTTTTTTTTTAAATTATTATTATTCTTCGATTGGATGTTTATTTCCTTTTAAATTCGCATGTAACCAGCAACAAATCGAATAGTGCACAAAAACATGGTTTAAAAGATAACACATAGCAACAAGAGTTTATTCATGATGACATGGCAACAAACAACATGATAGAAAGGCTTGCGCAGTTTTTTTGTTTGGAAATTTTTTGCATTTATTGGTGTATTAGAATGGAAAATAAAAATTATTTAAGTTGAAAATAGTGAGATAGGAGGGCTATTTTATTATAATTTATCTCAATGCATTGCTCTCTCTCTCTCTGTTTCATTGGCTTTTTCTCGTTGTCGGTCTCATTCGTCAGGACCATGCGCACACCTGACGACTCGTCTGCCAGATTTCAAGCAGGTTTGAAATTCATTGTAGCGTTTGCGACTATTCTGGGCAAGTCACAGAAATGTGCACACTGCATGACCATTGGTTGTGCAATCTGAAACTTATTGTCGCAGACTCAAAAAATGATAGGAGACGAGCTTGAGTCATGTAGCGTGTGCTTGGCTTAATTGTTTTTGTGCCCCCATCGCTTTTTTTTTTTATTTTTTTTTTAGGCTGCCTTGGTACCACATTTTTAAGGCAACGTGTCAAGTTAAAAGAACCTCAAATTATAATAAATTTGTCTCGATGCCTCCATTCTGTACAATTTGTTGTGCTGCTTCTAGATTTTTTTATTTTACTCAAGCAGGCGTCCCACCTGAACAGCCCTAATTCCTCCACATTTGCATTGGGTTTGTTTTTTTTTATTGGGTCTCTGTATTTCACAGCTTCTGCTGCCGAACGGGGTGACTGTGGAGGTGATTGTGGTGAATATTGTCTCGGCTGGTCATGTGTTTGTCCAGCAGCACACTCACCCGACATACCACGCCCTGCGCAGCCTGGACCAGCAGATGTTCCTGTGCTACTCACAGCCCGGCACACCCGCCCTGCCGTCACCAGTTGAAGGCAAAATATTTTAGTTTTTTTATATTTTCATCTGCTACCTCTGCAGAGAGACTTCATTATTCCCATCCTCTTATCTCTTTTTCAGTTGGTGTGATTTGTGCGGCCCCAGCTGTCGAGGGAGCCTGGTGGCGAGCGCAGGTTATCTCATTCTACAAAGATTCAAATGAAGTAGAGATCCGATATGTAGATTACGGAGGCTATGACAAAGTAAAGATTGACGCTCTTCGTCAGATCAGGTTTGTTTCCTTTTCTCCAGTACACTCTTTTTTTTTTTTTTTTTTTTTTTTTTTTTCTTCCTTGTCAATACTCCTATAGGGTTAAAGGAATACTTCACACAAAAAAAATTACAGTTCTCATGATTGACTCACCTTCAAGCCATCCCCAGCTGGCTTTCCTTCAGCAGATTTTTATAAGCACATTTCAGCTCTTTTTGTCCACATACAATACAAGATAATGTGTGCCATTAGACTGCTGGCTATTTGACGGTCCATAAGGCATATTTAGGCAGCATAAAAGTAATCTACATGACACCATTTGATCAATTAATGTCTTCAATTTGTAAGAAACCAATTGATTAAAGTTTAAAATCTTTAAATCGTTGCTTTTGCCTACTGCAGCGCTTGCAGTTTGAATTGACCTAACTCTCGTGTGCTGTTCGTTCCTCTGTTGTATATAAATTGCGTGCTTCTGACTTCTCGCGTGAACGCTCCATTGCTTATGTCATTGATGCTCTGTCTGCTGGCAGGAAGCTTTTTTTTTTTATTATTTTCAAGTTAATTATTTATTTTTAGACAAACCTACTGATTTGCTTCAGAAGTCATTAATTGATCGACTGGAGTCATGTGGATTGCTTTTATTCTGCCTAAATATTCCTTTTGGACAGTCAAACTGCCAGCAGTCTAATGGCACCCGTTTACTTGCATTGTATTGACAAAAAGAGCTGAAATGTGCTTATATAAATCTTCACTTTGGTTCTGCTGAAGATGGCAAGTCATACACATCTGGAATGGCTTTATGGTATGAGAGGATTTTTATTGTTGGGTGAACTAACCCTTTAAAAATGTGACCACATTAGAACTTTGTTTTACACATTAGTTTAACTTTGTTTACCAGGTCGGACTTTGTGACATTGCCGTTTCAAGGTACAGAAGTGCTATTGGACAACATCGCCCCTCATCCAGGTTTGGCTTATTCTTTTAAATCTAATGTTGAATCTTAATGCCAGTGTTCACCATCTTTGATGTTACTATGTTCACATCTGCATTAGGAGAGGACAGGTTCTCCGCTGAGGCCAATTCAGCACTTGAAGAACTGACAAGAGGGGTTCCATTGCTGGCACAGGTGAGTGTTTCATTAATGGATATTTTTTTTTGGTGTTTACGTTCAATAGGTGCTAATTTAATGGGAAATTCTGTTGTAGGTCATCAACTATGACAACAATACAGGACTTCCTTTAGTACACATGTGGAACATGGTGGGAGAGGAGGTGAGTTGTTTGTTTTTTTTTGTTTTTTGTTTTTTTTTTCCCCTCCCTCTTGTGCTGCAGTATGTTTAGTATGTGCATTTTAGGGATGTCCCCAAAGCCGAATACCTTATTCTGAAAGGCACGAATAATGATTTCAAAACGAATAACCGATTCATCTGAATATTTTTTTTTTTTAAATCGTATGACTGATTGTCCAAGAATCCCAAGGATAAAGCGACATTTTAAATAAGCATATTGAAAATTACAAAGAATTTATGAATCTGTGCAGCCAACATTTCTGAAATGCAAACCTTATGAATGAAAATGCACACGGCGTAATTTCAGATCAGTTGGGCACAGTCTCGACTCCATTTGTGGTCTCTGTTAATTGTGCGCATCTGGAGCTTGTCAAGTGTAATATTAACTAAGATATGACATCATATGCACTCTCCACTTCCCGAAATGTCTATGTTAATATATTACACGTGATTCCCATGTATTCATTTATAGCCTAAACCTGAGCGCAATGTTAAATGACTGACCTGAAGCGATGATTTCATGTCGGAGACATCTATCAGTCTCTTTAAGTTGACTATATATATATATATATATATATATATATATATATATATATATATATATATCAGAAATCAAGGTTATTAACTGGTTAAGATTTTTATTCTGAAAAAAAGTTAAATGCTCCATAGACTTCATCTATTAGAAATATTCCTTATGTAAAATGAAAACTTTTTCTTTCTTTAAACTGTGCTAAATTTGATGTGTTCTTGAACTGGAAAGGCACTATATAAACGTAACTATTATTTAACTAAATAAATAATGGCATCCAATCCTAAAAATCCTTTACAGACATGGGCCAATAATAATAATAGTAATAAGTATTATTATTATCCATCCATTAGGGCTGCAACTATTGATTATTTTTACAATCAACTAATCTAATGATTATTCGACTATTCAGGCGATTTTTTTTTTTTTTTTTTTTTTTTTTTTTTGGCAACGATTAATCATTAGCTCTTAACCGACTATTCAGCTTGTGCCCGACTTAAAAGGTTGTATTAAACATTCTTACTAACAATAGAGGGGGAAAAAAAAAATCATCTTTTAAAAATACCTCTAAATGACAATCATTGAATTAAAGGGGAAAAACTACATGGATTTCTATTGTTTAAATAATTAAAAATTTCACAGCAAAAAATCCTATTGTTATCAAGTGTTTTGTCATGTTTTCCATTTTAACATTGTCTAAAAATCCTTAAAACAAGATACATTTACTTGACAAGCAACATGTAAGATATTTAGACTTGCTTTAAGAGAATGTATCTTAAATATAAATTTATGTTTTCACTTGTTCATACTTCTGCCAGTGCAGTAAAGAAAAAATATACTCCTATTTAAGATATTTGTTCTAAAATCGGGTCTAAATATCTTATATGTTGCTTCTCAGGTAAATGTATCTTGTTAAGGATTTTTCAATATTTAAATATTATATTCAAAATTCTCTAACAATTGTTTTTTCTGCAGTATAGCTGCTAAAGTAAACGTACATGATATTTATATTAGAAACAAACCAAAAAGGACAAATCCCCCCCCCCCCCCCCCCCCCCCCCCCCCCCAAATGTTTTGCTTTGTATAATGGGCTAAGACTACACCCGCTCACCTTTTTGTTCACTTGATTTCGATCCATCTTTAACTCACAAAAAACTTAACTTTTTCTTCTTTATATAGCTGTGTATCAGCGATTTTTCTTCACCATTAGATAAACTGTGACACTCATATTACAATTCACTATGTCACAAGCAATCACTATAAACAAAATCTGCTGCAAGTGTGCACCAGTGATGAGCGTCTCCGTGTGAGACAGTGTATCAGCTGGCAGAAGTTTGAAACACTCTTTTGCTCTTTTTCAAGCGACTCATATAAGCGTCTCTGACCACACAGTGGGTGCCAGTTTCGGAGTTTGTGCTTATTTATACAGCCCGCTTCCTTATTATTTGATCTTTAACCATCTGGGGTCTGAGGGTGTATTTTTGAGAAAATAGTGTTTTTGCATGGTTTTTGAAATAAGGCCATATAACACATACTAAACATTTGTCCACAAGACTTTTTGCCACAAAATTATGTGAAAACCATCCTAATCACTCATTCATACAAAATAATTTAGTCATTGAACTTTTGTAAGACAAATTTAGTGTTAGAAAGGTCATATGCGAGGAGGCGTGAACTATCATGAATATTGATGTGATTCACACATGAAGAGACAAAGAACCCTCCCCTGGGCCTATCAATGAGGAATGTGACAGAAAGAGAATGGATGTGAGGAGACTTAATGATCAAAATCAAGTTTTAAGTTAAAAGAAGTAATCTGACTATACATTTTCTTTACATAAAGACTTAATTTTATACCTACACTACCGTATAAAAGTTTTAGAAGAAGTCTCTTCTGCTCACCATGACTGCATTTATTTGAGCCAAAATACAGTAAAAACATTGTGTGAACTCATTTTACAATTTAAAATAACAGTTTTCTATTTGAATATTTTGTAAAATGCAATTTGTGATCAAATTGCATTTTCAGCATCATTACTGCAGTCTTCAGTGATCCTTCAGAAATCATAAGATGGTGATTTTCTAATATGGGCATATTTAGTGCATTTTACTCATTTAACCTGAACACATATTTGCAAGCACAAGCAATGATGATAATGAGGCAGCATAAACACTAGTTAAAATATAATCTAAACATTCATATTATTTTAATATATTACAGATCATATTTATATCATACAGCATACGATTTAAATGCCTGCTTTAACCGAAATAGCATTTAAATGTAACTAATACTTGCCAGTTAGGACATATTTCAAATTTCAATTCTCTGAATCCTGGCTGGCATGTCTGAAAACAGTCCCACAAGTAAAATATGTACATGTTTATATAAAATAGCATGTCAACTAAAGAAAACTAAATGACTTACTCGTCCGAAATTGGTATCCTCAGCTGGATCAAGTCTCTCTTCAAAATACAAACGTTCATCGGAGTCCCGCTCTTCTGAGGAAAATGTTAACTCTTCCTTACAATCCAGGAGTTTCCTCGCCTGTGTATTGTTACAAACGCGCAGTAAATTGAATGGATTGTGTTTACATCAAACTTCACTGTCGAGGGGGTTTACCATTTGCCTTGATCGCTTCAGCACATTAGCGTATGAATGGCGCGCTCTGCTGGTGGGTGGGATCACATTAGCTATAATTAGATGAACCAGTAACTGTACATCGCTTTGTTTCATACAGATTACATTTAAGGAGAATATTTGTTTTAAATTTGAATTGTTTTATTTAAAAGTAGAAATCTTAAGATTTCTTTAGACATATGTTTCATGTTTGTGTGATAAGTATTCGCGGAGTTTCGGTTCAATTTTGTGACGTGTTTCAGAAATATCCTCGCGAACACAGACAGCTGAAAGCTCACCCTTTTTATTTTCTTTATTTTACAAAAGCACAAGGTTTTGATGTTATTGTGAGTGTACACAAATAAAAGTAGACCCTTTATAGTCTCTAATGATGTCTTACACTTATCTGTATGCCCCAAAATGACAGTATTTTAAGTTGTTTCTGCTGTAATTACGAAAATATTCAGCAGGACACGATGCCCCAGAGGGTTAATAAACGATGCAGTAAATACAGTATATAACGGCGCAGTGTTTCCTTTTTAGACACCCTGACCGCAGTTCCGCTGAAGCGGAACACCAGGTACAGCTCCGCTTTATTTCACGACAACACCGTTTTTGTATTATAATACTCTGTGATCTACATCACCTTTTTATCTGTTTGGAAAGTTTAGAGTGTGCCTGGACTGTGATTTGTTCTTTCTTCCTCTCCTCAATCAAGTATGAGCAGA
This sequence comes from Moxostoma hubbsi, assembly GCA_032164185.1. Classification (NCBI taxonomy): domain Eukaryota; kingdom Metazoa; phylum Chordata; class Actinopteri; order Cypriniformes; family Catostomidae; genus Moxostoma; species Moxostoma hubbsi. Next base: position 29,198,221 of record JAVLUX010000029.1, on the reverse strand, counting down.
TGTGCTGCTCTCCCACATCATCATTAGTATTTAAAAAAATCTCGTGTTTTGTTAAATGTAATCGGACGACTATTCGACAATGAACATTTTTGTCGACAATTTTTTTATTGTCGACGTTGTCGATATGTCAACTAATCGTTTCAGCCCTTCCATCCATCTTCTATAGCCGCTTGTCCTATGCAGGGTCGTAGGTAGTGCTGGAGCCTATCCCAGCTGTCTCGGGCTGAAGGCAGGGAAACACCCTGGACAGGTGGGCCAGTCCATCACAGGGCATTATTATTATTATTATTATTATTATTATTATTATTATTATTATTAGGCTATTATTATGAAAAGTCATATACAAGACATATTTTATTAATAAAAACTATAAATGTAAGAGTTACATTTAAAAACGGACGTTTCATTTAGTTTTGATGCACTTCTAGTTTAAGCCCTGCCCACACCCGGTTCTATTTGAACACAGAGACAGATACAGATAATTTTGTCATTTGAACAGATACGAATACAAATACAGATAATGGCTTCGCTGCACACCCCTAGTGCTTCTACACCCATTTTTTTCTCTTAAATCAGGGGTTTCAAAGTCTTTGAAAGTAATTATATTTATTTTATTTTTTTACATTTTTCATAAACTAGCAGCATCACATCTGTGCTTCTGTGTAACAGCACCTGTCACAAATGCATGAAGACACATCAACCGAATCTCTTGTTGATTTTGTTACACATTTTTGGATTTTCCACATATGTTGCCACATGGAGTTTATGCATCCTAAGATAAAAGTCGTAAGAAGTCATGATTCGCAACAGATGTTTTAGGTAGATGGTTTAGGCTGTCATTTGATTTGCTCACATTTCTTACATAGTCAGCGAGCATCAAATTATAATTCTTACAAAACAAATTACATTATGTATTATGCTGCACTTCCTTATAAAGTTACTGGCCAAATGGTATGTAGGGCTGCATAATTATTAGAAATAAAAACAATTGCGGGGGCCAGGGTAGCTCAGCGAGTTAAGACGCCGACTACCACCCCTGGAGTCGTGAGTTCAAATCCAGGGCTTGCTGAATGACTGCAGCCAGGTCTCCTAAGCAACCAAATTGGCCTGGTTGGTAGGGAGGGTATAGTAACATGGGGTAACCTCCTCGTGGTCACTATAATGTGGCTCTCACTCTCAGTGGGGTGCGTGGTGAGTTGTGTGTGGATGCCGCAGAGAATAGCGTGAAGCCTCCACATGCGCCATGTCTCCGCATAATGCGCTCAACAAGCCACGTGATAAGATGGGCGGATTGATGGTCTCAGACGCGAAGGCAACTGAGATTCGTCCTCCACCCAGATTGCGGCGAGTCACTATGCCACCTCAAGGGCTTAGAGCACTTTGGGAATTAGGCATTCCAAATTGGGGAGAAAAGGGGTAAGAAAAAATTTAAGAAAAGGGCTGTGACAATTAAATAAATAGTCTGCCTGTGCTGCTCACTTCAAAGTTTATGTGCTCCTGTTTGTATTGCGTTAGTGCATTATTAAAAAATTTTCAGAGCGGTTCTGTGCTCCACAACTTCATCTTGTGCTCTTGAGTTCGGTTTCATTTGATTACATGCACTGAGCATGTTATATTTAAAGTAGAGCTGTCGCAATTAATGCATGCAGTTTAATTAAAAAAAAATTAAAGCATACATTTTTCTTAATCGCAATTTAAAACAATTTGTAATCATTTTCACACAAATGTAGAAATTTTTTATTTATTTACATAAAGTAATTTTTATTTGTATAGCGCCTTTCAAAACATCATTGTTTTGATATGTAATACATGTAGTAATTTGTATTTTTAGAATGGTCTGTGTCACTGCTACAACAAAATCAATACATACACTTTTTACCAGGGCCCTAATATTATTTTTGGTACTTTCAAATGTCTTCTATGTCCGTTTGAATGTGACCTTCTTATAGTAAAAAATAAGAAAGTTCAAATCTGTTGGTTTAAAAAAATAAACCCAGGCTAAGACATGAAATTGCTCGAAGTTGAAGAAACGCTCATTTGCTGGCTTTAAATGGCCATGACAGGAGTCTAAATATTGGTCTCACTTTAACCTGTCTAATATTTTAAGGCGTGTAGCTATAGATTTGAAATGGAATGCATTGTAATGTGTAATGTGCATTGTGTAAATTACTGTAACTGATTGTATTTTTTTTATATATATATATATATATATATATATATATATATATATATATATATATATATATAAATAAAGAGGGTCAAGTAAAATACGTTTTTGTGGATATCAACATTATGCCACACATGCTGTCACTGAAGCCAAGTATTTAAATACATTTGAGCTTGAACTTTGGCATAGAGAAAGTGTAAAATTTGCATGTGAAATACCGAGATGTTTAACATGCCAACTCAAACACTGCGTCTAGTATCAATGCTGATTTTCATTTGTATTGTCACTCATTTTAAAGAGCACTGTTTCATGCATCGTCCTATCTTTAAAAAAATATATATTATTATTTCTTGGTTCTTGTTTTATAGCTGGTCCTGCTGAACCGCACTTTGGCAGAGCGAGGTCTTGGCACCTGGGTGGACAGTTTCTGATCTTCCTGTCAGTACTCCCTCGTTCCTCCTCACTCACCTCTCGGCCCACCTGCCCCCTAATTATCATCACACATCATAAAGATCTGCAGGGTTCTGTCCTCCTCACCCCACTATGAAGTGCACATCACTGGCCATGAGAATTTCTTGTTTTTTGGTTTGCTGTCCATGCTTTTTCTGTTTTTTACCCCTTTTCATAAGAAATCTATTTGCTGTATAAAAGAATAAATAAGAGAACAAGTGTCAATGACCACCCAATAATGATAGAAGTTTCTTCAATCTGTGTTCTTGTAAATTTGAAAATTGGTACTAAATAAAGTTTAATCATTCTCCATCTGACCAGACTCCTTCCAGCACAAACCTGGATTATCATTGCCGTGGATGAAAAAACTGATAAACAAAAAAGATGAATTGAGATAACTGGTGCCGTTAAAGCTTTGTGCTGTTGTAATGTTGGGACTACTTAACATCATGTTCCTCTGTTTTCGTGGTTTTGTCCCATTGTCTCACTTTCCAACTAGGTTGGTTGTGGGAAGCAATTAATTATTTTAAGGAATGGTTCTTTAGAGCCAAAGCAAAATAATTGGGTTTGACTCTTGACAACTCAAAGGAAGAACAACCACAACTGCAAGTCCTCCATTATAATGTCTGTCCGTATAACAGTGTGGCCTTGGAGGGGGAGACGAAACCCATCCCATCACCCCCTTTACCACACTCTGGATCTCTAGTACTCTTCCTGCAATCTGCCTTTGACAGGAATAGGCCTGACACCAAGCGTCACTTTGAGGTCACGTGGTCTTTGATTTACTTCTGCTACTCCAAGTCTGTTAATCCAAGAGACATCTAGGCCATCTTGTCCTCTGAGCCTTTTTAGGGAAGACTTCACTCAAGTCCTCCAGCCCTAGAGCGTCACTAGAGCTTGAATTGGTACTGCAATTGAAGGCAAAAGGGCATCCTACACCCATCCTGAACTGTGGACACAAACTTCTGGCCCGAAGGAACTATTACAAAAACAAGAACACAACTGTGTGACCGGGACAGCAGGGCTTCCCTACTGGGTACATGAACTGCATATAACAAATGGATCTGTATGTGTTTTTGTAAGCATGTAATTCTGCTCCAAAGCACGTCTTTGGCATTGTACACTGTGTCGATTCACACATCGCATTCGCATTTCACTGTGCATTGTTAGTGTTATGAGTCGCTAGGTTTCTTCTCACTCAGATCTCAGTCGTGCAATAAATTCACGTCTAGCTTCTGACCCACACCAATGTTCCATAAATACTAATTGCCATTACTGACATCTGCAACATATTGCATTCTGTAAATATCATGATACACTCTCCAATCACAGGAATCGACCTTCCTGGCATTCATGCACCAATTGGCTATTTAAAGATCCCAATACACTGGTCTTGAAAAAGATAAAAGCTTTAAGCCTTATGCACTGTTTTTTTTTTTATTTATGTTGGTTTTACGTAGTATCTGATTTAAGTCTGCATTATGACTGTGTATCTGTAATTTAAATAATAATGGCGCAGAGATTCATAATTTTCCTCTTATTATTTCTTTTTCTTTTTTTTTCATTATCATTTTCAGTTGGATTAATTACTTTTTGGCTTGAACTTGCTACTTTTTCTGCTGCTTAAATATTTCTAGTCTAATGTTTTGTTGGACTCCAGAATGTCTATTTTTGTTGCTTTATGACTTTTAGCTTGGTCATGGGTTGTCTAATTGGTTTTGATTGTTAGCACTACAGTTTTAGACGTTTCTAAAGTCCTAGATTATGTCTGCTAGCATTTATCAGTGTCACCTCGAAGTTTTTTTATTATAGCTGGGTGCGTTTGGATGTATGTAAAACCCCACACTGTTTATATTTGGCCTCAGACTGAAATTTTTCTTGACAAAGGTAGTTCGGGGTGGTTCACCAAAAAATAAAAATAATTGTATTTATTTTCCTGACGTTTCAAACTCAAATGAAGGAAATTTTAGGGAGAGTGACTGCCTTAGTCACCAATCACTGTCATTGTAAGTGGAAAAATATGTAATGAAAGCGAATAGTCACTGAGGCTAACATTTTACCTAACACCACCTTTTTGTTTTCCAGAAGAAAAAAGCAAATCATACCGATTTGGAGTAAACAATGACAGTTTTAAGTTTTGGGTGAACTTTACATTTAATCAGACTGTTCCGTTTATTTTGAAATGGTAAAATGGCACTCTAGCAGTAGAATAGAGTTTAATATATGAAAACTGACAGCATTTGAAAGTAAAATCGATTAAAAGAAGGGTTAGACTTCTGTGAGTGGCACTGCATGAGCAAACACTGTTTTCGGTTATGCTACATGATTTTTCTGCAATATTTCTCTCAAATGTTTGAGGTTCTGGAGTGTCTTGCAACCATCTCAGGTATGAGCTCTTCATTTGATACCGTATTCTGTGTTACAGGACAGTTATTATTAATATTCTTTTAGGAATGTATGTGCTTGACCTGTTTCGGTGTGTACAGCCTATTGTAGGATTTCCCTGTATGTCTGCCTGCAGTATAGTAGGTGAATGAATAAGGAACCATATTGACCTCAGAGCCGAATTCTTTCAATCTCCTGTATTTAGGTCTGCATTTTCATATAAATTTTGCGCTCGTATCTTAACTGACATTGTTTCCTACCACCAGTGCAAATGTGTCCTCTTTATGTTCCTACCCAGCTCTCCTTTAATGAAAGATCACACTACTTTAGACTTGTCCAGGTGTATATTTGGGGGGAAAAAAAGGGAACATGTTTTTGTCCACAGCCCCTTTCCATAATGTGCTCGTTTGTTCCCTGTTGGTAGGAATGGTTTGCACTGTTTGCTTAGCTAGATAATTAATCATTTGAGTATTTAAAAGAGTGCAAGCAATTCTGCGTAGACATGTACAGGTCAGTTTTGTTTTTTGTTTTTTTTTGTTTTTGTTTTTTTGCCAGATTCAGTAAAAGGTTTGATTCTTTGGTTGTACAGATCTATTGAAAAATGAGAATAAAGTTGTTAAAAACATTCTATGTTGTATTTTAGTTTTGAAATGGACACCATCATGGTTTGTATCTGTTGTAGTCAATTGAGTTATTTTACAGTCAAAAGCTTAATTTGCAGTCAAAAGTTTGGATACACCTATTCTTTTGTTTTCCAATGTTTTAGAATAATCCAAATGAATAACACTAATGTATGGAAATTAAAGCTAAAGTGTGTTATTTCTGCTACTTTAGCATCACTAAACGGAATTGCGAAGTTAAAGCAATATTCCGGGTTAAGATCTATAAACAGCATTTGAAAAAATATCTTTATTTCACGGTTACAGTTAGACACTTATAGTGTAAGTAAAAAAAAAATGGATATTACTTTACACAGAAAAGTTTAGTAAGCGGTTTCTATCATACTTAAATGTTAATGTGTATTGTTTGTTTTGTGGCTGTACTTCTATAACTATTTTAATGTTTTTAGATTTGTCCCATTCACTTCCATTTATAAGTTTCACACTATCCAAAGTCCTTTCAAGGCAAGTCTGTTTTATAAAAATAGTTTTTGCTACAATTTATTTGAGTGGGAATGGACCAAAATCTCCTAAATGTTTCGTTAAGATTATGATCAGAGAACCCATTTCAAATCAGCTGTAAATTCTGACAATGATGTTATAATACTTTGTTTCTTTACCTCAGTTCATGCAAAAAATACTGTCCTGGCTGTTCTAGCTAATGCGCATGCACGTTGTGGAGTTGATTGACAGTTTATGTCTTTATCTAAAAGGGGATTGTCTCTTTGACCTGTAAAGTGAGACTTCCTTTTCGACATCCACCATATTGGCCATTCAAATTTCTCATTAATGTTAATACAAGTGGTCTGTCTTGAGCTAAACAGTCTTTAATTATGATCAATGGGCATTTTAAATCAGCAGTTAAATTTGACAATAATGGCATCATAAATTGTGCTGCTTCAGCTCAGGTCATGCTAACAAACGGCATTTTTCAGGCTGGTTCAGCTAATGTGCAAGAGTGTTGTGGAGTTGACTGACAGGTAATGTCTGTATCTAAAAGGTGATTTGCTCTTTTACTTGTAATGCGGGACTACCTTTTCTACATCTGCCATATTGGGAGTTACAGTTTCTCCAATTCATCTTAAAATAAGTGGTCAGTATTGGGCTAAACAGTATTTGCCGTAACAGATTTTTCCCCCCTCTTTTTTTATTTTTTATTTTTTTAAGAAAATAGTCACTTCGGGCCTGGGTAGCACAGCAAGTAAAGACGCTGATTACCGCCCCTGGAGCCGTGAGTTCGAATCCAGTGAAGCCTCCACATGCGTTATGTCTCCGCAGTAATGCGCTCAAACAGAGACGTTGCAACTGGGTAGGCAAACCAGGCAATTGCCTAGGGCCCAAGCTGGAAGGGGGCCCCCTCAAGGAGGCTGATTACGTTGCACCACAACCCCCTTAAATTATTTAATGGTACAAAACTCTGCAATGACATGTCCGGAACCCTCCTAAAGGCGCCCCCATGCTTTGAGCTTGCTGTCAAAAGTTTAGTAGTTTCAGAGCGGCAATTAAATGATGAACCATGAAGCGGATTTACCTGTCCGGGCATATTAAAAGGAAACGAAAGCAAAAGGAAGCGGAAAAGGCCCTTTCTGCCTGGGCCCCCCCGGAGTCTCTAGAAACGCCCCTGCACTCAACAAGCCATGTAATAAGATGTGTGGATTGATGTCTCGGACAAAGAGGCAACTGAGATTCATCCTCCGCCACCCGGATTGAGGCGAGTCACTACGCCACCATGAGGACCTGGAGTGTATTGGGAAAAAAAGAGAGAGAGAAAAAAATAGGGGCATGTTTAAATACATTTTTGTGGTAATCAGCATTGCACCACAAATGCTGTCAATTGAGTTTAGCTTGTATTGAATCCTGGATATTCCTTTTAAAGGTTTTCAAACAGGTCCACTTCAAATGTCTGACACTGGTACGTGGGAAAGAAAAAATGTCACGCCATTTTGGTGCTGGACAGACAAGCAATTTTGAAAAGCGCTACAAAGCCGGTTTACACTTTTTGCCAAAAATATATATTTTTTTTATCAACCTACTAATTGCTTTCTTATAGTTCTCTACATATTAAGATAGGATAGGAGGAAGTATTTAAAATATCGAGAGAGAAAAAAAGATACTCCCTTTACAGCAAACCACAAATGATAAATCCAAACTCTTATTTTTTCCCATTGTAGTTTAGTGTGACTGTTAGAATAATATATGCCATGCATTTTGTTTTTGTATATTGTATTTTCCTGACATTTCTACAAGCAATATCTTATTTTCCCAATTAATTGTGTAATTTTTTTTTTATTTGAATGGTAGTGGTGTGAAATTAATTTTCCTAACTTCTTGAGTAAGAGACCAATAGATGAGCATGCCTCCTCTCTCAAAGGCAAATGTATTCATGCATTTAAGCTCTCAATTCAAACACTGGCAAAGATGATATCAAAAACAAGGATATTCTCTCAGACACAATGTAAACGGTTCTAAATAAGAGACTCCTTTTCGCCAGTCATAATTCTGTGGCATTACTCGAGTTCTCTGTTTGCTATGCAGATGAAGTGGAATCTTAGTGAACACACCATGGTTTAAAGAGAGGGAACTTAAGGCACATGAAAACTTCTCTTTTATACCAGAGGAATTCATGTACTATAACCTCTGCACTCTGCTCTAGAAACTGATGTTTGTGCCTGAGGTTTTGGTACAAAATGATTTGCTATTTTCTCTCTTATGGTGTACAAAATGCCCCTGGTCATCTCAGAGGCTTTAAAACGGTTCAGTATTAGTAATAGATCTGTAGATGACACCATTTTTTCAGATTATGTAAGGTAAGCAAATATGTGGCAAGATTATATATACCACTGAGTCGGCAGATGTGAAAATCTAAATATATCCTTTTATTAAAATTATTTTTTCCATATTTTTCTTTCTAATTTCTAAACTATGTTCAGTTTTAACATGGCCTTATGCGTCTAATAAGGCGTAGAATGTGGCCTGTGCATTAGTGTCTTCAGCAGTGTGGGATGTGAAATTGGGACGATATTATACAGCAATATCTTTTTATTCAATTTGGTGTTAAGAATAAGAGAAATCTGTGTAGAAATTACCTTCAAGTGAAAACAGGTTCAGAATAAAACTAAGGAAAATTTTTATTTATCCGCCACTATTTGTCAAGAGCTTACACAACATATATACAGTATATGTAGATGTTTGTTCTGCAACTTTGCCACATCATAAAATTGGCAGATGATGCCACAATACATTTTTTGCTGAGTGAAAAAATAGAAGAACTGGTAAAAATAATTTTGGTTCAGGTGTCATTAAAACAACAGACAAAATGTTTATGGGCTAACAATGGAAAACGTATGCAGTAACACTTTACAATCAGGTTCCATTTGTTAACAATGGTTAATGCATTAGGTATCATGAACTAACAATGAACAATATCGTTTTTTCATTCATTAGTCTTTATTAATGTTATGTTTATAAAAATACATTTGTTCATTGTTGGTTCATTTTAGTTCATAGTGCATTAACTAATTGTTTACATATACAACATTTTATTTTTAAAATGCATTACTATATGTTGAAATTACATTAATAAATGTTATAAAAGTATTCTTCATTGTTAGTACATGTTAAAAAAAATGTTGTTTAATAATTTTAGCAAATGGAACCTTTTTGTAAAAACTTACCATTTGCGGCAGGTTTCTCTTTCTGTATATTTCCACTTAATTTGCCGTTGTGCTTCAATTTTTATGGTGTTATCAGAGGTATGAATATGAACATTCACTCTGTGCTGTGTCATTGAAAGTGCTTTTTATAGCTGTGATTGCATGGTGTTGCAATTCAAAAGCACAAAGTAGAAAGGTTATTCAAAGGACTGTCTCTGAAAATCACTCGCTGACCAAATCACATTATGAAACAAACTGCTGTTACCGTATAGCTAATGTCAGAAGACACAAACCACCAAGGCCACAGGCTTTTTACTTTTGTTGGGTTATAAGAGATTCCGCATCATAATCTGAATATAAACCACAGTATTCAACTATAATTCTACCCCCTGGAAGTATGCCAATGGAAAACGGGAATTTGATATCCCCAGACGTTCTGTAAGCGATTTCAGCCGTTCTGGAACTTCCTCGAAACTGAGCAAGAAGGATATGGCTGCAGGCAGAGCTCCAAACTGCCAGCACAGATATAGGGAGACACTAACTTAACCCATTCCCTAACCTACTGAGTGGAAGTGATGTCCCCTTTTGGAGTTGGTGCAACCCACTTTGGATTAACCCCGCCCCTTCTTGAGAAACCCTGCCCTCTTTCAGAGATTCCGCCTCCTTTTAGAGGTCTCCGGCCTATTGATACCTACTTGGACTGTGCCACTGAATTGGACACGTCCCCTCTTTCCTAAACGACACCCTTCAAATATAGTGTTGAGATCGTCACCGAACAGTTGGCAACGGTTGTCAAACACATCGGTAGTTAAATAGTGCCCTCGGTTGACAAAAGTTATGAATCTGAATCTGACGTTAAACCTGAATGATCGATAAGTTTATAGATGCAGGCAGAGCTCCAAAAAGGGGTGGGAGATCTAAATTGCCAGCAAAGATAGGGAGCCACTTACCTAACCCTTTCCCTAACCCTAACCATGAGTGGAAGTAACGCCCCTTTTGGAGTTTGTGTCAGAGCCGTAGCTAGTGGGGTGAAAGGTGGTAACGATTCAAGGGGCCCACAACAAATTCTAAACTGTATTTTTTTAGTAGGAAAAGGGCCTTGACCAATATACAGTCAGGGGGCCCAGAATAAGCTCCTAGGGCCCTGGTTGGCATAACCCCCTTTTGGAGTAATCATGCCCCATTGTGCAGTAACCCCACCCTCTTTTGGAGATCCCACCCCCATTTGGAGATCTCTAGCCTGCAGCTATACCCGCTTCAATTACAGAGAATGCGCAAAATGATTGACATAGAATTGGCTAATCACAGAATGTGTCTGCAGACAGTTTTCTGTTTACAGTCTAGTGCTGTGATATCTCAAGACACTTATTTCAGTGATATCTTTCAAGGAGAGGAAACAATTTCTGCATGCCATTTTACAAAAACTCACCATTAATTGACTGTGAAGTTCTAATATGTTAGCCCTTTAATGTTTACATATAATAGATACTCTTGAATCAAGGAACACCGACTGTCACACAATGTGGCAGTGCTATAAATGTCGGAATGACTTAAACAAAAGGTCGCCGATGTGACGTGATAACATTACCACAAGATGGCGACGGAGTTTCACATTTCATCTTATCGACTAATACTTTTTTGTCAATTACAGGGGGCACTTAAATGAGCTTTTGTCTGTCTGATATGTGTCTAATGGTGGGATGCGTGAGCTCGCACGAATCTAATGAAGGCACTCAAGCGCAAACAACGTTTATTCAGACGTCTTGAAAGCCTGCGCATTTTATCTCTGTACTGGACACTTGTAATTATCCGAGGTCATCCTTGACACGCTTTCTCCCGCCAGACAGCCGAGACCCTTAAATCTTCGAAAACTGTGTGTGGAAACAATGGATATTGAAACGTATTCTGTCATGTGAATGTTACACTGTACGCAGTGCTAGGATTAAATGAATGTTATTGTCTCCTAATGGGGCAGTTTAACACCAACACATTCCTCATTTGATTGTTCCACTCAGGCACGACTTTGTTACACTTAAATATTTATATCATACCTCGCTTCTCATTCATTCATTCATTCATCTTCAACCGCTTATCCTGTACAGGGTCACGGGGGGCTGGAGCCTATCCCAGCTAACATTGGGCGAAAGGCGGGGTACACCCTGGACAGGTCGCCAGTCCATCGCAGGGCCACACATATACAGACACACACTCATACTCACATCCACACCTAGGGCAATTTTTTTTGGAGACACCAATTAACCTAGCCTGCATGTCTTTGGATGGTGGGAGGAAGCCGGAGCACCCGGAGAGAACCCACGCAGACACGGGGAGAACATGCAAACTCCACACAGAAAGGCCGGGGCAACCGGGGTTTGAACCCATGACCTTCTTGCTGTGAGGCGACAGTGCTAACCACTGCACCACCGTGCCGCCCCTACCTCGCTTCTCAATTTCGGTAATGAATGAGGAAAGGCTCAATTCTGTTCTTTTGCCACCAAGGACACTATTTTTAAACGTCCTTTATGAGGGTGACAGACAGATATTTCGGTCTCTTGTTAAAAATGGAACTGAAAATAATGGAGAGTTCCTCTGCTCGAGTGCAGTCGTCATCAAGGACGATTCTGAAGCGTTTCAAAATAATACTTACAGAATTTGATACTGAGCTTAAACTAACCACTGAGGCTTAAAGCTGGGATATCTTTTGATTAACATATAGTCTAAGGAAGAAATTTATATCTAAGGTTTTAGACGTTTTTGATCCCAAAAAAAGTATTCGGACGCTAAAGCCAAATGAAAACCTATAGATCATTGCAAGGTCATTGCATTATAACAAAATATCAAACGTAGTGGCATATATTTTAAAGACAGAAAGCACAAACACACATTTTAAGCAAACCATGTCACACAAAGTCGAATTTAAATGATACAACAATAGATAGACTTTTCAAAATGAAGAGAAAAAGTATTTGGACACTTTATCAAACGTGGAACATGTCCATAGTTAATATCAAGAACTACACCTTTATGTACTCTGTTCTGACAGCTGTGTGAACTTCAGGGGCACTGACTTCATACATCCACTAAAAATCACCTTGGTTAGAAGTAATTGCAAAAAAGTTAGTTCCAAGTAAAGGTCTAGCATACACTGACATAAATAAATAAATAAGATTTTGTGGTAAATAGAGCAGAAAATATCAAGTATTTTCTACATTTAATAAGCAAGTTTAAGTGAAAACTTGAAATTATTAAGTCAATTCTAAATTTGTCCTCAGTTCAAATAGGAACGCTCTAGCTTATATGAACAATAATAGGCCTATTTATGATTGTTTGTTATCTTTACAAAGCATAATCATGTATCAATCAAGTTGAAAACCTTGTCATATTTATTACATTTCACAGGAAAATAAAATAAGTTGAAGCTGGTGTTCCCAGCATGCACCAGACTTATTAATGAGCTTGCATGTTTTCACTGTTTGCAAGTTTATTTACACCATTTATATTGTTGATTTTGTTGTAACATTTGGTAACTTCTTGTTTTGTGAAATCCGAAGATCATTTTCTACTCAAAATGAACTGTTGATGATCAGTTTCTACTCAAAATTAACTGTTCATGATAATAAAAACAATTATCTGTTGACTGTTACAATTTTTTGCACCAAATTTTGAGGTCTGCCTACACAGATTTGCATTTTATTTCTTTTGGTTGTAATGCAAGGTGATGTTGTCTAATAGACTTAATAGCATGCAATAAGCTTTCCTGTGGAAGGTCATATGTATGTCATGTGGTGCATGATTAAAAGTGTATTTATTAAGAAAGTTCAAAATGTGAAATGTTCATATAAAATGTTCATTTAAATTGTACTAAGTTTATTTAAGTAACATATACAGTACAGTGCAAAATTCTTAGGCACATAAGATGTTTCAAAAAAGCATTTGACTTAAGATGGTTATTTATATCTTCAGCTTTAGTGTGTCAAAAGGAAATATAAATGTTAGACTCCCAAACATTACTTTTGGAAATAGAAAAGATTAGAATAGAAGAACAGGGAGCCCTGAAACAGATGTCATGGCCCCCACTGAACATCTTGTCAGTCTGAGATTACATGAAGAGACAGAAGCAACTGAGACAGCCTAAATAGGATGTTCCAAGCTTCATGGAGAATTCGCCACAGTTCTTCTATCAGCCAACAACCAAGAAAAACTGTGTCCAGATGTATCTAGGAGAATTGGTGCTTTTAAAAAAGCAAAGGTGTTCACATCAAATATTGATTTAGCTTTTTTGTTTACTGGACTTTGTATGATGTTAATTGATAAATGAAAACTATTATTTTTAAAGACATCCTCAATATGCAACATGTTTCAAAAATGCCTAAAACTTTTGCACAGTACATCAAATTTGTTAGTAAAAGTTACTGTATTAACTGAAATGTTTAAGTTAAATTTACTCACTCACTTTGTACTTAATTTTATACCATTCAAATTTACTTAGAAAAACTGTAAAAACTTGCAAAATAAAAATGTAATAAATCTTTCCAGACATCTTTTTTTTTCATTGAGTTTGTTTGCAGATGCCACAGTTGGATTGTTATATTGTTTTCTAATTCAATCAAATGAATTCACTTCAAGTGTTGCCGAAGTGTCTACATACTTTTGAGGCCACTTTCTGTTGAAAGAATGTATCTTTATTTGAAAGTAACGTGTAGCTGTGTCTAGTATTAGTTTTAGTTTTGTCTCTAAGTTCATGATTGCCGTGTGACTGTCAAACTACACTCAGTCTAGCTGATGTGCAGTGAATTATGACATTTGGCCCTGATTGTACTGTCATCCTTAAAAGTATCTGTGAGGAACGGTGACATGATGGACTCAGTCAAAGCTCAGACACTCTGAGACATTGAGTCAGGGTAACTGAAGATACACATAAAAGCATGTAAAGGGCCCTCAGCACCTTTCCTTACACTGACACCAGCTGCTCAGCAATGATGTTAGCTCATGCGTCTGTTTGTGTATGTGTGTAAAGTGTCTGCTGAATGGAGCGTATGCTTTGTTGTGTGCACCAAATCTTTGATGGGAGATCATTAGAATGAGTGCTAACATCTTTTCTGTGTGTTCTTTTTTCACTTGATGTGTACAGGTGTGTATGAAAGAAGGACACATCTAGATTTGAATTTGAATATAGTGATTTGACCTAAATGATGTCAATGAAACTAGGCAACAATAGCTCAAATGCAATATTGGGTACATGGAAATGTGAAGATTTCGTATTGCCAATATTTCTGTTAATTAGGCAACAGCCAAATGCTGTTTGCAGAACAAGCTGTGCAGGAAAATAAAACACAAATGGATGTTTAGATGTGATAAACAGTGGAAGCAGCATTTAATTTGAGAGGATAATGCACATCAGATAACTTGATAAAGGAAGTGCTCAATGCTCAATTAGTGATGATGTGACGGGACTTGATTTATTGGTAATTTTTCACTCAGGGTCAGTGAGTCACACCCTGACCATGTGAATATCACAACCGATAATCCACTTGCATTGATTTAATTGATTATCGTGTTTTTTTCCACAATTACTCACAGTTTAGTCACACTCACGGTTTAGAGCAAGATTATGTTTTAAAAGACAAAATGGTGTTTTAACTCATGCTTTTTCCGCAGAATTGCTGTCTTGATCACATTTACATTTATGCATTTGGCAGACGATTTTATACAAAGGGACTTACAGTGCCCTTATTACAGGGACAATCCCCCCGGAGCAACCTGGAGTTAAGTGCCTTGCTCAAGGATACAATGGTGGTGACTGTGGGGATCGATCCAGCGACCTTCTGATTAACAGTTATGTGCTTTTGACCACTATGCCACCAGCACTCCATGATCATTTTAAGCTTGTTAAGTTATGTATACTTCAAATCAACCAATTAGAACAAGAGCTTGAATTTACAGGAATCTACCAATAAAGTTTCACTTGATTCTCAGCCTTATTGCAACAGTAAGAAAATGGGTCATTTTTGGGTCCTTTTGTATACTTCTAAATGACAGAACAGGTGTTTTAAGTGTGTGTGTGTGTGTAATGCTTCAAAACCTGTCCATCGAAGACCCCATGGTATTTTTATAATCATCAAGTCTTGAAAAGCTGATCTTCTGGTGCAAGGTGTGACTGAGCCCTAAACTATCTTTGGTTAAAAAAGAAAAAGCTAAGGATCTAAAGAAGATTTTTGTGATTATTTTTCAAAAACAGCAACACTGATTTGAAAAGGGACTGCATGATGATGATTTTAACCACCATTATAACTATTTCTTAAATATAAAGTATTATCTCTCTAGTTATCCATTTAAAGACTTGGGCAATGTTTGACACATTACATTTTCTCTTTAATTGCAAAATGCATCGGCTCTAATTGGACAGATCTGTGTTGTGCACTTAGTCTTGTCTTTAATAAAGGTCTTCAGTTCAGACATCTTTCTCTGCTGTTTTTGAAGACTTAATGGATTCTCAGAGACATTAGATTTAACTAAATAATGGCGAGAGTTGCAGCATTAATTAACCATTCCTCCAAAACCAGCAAATGCAAAAGCGTATATTTAAATACACTCTTGATGTGCGTTTCCTTTAAAGTAAAATTTAAATTCCATATCATCAAACCCGACAGCCGTGTCTCTGTTTATGTCACAAGTAGCATGAATATGCACATCGAGAATGGTAATAATCATAAGGATATGAAATCGATGCCTCATCTCATAGCAGCAGTGTGTTTATTATGTAGATGACTTTTAGGCTGATCTACAAGATAACATTTACATGAATGCATTTGTTTTTGTGTGATTAGACAAATATCAGTAACATGAGTGTCTTTTAGTAAAAAAAAATAAAAATACTATGCATTGAATTAACTCTGAATTAACTCTGAATTTGAATTAACTAAAAGTTAATAATAAAGCTCTTATGAGGTCCTGTTTGCCCTAAGTGTTCTTTAAAGAACCAATAAACATTTGGCTTTCCAAATAGTCGTCCCCTAAATGGTATTTAAGGCTTGTATATATGTACAAGAAACACTCGAGTCATCATGTAGATATTTAAAAACTAATTCTGAAAAAAAAAATTCTGTTCAATTATGCCAATGAGCAGTGATTTCAAATACAGTCCCCTTTGATGGCCCAGATTTGGCATAGCGACGGCAAGGGATAAAAACACAAAATGCTTTCAGGTGGTCAGACTACTGTAAATGTTACGATTCTCTGCTTTCCACAGAAATGAAAGGCAACTTCTCTTTTCCACCATAATGCTTATCAGATCTTATTATGAAATTGTGTCATTTCGATTATCCTAAATACCCCATTAAACAGTTCTGCCAAAGTCCATCAGAAATTTAATTATGTATTGAATTACAATGAAATGGAACAGCAGTGGTGATGCATATTTTAACTTAACAGAAATTATGTTTCAGGGAGCTTGGGTTCAGAAGATGACGATAATTATTAATACTAATTCTAATGGATGTCAATTAAATGAAAAGAAAATGACAAAACTAACAGAAAATGTTATCCAAAATTGTACAAACTTGCTTTATGAGCATCCTCGACATGCTGTATCTTTTTCTTTTTAAAATGGTGGTCTTGTCTTGCTCGAAGCCCAAGAGAGAATCATCTGAAAGGGGAGAGAGATGTTTCATTTCTGGGTTGCGCCCCATAGGTGCCTATGTGTCAGTTTACCAACAAGCAGCCTGCAAGGCAGTGAGGTGAGACAACGGGGTTCACCTGCCAATCAAGCGCATCTCAGCCTCCTCCTCTGGACGCTACATTTATGAGGGCTCTTCACTTGAAGAGACCTGACTGTTGTTCAAAAGCTATCTTTAGCAGAAGAGTGGAAAAGAGGACATATGAACTGGAGGAGGTCTGGAGGTAAAAAAATGGGGGGTGGGGGGGTTATATTTGGGCCATGGTGCCCGCTCTCAAACAGAGCTGCAGGAAATGAACAGCAATCACTGTAGCATGACTGAAAGTCCTCTGAGCAGGCAGCCTTAATTGAGCCCTCTATCTCTCTCTCTCTCTCTCCTTCTTAACACACAGGCTGACTCTCTCCCCCACTCCATGGTTAGTAAGTCTTAACCTTTTTTTTTTGCGTGTTTTAAAGACCCTTAATTGATGTGTAAAACTGCTGTTTTCAGAAGTCAAGGGGTCCAAAGACACTTAGGCAGTGTGCTCAGATATTTCAAGTTTAACATCTAATCATGACAGATGGTTGTCATCAAGGAGTTGTGTCCTTTACAATGACTTCATGAGTGTATATGACAGAGATAGGAAAATGTTGTGCATCAATAACCTTAACCAAACTTAATATTTGCATTGGTGCTTCAAAAGTCTTATTAATTTAGTGAATTGTTATGATTTTTGTATGAGAAACTGACTGGGTTATTCTTATGAAACTAAACTTGAACAACAGCAGTGAGGATTTCTATATATAAAATGATGTAGAAATTGTATTCTGAAACGTGAACACAATACGTACTGTCCATACTGTAAATATTGCAAAGGTCTTTTTCTATCTAGAAAGAATTTTCTGGTCAATTTCTTATTAGCGCAACACCAGAATCAAAATCAGGAGCATTTAATGGATAATAAAATAAAAAATTTTTTTAAACTGATGAGGGGTATTTTGACTGTTATTTACAGGGTTTTTCAAACTGGGGGGGGGGGGGGCCCAGGCAGAAAGGGCCTTTTCCTCTTCCTCTTGCTTTCGTTTCCTTTTCATATGCCCAGACGGGTAAATCCGCTTCATGGTTCATCATTTAATTGCTGCTCTGACACTACAAAACTTTTGCCAGCAAAATCGTAGCAAGGGGGCCCCTTTAGGGGGTGTTCCGGACATGTGATTGCAGATTCTTGTACCATAAAATAATTTAAGGGGGTTCCATGTTGTCGTTGCTGTGGTCCAATGTAATAGCCGTCCTTGAGGGGGCCCCCTTCCAGCTTGGGGCGCCAGGCAATTGCCTGGTTTGCATACCCCGTTGCAACGTCTCTGCCGAGGACCATCAAAAGGCCACAAGGGGTGCGTGGGAAATTTCAAAGAAAAAACAGTGCAAAAAATGTATTTAAAAAGAAGTAAAAATGGCCAAATTTGATATTAATGTGTCAATTTGCTTTCTAAAGACTGGTCGAAAATGATGAGATCAGTCATGATTATTTAATAGTCATAGTTTCCTCCTACCACACCTGCCAAGTAATATTCTTGGTAAAGCTTCATTGGAACAACATTTATTATGAAAATAAATTGCTATAAATACATTTAAAGATAAATGAGCTAAAAGATTTTATACATCTAACTTTACTCAAATAGTGAGTAGAAAAAGATACACAGTCAACTTGATACCAAGTGAATGCTTTCTAGATACTATTTGATCATTTCCTTTGGCATTAGTACAATGACATCATTATTTATTTCATTTTGAAAACAACATGTGTTCAGAATGTCACACTTACAATTTTTTTCACATAGTAGGTCTAGTCTACAAATTTTGTTTTATACATTACAGGAATATTCCAAGCTCAATACAAGTTAAGCTTAACCGACAGCACTTGTAGCATAATATTGATTACCATCAAAATTATTTAGACTCATCCCTCTTTTTCTTAAAAAAAAAAAAATTGAGGTTACAGTGAGGCACTTACAATGGAAGTGAATGGGGACAATTATTGAAGGGTTTAAAGGCAGACATGTAAAGGTTAACATTTTTATAAAAGCCCTTACATTAATTCTTCTGTTAAAACTCATGTATTATTTGAGCTATAAAGTTGTTTAAATC
Organism: Moxostoma hubbsi; assembly: GCA_032164185.1. Classification (NCBI taxonomy): domain Eukaryota; kingdom Metazoa; phylum Chordata; class Actinopteri; order Cypriniformes; family Catostomidae; genus Moxostoma; species Moxostoma hubbsi. Next base: position 29,179,107 of record JAVLUX010000029.1, on the reverse strand, counting down.
ACAAGTTTTTACAGTCATTTTACAGTTTTAGAGTTTGTTGACAACGTGATGTTAACACGTATTGTTTATGTCTTGCTGATATACTTTTGAAATAGTGAGTATTTTAATGTTTTTGGATTGGCCCCATTCACTTCCATTGTAAGTTGTTCACTGTAACCCAGATGTTTTTTTTTTAAAGAATAGGAGTGATGAGTCAATTTTGTTTTGGTAATCAACATTAAACCACAACTGAGGCCCGTTCTTCATACATGGATAAATCAGTTATCATTTACCTGAAAGTTTGTTTGAGTCAGTCTTTATCAACAGCACAGACAGTGTTCACTGGCTTGAGATTCTTTGCGAGTGGCACTTTCTTGTACGTTATTGGAGATGCAGAGAACTTAGTGAAAAGTGCTGTCTGCCGTAATATTCGCAAAGTGTCCATGGCGCTCAAGCAATTTTTTTTAATTTTTTTTTTTTATTTCCGAGTCACTTAAGAACCCAGGTTATAAAACAGATTTTTTTCACCATTGCAGGTACACAATAATTCTAATTGAAGATCATGCAATCATGACCATGCCAATAAGAGTTGCTTATGTGTCCCCCAGGCTTCCTAAACGTGATTGGTGCCATAGACTGCACACATGTTCCAATCAAGTCCCCATCAGGCCCCAATGAAGGTGATTTTGTGAACAGAGAGAGGGTTCATAGTTAAACGTGTAGGTAAGATTATCTTAATATTGTTGAGCTTTCAGATTATTAATAGTATATTAAGCTAAAACGTATTGAATCAAAAAGTAAAATGCAGTTGACTGACATGGACTGAATAAAATATCTTAGATGGTGTGAGACTCAATGGCCTTATAACCAACATAGAGGCAAAATGGTCTGGATCTGTGCATGAATCAAGAATCTTCAGAGAGTCACATTATGCACATTTTTTAACGTGGTAAGAGAATATAGAAATGTCAAGCTCACTGTAATAAATGTATTTATGCTGGGCCTAATTGAACTGCATTTTTCTAATACACAGGTGATTATGATGGGATCCTGCTTGGAGACAGGAGCTATGCCTCCAGGCAGTATTCCAAGACTCCATTCCCTGACCCAAACCCCAGACCACAAACCTATTACAATGCACCTCAAGGCACACATTGAAATGACCTTTGGGTAACTGAAGGGAAGATTTCAGAGTCTGAAAAGTCTGAGGGTTACACCTGACAGTGCCTGCGCCATTGTTGCATGCTGCGTACTACACAACATTGCCACCACCAGAAAAGAGAGAACCTCTGTGGTGGAGTTGCAGCCTGATGATGACCTCCAGCCAGTGCACCTGGACCAACCTAGTGGTAGAGCAGCATGGGTTAAAATTGTGGAACACCATTTTTGTTTGATCTTTTTGAATAAAGAAAAGACACAAACAATGCTTAGGCTCATATGCATTTTATTTCTGTATTTTGTATTACTGCCAGTCAAAGGCAGCAATCAGTCATCTTTTACCTGCATTAAGAGATATTGTTATGCACAATCAACAATATTAGTCTGGGTGAAAGTGATTTAGCACTTACTCTTACTGAAGTTCTCTCTGAAGCAACTCTGTGGCAGGTCGGAGGGTGGGGCCGGGTCGTGATTCCACACACCCGATCCCTAATCAGGCTAATCAAGCCTCAGAGAGGGATAAAGGCCAACTGGAAGCTGCAGTGCGACACAGAGATTTACAGACAGCCATCCGACACCTTTGTGTATTTGTCTTTTTGTTTTAGATTTATATAAAACTATTATTTATATTGTCAAGCCGGTTCTCACCTTCTCCTTTCCATTAATCGCTTTACAAACTCTTTGTCCAGTTTAACTTTAGTTTCCCTCAAGTTGTCAATTTCAATCTCTTGTAGGAGTTTTCGCTTTTTAAATTCCACTTATTCAATCTTTATCGCAAGATTCCTTTCATCAAGGGAACGGACATCACCCTGTGCCTTTGTGAGGAAATCAATAAGTTTATTCAAGAATAAAAATGTAGAAATAATCAGTCTAATATTTTCCTCACCTCTGTACCACTTTTCTGTGTAAAGACTCAGCTGCAGACATAAGCCTCTCAGTTGATGACTCCTGCAACGTTATTGCTGTCTTATGCGGATAAATATTAGTTACACGAGTACATGCAATTTAAGATATTTAAACACTTACAGGTACTTCTTCTATAGGACAGCCATCTGAAAGGGTTATTTCACTGTCCTGCAATGAACATAAAATATAGGTATTAAACACAAATGCACATTTCCCCCATATGATGTAAAATTTACTTTAAAAATGTACTTACTACACAAAAAAAAGAAAGAAAAGAACAAAACACTCATTATAATGAACAACTAACAAAAAGAAAGTTTTTAAACCTCCTTTACCAGTAATGAAGGTGTTGCTGCTACTGCTCCCTGACTGTCTGAAGAAGAGCTGCCCCCAGGGATGTCCTGCACAATGGGTCTGTTAACATTAAGCAATAGGGCACGCTCTTCTGCCAGGGTATAATGTGGTGGTAGTTCAAGTCGTTCCTGAGGTGGCTCTGACATTTAGAAAATAAATTGTCAAAACAAAAAATCAAAAAATTAAGTGAACAAAAAAGTATGCAAAATGTAATTAAATGCAACTTTATGCCAGCTCTCTTTCCATGTTTTGGCAGCTTTTGAAGTGTTTCCTGATGTTTTAATAAGGTTTTGAAATTCTTCAAATCCTTCAAGCAATAATTCTTGCTCCACAGCAGTGAAAAACTGGGCTCGCTCTTTGGCCATTGTAGCAACCAGCCAATTGAAGCGCTGCAGATCATGATTTCGATAGTATCGAAATACACCCTTTTCAAGCAACGCTTGAACCCACAATTATCTCAGACAGCTCAATCCAGCTATACTAATCAAATCTGCACATATTTTCAAAGAACCTATTTAGCCAGAACATAATTAGCACGATTAGAAGATCTGACATTTGTCATTCGATCTTGGATGTATTAAGTCACGTATGAAGAACGGACCCCTGCTGTCGGTTGAGCTTAACTTGTATGCAACCCGGAATATTCCTTTATATCTTTCTATAAGGGTTATTCCAATAACCCTTATATCTGCCTTTTTATTTTAGACAGGGGGTCCCTCGCTAAGTGATTATCATATTTTGTGGTCCTTGGCACGAAAAGTAAAAAAAAAAAAAAAAAAAAAAAAAAAAAGTTTTGGAAACGGTCAAAAGTCACCACTTTTAGAAAACAGATGTCAGTGCTCATTATATTCAAGACATGATCTTAAATGTAACGTTTAGTCAACAAGCATGTAATTATTAGAAAGAAGCACAGCAATGGATGCAATTGTTTTTATACTGTCATCTGCAGAATTAGATTAGCCTAAATGAAATCCTCATTTTTGATTTACCAAACAAATAGTTGCCTGTCTAGAAATTAATTTACACCCTGCTTGCTGTTTGGACATACTGGAGCAACTTAAAATAAAAACAAGGTATGTAATGAATTCTAATTATTATTATTATTATTATTATCATCGGTGACGTTATGTTCATCTGCCCTAGACCTCCCTACTGGCGCAATTAATAAAAAACAAACAAACAAACAAACAATCAGAAAAAGCCCAAATCCTCGCTCTCAGTTCCAGGGGGGCGTGACCATACTAATGACGTCAATGGAATAGGTTAGGTGACGAGCCCCTTCTGCGCTCCGCCCCCTGTGGGTGACGGGAGGGGGAGGGAGCCAGGCAGAGCTGATCCCACGTGTGACGCTCGCATTCCCGGCTCAGTAACATTCTCTTAGCGGGGCTACGGGTTGCGTTTGCTCTGACAGTGTGTGTGTGTGTTAGTTACTGGCCATAGTTGGGTTAGCAATGGAGGGAGACGGGAGCCAAGCCACATCTGGAAGCCCTAGCGATTCGCAACACGACCCGGGGTAAGTCAGAGCCAGTGCTGACAGCACTTGACTTTTTCCCTTGTCTCTCTCTTTTTCTCTCCAGTGACATTAATCGGGCTGAGAGTGTTTTTAAAAACGCAGCGGTGCCATTGGTGCAGCCTTCCGGGTGTACTCAACTACTACACCTTTGTTTGATTTATATGAGCGAACGGGCCCGCCCGGCTCAGTAAAAAACACACACAGCTCTTCTCGATCTGTGCTTTGCCTTCGTTAAGCTTTGCTTTTTATTGTTGGTAGCTAAGTAGTTAGCTACACGTCAAAATGGCCGATCTGACATCTGGACTCACTTGTGCTGTGTTTTCCCCTTACAGTAAAATGTTTATCGGTGGCCTCAGCTGGCAAACTTCACCAGGTAAGAGCACGACGATGTCGCTGTCATTTGCGAGCCTTTGTCGCTCTGTGTGTTTTTGTTGCGCGCCCGCGCGCTGGTTACATTGTATCCAGCGTGGCGCGCGGTGCGGGATATGTGTGCCGTGCGTGCGCGCAAGGTTATTTTCATTCCCAGTCATTTGAAGTCCTCTATTCGACCCCTGTTTGTTATACATACCGTTGGGGGTGGGTTCATTTATATAAAAAAGCCACAAGAACTATTCTGCTTTGCTAACGTGTGCTCTTTTCATTCTGTTTTGTTTCACAGACAGCCTTAGAGACTATTTTAGTAAATTTGGAGAAATCAGAGAATGTATGGTGATGAGGGATCCCACGACTAAACGCTCCAGGTAAAAATAACGCGAGGGTTTTTAATCCCTCTCACTTTGAGAATGTTATTGTAAGCGGTTAACGATCTCGCGCGTTGCGCTGTTATTAGATGCGCTTTTTACGCGACGGGATCGGTGTGTTCCACATTTGATTGAGATGTTTAAAAACACGTAATGTTAAATCATGTCTTTTAATGTAAACGCTTAATGCAATTGCATGTGTTGTGGCTTCGCCTGTGGCACGTGAAGTGTCCTTGACTGTCTGTGTCAAATGTTATAGATTACCAGAAGTATTTGGTCAACCAAGTTCTTGTAACGCGTAATAATAGAAAGGACGTGTTAACATTCTTCACCAAGTGTCCTACCAGTCAAACACGCGTTGTCCATCGCTGTCAACGCGCTTAATGCATTTCTGTGTTTGTGTGTTTTCCAGGGGATTTGGCTTCGTTACGTTTGCGGATGCGGCCAGTGTAGATAAGGTCTTAGCTCAACCTCACCACGAATTAGACTCAAAGACGGTAGGTTTGCTTTTTTTGTTCCGGTTATATTTTGTGAAGCGCTGTTTCAACAAGCTTTTATGTGTGGCAGTCAGTGAGCAAAAATACATGCAGTCTCCCTATCATATCTATTGCCTGGTCGACGCACTCCACGGCGTTTGTCATTACAGCCACACACACAACATCAGGGCACTTGACGCAAATAAGTTGCCGGGTAATTAGTCCTGCTTTATAAATACTTTCATGCCTCAACTGGATTTTAACCCCTTGTTTGCCTTCCCGGGACTTGTGAAACAAAGGGTTAAATCACATTGAGGCAAAGACAGGACTAATATCCTGCAGTGTATTTGGTTTTAACATCAGTTGTGCATTGTGAGGACATTAGTAAGTAAAACTTGCAATATATATGATGTAGTCTTGGTCATGACTGTTGCCGGTTTGAATTTGAATGTTCTTAACAGAACTCTGAAATGTACTCAGGGCAAGGATGCATTTTAGATGCACACACAAGTTCATTCTACCTCAGGCTGACTAATACGGTTCAGGATCAGGTCACATTATTTACACTGTAAACTCATTTCACCAGTCATTTTTTGCTGCCATGAGATATTTTGAGTTGTGTTCACATGCTTTTATCATTGCATTTTGTGTACAGATGAGACTGAGCTTCAGGCATTTTCTTCCATGTTATCGTTATGCATTTATGTTTTTTTTATGTGTCATTACTCTATATTATTTTCTTTCTTTATTCATTTATTTTTCTAAATTGTATTTTTCTGTTGTTGATCTATTAATACCCAGAATTTGCTGTTGTCTTTAAAGTTTTTAAAAGGTGCTCTAAACATGCAAACCTGGAATAAACCTGAAGTTTAAAGAGTATTCATAGTAATGTGTACTATGAATTATTACTTTTTTTTCTCCCTCACTGAAGTATTGCATGCATTTCAAATAAAATGTTAATTTTCAAAAAGCCGCTAAGACTTTGAGCTGTGTTTTTACATATAGAGATGCAAAGCATTTTATTATGCATTACTGTATTCTATTAAAACAATTGTGTTGTGTCTAAATAGGAATAATGTGGAAATATCTACATTATTGTTGTGTTGTGTTAGTTTTAAATGAAAGATTTATCTAAGAAATTCTGAAAATATAAATGTCGGCCATGTCTATGCAAAGTCAGATAAAAAAGTCCTATCAGCAAGAAATGTGTTTGTCTGTCTCAGTGGACCTCACCTACAGTATTTGAATACTTAAATCTAACCAGAAATGCATTTAGATTTCCATGAGCCAGAAAACCCAAGGATAAGCAAACACTGTATTAGTAAAGTTCATGTGCATTTTATTTGTCCCTTTTAGCCACCATCTTTCTTGTTTGTAGTTGCAGCTGTTAGTTACCTGTAGGAGTCCACAGTGAAAGAGCTTTTTATTTGGGATAGCTAGGGCGTGTGCAAATATTGCCTTCACTGACTCATTTTAATGGATGCGATGTTGCTGCAAGTTCATATCAAGAGGCAAACTGTATTTTAAAGATATTCACAGAGAGTTACATTGCGAATTAATAACTTTACATTCACTTAGGAAGTTTTTGGCTAATACTCTTTTCCCAAACCACTGAATATTGATTTCCCCAGTGTTTTAGATTTCAAAATATGTGTGATTCTGTTATAAAATGATCAATAGAATGATTATGTTCCAGTTAAGTAGGAAAACAGGAAACACTTTTTATAATGGAGTTTTTTTTAAATTTTATTTAATAATTAAAATAAAGTGGCAAATTCAAAAATGTTAATTAAAATATAAATTAAGAGACAATATAAATAGAGGTTTTAAACTTGTTTAATATTTCATTATGCCATAATATTGTCATCGTTGGTTTAGGAATAATGTTTACATGAAAAGATGTAAATAGTCGTGACCAAACTGACGTAAGGTGACGACTAAAGCGAGGTTATGTGGTTCTAGTTGCACTGATTAGATTAGATTAGATCAGGTGGCTAATTTGGTCAACAGCATATTAACCTGTTAAACTGTTTATTACACACGAAAATGAAGATTAGGTAGATTTCTGTCGATAGTTCACTTAAATCCAGTTACGGGTGAAAAAGTAGCATTAAATCATAATATTAGACAGCAGGTGAATATTCACTCCCTTTTTTTGCTTCAAAGCCCTAAATCACATGTGTGCTATTAATTTCTATTCATCTCACTCTGCCTATTTGGCATTGACTGATGTAAGATGAAATGCCTTTAGGGTGGCAGAGTATTTCAGTCTGATGAAAAATAAATAAATAATGTTACACTGTATATATATCAGCATTGCACTAGTCCAGAAAATCATAACTCGGACTGGGCCGTTTATATTACATAATCACTGCACACATGTGTAACGCCAGTATTCAATATAAATAAATGTGTCAAGGTTTAACGTTTCAAATGCTCTTCAGTGGCCGGGGAAAAAAAAAAAAGAGCTAGCATTTGCAGTGATGTATTCAGTATTGAGAGCATTTGAGCTCACGGGGACAGTAGCGGCTGTAGCTAAAGCAGGGATTAATGAGCTCTGGGTAGTGATGTCATCGTCAGGGTTGGAGCGGCAGTAGCAAGAATTTTACCAAAGCATGACCTCATTGATAAAGGTGGCTATATCTCCAGGTTTAAAGGGACAGTTCACCTAAAAGTGAAAATTCTTTCATAATTTATTCACCCCCATTTTGTTCCAAACCTGTTTGACTTTTTAGAACACAAGAAGTTTGCAACTTACCACTTCAGTCACCATTCACTTTCATTGCAGTATTTTTTTTTTAACATACACTAAAAATGAAGAGTGGCTGAGGATGTTAGGCCCTGGTGTTCTGCCTAATATTATACAGGTTTGGAACAACATGAGGGTTTTATTAGTTTTGATGTCCATAAAAGGAAACGCGTTTAAAAAAACAAAAAAACATTGCTGCTTTTAATATGATTAAGGCTTTTTACAATTTATCTTTCAGCCTCAATAAATTAAGTTTGCCATTCCATATCCTGAATTTTCTCTCTATGTGGTCTTCTGATTTGCACAATCTTAAAACATAAGTATATATATGCAAATAACCATATAGGTATACCTATATTATTAAGATGTGCTAATTACATATGTGTGACATATTACAGAAGTCAGTGCACATATATATATATATATATATATATGTGTTTTCTGATGATTTTTCTTTATTCAATTTGGATTTTTTTATATAATAATATAAATAATCTAATATTTGATGATTGTTTTCACAAAACACTCTTAGCGTGTCCTCTTTAAATCCATGTTTATTGCATTTTCTGTTTTCCATTTTTCCGCAATTTCCTGTCCAATCTTTTATCACTTTTGAACAGTGCAAATGGACCTGCGAAAACATGAACAGAGATATTCTTGACACCCTTGTTTCACATTTGATTAAAAGCTGTATAATCTGCCAAAAAAAAAAAAAAAAAAATGCCTGGGGTGAGAATTGCATTGTGTATTGACAACCGAAAGACTGCTGCCGGTTTCTCTAAAAGCAATCTGTTTTAGATTAAACACTTTTCTGGATGATTTAAAGTATAACACAACAGCATAATTTCCCACCAGAAAGCGTTTTTTTTTTTTTTTTTTTTAAAGCTGTAGATATTGCATTTCTGTTCAGGTCAAATTAATTTACCAGGAGAACCCCCCCCCCCCCCCCCCCTCCTCCTCCTCCGTATTCCACAGAAACATGTTTATTACATTTTTTTTCACCTTTTCGCACGCTGTCACATCTCACAGTTCTGCTTTACTTTTGCTTGCTGTTTATATGAAGTGACAAAGCATTCAGATACACAGTATATTCAAGAGCAATATAGCACTAATGGATCTTTTTCCCTCGAGTTTTTTTCCCCATTTAATGAGAGTGCAGAAGCAAGCATCTGCGGAAAGTCTTTGAACTGTTTTTATCTCTCATGCATGATTATCTACCGTCCAATACTTAGTGCTCTGGCTTGGAAAAAAAATAATGTGTTTTGTTTTAGACTATGAATGTTTAAATGACCAAAGCAAACATTTTGCTGAAGAGTAACAGGCCAACCAGGAACTCTCACATAATTTGTAAACTGATTTTATTTAATTTATTTCAGAAATTAAAATGGGAATATCGTAGCTGTTCCGTAATATTAAGTGTAATGGGAACATTTGACAATAAGATTGTATTTATAAGCATTTGTAAATGCATTTCACAATATGAACTAACATAAATTTTTTTTTTTTACAGCATTATTAGTCTTGGTAAATGTTAATTAATGAAAATACATTTGGTTAATTGTAGTTCTTAATGTATTAACTTCTGCAAACCACTTTTCATTAAAAAAAATGTCTTAGGATAAGTTGAAATTAACATTATCAGAGACCGATGCTGTAAAAACAGTGTTCATTGCTAATTCATGTTAGCTATTGTAGCTACCTTTTATTTACAAATACAACCGTATTGTAAAGTGTTACCAGTGTAATATTTTTTTATTGGTCCCAAAGTCTGCTTCGAAAAAGCCAGTTAGTAGAAATCAATGATGCATGTTTGTTTTGAATGACACAATCTCTTAAAATGATATTTTTCCCCCTGTACATATAGAGAAACTGTCTTTTAGCATTAGACACATTTATATTTTGCATTATCGACATGTATTATGGTGCAGAGACATCAATAAAAGGACAAATTACTTGATTGCAATTGACACATTTATGTTGTTAATTTCTTCCCCTGGGATTTTAATACCCTGGATGAATCATGGAAGCAGTTTATGTAAATTGTGCCCTTCATTGCATGTTGTATTCAGGCTATTTATCTGTCAATGTGCATGAAAAGACACTTTGCTGGTGCAAAATGCAAAACAAGAGTTACCCATAATAATGAAAATCCCTCTGGGGAAAAGAAGGTTGTGGAAGTATTGATCAAATGCCCTGTCTTGATTCTTCACAAATCTACAGCACTCACTAAAACACCTTCCATCATGTCGGCCTGACCTCCCCGTAGGCCAGCAGCACTTCACCAAGTCTGTGAATTTTCTCCGGAGTGTTGTTTAATGCCGCCTGTTTATTTATGCCATAATCGAGTAATTATGCTCTAACCTGTGTAAGGTTTTATTCAATTTTGTCATACACAGGCCTCAACCAGCGTGTAATAACTAGGTGAGATTACACATGAGACCCAGTGCATTGCATCATGATTAATGCTATAATTTCCATGAAGGTTATTGAGCAGTCGTAGCACATTGCCGCTGTTTTCTTATATTTTGTAATTTTCCTCTTCATGTAACTGTATCACAAGCTCAGTGTTCTCATAGTTCTTTCTCTCCTTCCTTGTCTTATTTAGATTGATCCTAAAGTTGCCTTTCCAAGACGCGCTCAACCCAAGGTAAGAGCTGTTTGCTTTTGCTTGCACTGCCCAGCCTCTTTACATTTGCAATTATGCTGTGTATTTGTTAGTAGTGTGAGATGGCGAATGTTTTTGGTGAATTTGGGCTTTGATACAGCAGAGTTAGTTCGGAGTTTTAACCCTGATGCTATTGTTATGTTCTGTTGCAGTCTGACAGGTGTTTTTTTTCAGGCTAACTATGAGTTAGCTCTGTCGGTACAAGGAGAGACTGTGTTTAATTGTTGTTTTATATGTGAAGAATACAGATTTTTAATCATTTTGTTTTCAGCTAGGGCCAGCTATTTGTGCTAATACATCTCAGTGAAGAACTGCCATGAAGAAAAATAAATGAATATCTAGCTATTTTAAGGGTGAAGTTTGGGTATTTATTTTAGGGTAGATAGTATCATGTTCATTAACTTACTATTTTTGCATCAATGCATTGCATCAAGATCGTTATTGATTTTTTTTGCTTTGTTTTTTAAATTATTAGTTAAACTACTAGTTCACCGTAAATTGGAATTTCAATCATTTTTTTATGTGGAACACATACTAATAATTTTTGAACAATCTTTACCCAGATCTTTTTCATAAAATCACAGCTCATAGTGACATGTTCCAAGTCTTCTGAAGCCATACGATAGCCTTGTAAGAGGAACAGACGGACATTTAAAGTAATAGTTCACCCATAAATGAAATTCTGTGAACATTATTCCTCATGTCATTCCAAACCTGTACTTTTCTTCTTCTGTGGAACACAAAAGGGAAAATGTTAGGGACTGACAGCCTCAGTCACTATTCATTTTACATTTGACATTTTATGCATTTGGCAGATGCTTTTATCCAAAGCGACTAACAGAGCCCTTATTACAGGGACAATCCCCCTGAATCAACCTGGAGTTAAGTGCCTTGCTCAAGGACACAATGGTGGTGGCTGTGGGGATCGAACCAACGACCTTCTGATTAACAGTTTAGTGCTTTAGACCACTACACCACCACCACTCCTATTACTTTCACTTTCATTGAATGGAAGAATAGATGCAATGGTAGCGAATGGTGATTGAGGCCACATTCCTTAACATTCTGCCTTTTTATGTTCCACAGAAGAATAAATGTCAAAGGGGTTTGCAACAACAAATTTGAGTAAGTGATGACAGAATTTAAATTTTTGGGTGAACTATCCCTTTCGGAAAAAAATCAACCTTCACAAACAAAACAGCAGAATTGAAGAATGGCCAGAATTGAAGCAATAGGCCGCCATTCTTCAATTCTGCTGTTTTGTTTGTGAAGGTTGATTTTTTTCCGAATGGGGGTGACAGGTGGGGTGGTTAGTTACTTAACTTTTTTTAGTATTTCAACTTCAATGTTCGATAATTAGAGAAGATTTTTTTGTAAAAGGAAAAAAAAAAAAAAAAGGTTCTGATTCTCAACAGTGGAATCTAGAGAATTGAATCCTTCTGTTAGTCCTTCATTTGAATCTTGTCTCAAGACTTTTTTGTTTTTTGTCCACTTGTGTGTGTGTGTTTTTATGGTATCTAATGTCCTGCTTCTGTGAGCCATGTTGGCGGCGAACTTCCAACAGCCTCTTCACTTCAGACTGCAGTGTCAGCCAGATGGTCTGTGCCCCAGATTTTGTGTCTGTCGTGCAGCCGTTGCTCAGGCAGAGCTCGGGACAGCCCCCCTGCCTCAGCAATAGGCCACCAGCACTTTTATCCACTTTTTCTCTAAAGAGGAAAGGTGAGAACTTCAACACTGATCTGGGATCAGCTCAGATGTTTCCTTAGAATGGACGAGGAAAGAAAAATCTCTTTCATTTCGCAGGTGTTTCTCCTAGACAGAAATTAGGTTATATTGAGAACAAAGCAAGACTTTTCCTTAAAGGGGTAGTTCATCCAAAAATGAAAATTCTCTCATCATTTACTCACCATCATGTCATCCCATACCCCTATTAAAAAGTGAGTGGTGACTGAGGATAACATTCTGCCTACAATCTCCCATTGTATTCCAAGGAAAAAATCAAGTCAAATGGGTTTGGAACAACATGAGGGTGAGTGAATGATTCAATTAATTCAGGAAGTATTCCTTTAAATGAGAACTCCAAGTCGTCTGATATAAAAAGAGCAACCAAGTTATATAATTTTCCTCTGGGAGATTCAGAGGAACAGGCAGATGGTCTTAGACCGGAGTGAAATGGGAACCTCTGGCCTGTATGTAGCCAGAGATGAGGGCCCTTATGGTGACAGGTGTCCATTGCACAGTTGTCTGGCTAATTGATATAAAGAACTTTTTTGCTTTGTTCAGAGTAGGGAATCATTGGAGGGGAAACTGTACACTCTGTTTCTCGCTCTCTCGCACATACACATGCCAGCAAGGCCGGTCCAAATGCAGGCCACAGGGCCCCAGGCCTAATGCTGTTTCTTGGCTCGGGTTGGACACGGGATGAATAGGAGCATTAATACCACCAGGCTTCAGTAGCAGTTAGACTGCAGCCCTGTGGATATTTCCTCCGAGCCAGGCATATTGGCGAATAATACCTTTTAATGCTGATACATTATTATTCCCATGTCCAGTCAATGGGTTGGACAAGTTTGCGCCATCAGAACTTGCCAATAGTGAGTGTGATACAAATTAAATTACCCCATCTCCTAACCCAGCAGTTAGATTTTATGTTCCATGTTTAATACAAGTTAAGCTCAGTAGACTACATTTTGTGGCATAATGTTGATTACCAAAAAAATAAATATTTAATCATGCCTTCATTTATTAAAAAAGAAGCAGCAAATATCACCATTACAATTTGGCACTTACAATTGAATTTAACGGGACCAGTCCAAAAACATTAAAATACACACTGTTTCGAAGAAATGGCCACAAGATGTAAACAATATGATTTAGCATGATATTAGTTTGATAAAATCTGGGATTTATTGGCATTACGGTTACCAGATTGCATGCTTTACTGGCATTACTTCATCTTAACAACAAAGTTGTAAAAAGGACTATAACTTTACACAGATAAGGTTAGCAAGTGAGTTTTGTTAACATTTATAACGCTTACTTAATATGGCTATACATTTTAAACTGTGTTTCTATTAACGTTTACGGATTGATCCTATTGCAAGTACTGCTGTACAGTTTGCATTTTCCTTTTGAATTTGTAACTAGTAGAACCTAATAAACATGCAATATATATTTATAAAGAAATATAGTTTTCCTTAACATTGATGGCATCATATGTGGACAGCAGGACTAAGTTGTGAAAATCCTTTTTTTGTTTTGTTTTATGTTTACCAGTGTGTTGGTTATTCATGTTTTTGGGACATGGCAGAAATTGCATCAGAAATACGCATCATTAATTCTGATTCAAGGTAATGGCCAGCATCATCCAATCACTGCCAACCATGTTAAAATAAAGTGATACATTATAAATTCTGAATCTATGTACTGAATATCATTGTCCCATGTCTGCCAAACATGTTGAGTGGTCCAAACATCATCTGCAGCCTGAAACTGAACTTTTCATAGAGCTGCATATAGAGCTATAGGATGCTCGCTTATGAGGTTATTTTTGTTTTTATATTAACATAAAAATGTTAAGAGATTTACAAATAAAAATTTGGTCCACAAATAAATTGAATGAGATCCACATATAAATGTAAGTAGTTTTGCAAAAATGAAATTAATTCACAAATAAATAAAATGAGATTTGCAAATAATTTTTTTAACTCTACACAACACTGCCCAGCATTCATTGGTCAATTGTGCGCATTTATTTGTGGCTAGCTTCCTGTGCATTTGTGGATTGCAGTACACATTTGTGGATTCTGAAACAATTTCTAGATGCAAGATGTTCACACAAATCCACATATAGGTTGACTCCACCCATTGGTTACTCAAGCCAATCAGATAACGGCCATATTACTCTGACCAATCCTAGCATGTTCTAGCTTCAACCAATCGCGTTTTGATTTAGAATCAGGGCGAGATCAAGCTCTCTTTTCAACATGGTCTCTTGACGTTTAAAGAACTTAAAAATTTTAAAAGAAGCAAACAGTAGAATAAATCACACTGCTACTTAAGATTTGTACAGTTTTCTCTAATTTCTAAGCATGTTTAATGTTGAAAGTTGCAAACAGCTGATTTTATTGTGAAAGTCCTGATAATTAGCTTTCTAGCTGTGTACTTTGGCGTTCCAGAGATCATTTATCAGAGTCTGCTATTTTAGTTTTAACTTAATTTCTAGACTGAAACTCCTGGCTACATGATGGGAAATATGTGTTTGTGTCTTGATAACCTTGATTATTAAACATAATTTATATTAATGTTTTTAATAAAGCAATAATTATATGGTAATATTTATTTTAAAGTCATTATATTTGGTATTTTTAGCACATTTATGTGTTATGGGAGACCAGTCCAATGTTACTCACAAGGAATTCTTATGTTAACTCTGTAAACAATGTGCATTCTACTTATTTACTCAGAAAGTATATGAGGCTGTAAGGTACAGGAGGACCAAAAAGTTGGAAGGATACTGGATACTTGCCCTGTGATATCCATCTCAGACAATTAACACGAAACAATGCAGTGGCAAAGAGGACGTTTAAGTACAACAAACTCAAGCAAAATGATAAAGAGCTCCAGCTGTTTTGTCCAGTTCCAGTGTTTGTGTGTGCACATAAAATATACCCAAATGTATTGTCTTTTGTAGTAAAATGCATGACAATTTATAATCTTTGTCACCAAAATAAATAAATCTCTTTAGCCAACAGACTTGCTTTGAGTCATTGTTTCCAAAAGTTATGCTCTCTAAAAATTATTTACCTAAAATGCCTTGATAAAGGTGAATAAAACAATATTCTAGATGTGTCATCTAAATGTCAAATTGTCATTTACTCTTCTTCATGTTATTCCGAACCTGCATGATTTTATTTCTGACGTCACATTATGACATCACATTCATTTGATGGGAAAAAGCAGCAGCATCAAAATTTCAATGTATCCTCATATTCCATTAAATCACTAAATCATGTGGGTTTTCAACAACATGAGGGTCATTAAATGACAAAAATTGTATTGATGAGTGCGCTAATGCAAGTAGCCAAAAGAAGAACTTGTTAATTTTTTTGTCGTTTTTATTAGACTTTCATATGAAGACATTACAATTTTACTAAAAATAGATCTGATATTGTCTGATAAATAGAAAATCTCATTACCCATTTTAAAATATATTCTGTATTGGATCTGGAACTGCTGAGCTTGTGAGCAGGTGAAACATCTGAAAAAGACTGCATCAGTTAGTCAAATATCATTGTCTGAACATGAAATATTATTCCATTAAGGGAATACACTGAAATAGTCTCCTAACAACACTAACACAAAGGTGCTAAAATATGTATGCTTTTGAAATAAATATTACCATATTGAACAAATTGTGCTTTATAAATTCATCAACATGAATAATGTGAAAAATTATTCTAACCATATCAGATCTTGCACAAACATAGGGCATTATAGGGCATTCATTTATGGTATGTGCTTCTCAGCTCATAATCTGATATGATTCATGTTTTATAAAGCCACTAGCTGTGCTGCTGTTCTTCTGCAGTGTTTGGATCTGACATGTAACATTAAGAATCAAGGTTTTGGGGAGCCTGGGTAGCTCAGCGAGTAAAGACGCCGACTACCACCCCTGGAGTTGTGAGTTCGAAAACAGGGCATGCTGAATGACTCCAGCCAGGTCTCCTAAGCAACCAAATTGGCCTGGTTGCTAGGGAAGGTGGAGTCACATAGGGTGACCTCCTCGTGGTCACTATAGTGTGGTTCTCGCTCTAGCGGTGGGGCATGTGGCGAGTTGCGTGTGGATGCCGCGGAGAATAGCATGAAGCCTCCACACGTATTAGGTCTCCTTGGTAACGCGCTCAACAGGCCACATGATAAGATGCGCGGATTGATGTCTCAGACTTGGAGGCAACTGAGATTTGTACTCCACCACCCAGATTGAGGCGAGTCAATACGCCACCATGAGGACGAGCGCATTGGGAATTGGGCTTTTCAAATTGGGGAGAAGAAAAAAGAATTAAGGTTTTGACGACACAAACACATATTTCCCGTCATGTAGCCACGAGTTTCAGTCTAGAAATGGAGTTAAGATTAAAATAGCAATTGATTGAAGCTAAGACTTGTTAGGATTTGTCAGAGTAGTATGGCCGTTATATGATTGGCCTGAGTAACCAGTGGGTGGAGTCCACCTATTTGTGTATTTGTGTAAACATCTTACAGCTAGAAATTTTACAGAATTCACAAATGTGTGTTGCAATTCACAAATAAATGCTCACAATTCACCAATTAATTCTGGGCAGCATTGTGTTTGTGAGTTAAAGTATGTGTAAATATTTGTATTATTTGCTAATCTCATTTTATTTATTTGTGAATTCACTTTATTTTTGTGCAGTCTCCTAACATTTGTATGTTAATATGAAACAAAAATAACCCCATACTCCCTTGCTCCCTATTTAACCTCTAGTGTGCTTTCTGTTTGCACTGGTCTCAGAACACTTCAAAATGCACCTTATTGTCATCAATATTTTTCAGCTTTTGGATGAACCCATTGATTCTTAATGTGAAAATGCACAGTAAATATAGGATTTCTAAGTAAAACAAATTTGCTAAAGTACACATTAGTGTACATTTGTGTTTAGCAGCGTGGTGTTTCGTGATACATCTGTCAAATTTAAAAAAATGGCATATTGGATGAATCTTGAGACTATTTTGACTCAAACAGGTTTCAATGTAAAAACGTAAGTAGGTTTCTCACCAGATGTAGTTTTGTTGGCGTTTCTCCCAAAGACAAACTCCGCTGTGATCGGTGCCATGTTGTTCACATGACTCCGTACTTTAAAAGTTTCACCCTTTACTGACAGCCCAGAGTCTTCTGAACTGAGATCAGTTGGTGTAAATGAATTAAAAGTATGCGTTCCGTATAGCGAAGCCAAAATACAATGTCCACGCATGTGGACGCGGGGTGGCACGGGGGTATACGTGATCTTTTGCATTTTTTTAAATAAACGAGGGACAAGTCATTTGAGTCCAGTAATTTTTTTGTGCTAATCAACATTATGGCACAAATGCTGTTGATTGAACTTAACTTGTATTGAACTTGGAAAGAACATGAGAACAAACCATGAATATCCAAATAGCGAAGTACACATACTGTCCTCGCCATGCAAGGCTAGAGTGCTTTTTATTTCCCAACAGAAGCCCAGAACAGCGCAGAAGTTTACCACAGATTGCTTTTTCACCGTATTTGTGATCGGCTTGTTGTTTCACACTACTTGTCCTCAACACGGCTCTGCATGTCCTGACAAGATTTTAATTGATATCGAGATTGAGGCCACTTTTGGAAAGGAATGGAATTTCACAGGTCTGATATCGCCCTCTGATAACACTGTTATTATGTTCATCAACCCTCAGGCTGCATAATTCTTCCAGTCAAGTTACCAATGCTTCACCAGTTGCTGTAGTGGGATTAACAAGCCTCTAGGTGCAGTAAGGCGATGAACGATCATCTTTATGTGTGGACCATTTGTTCTGCACTCATTCTCGTCCCTTCTCATTGATCATGTTTGTAGATCAGACCGTTGCCAGTTGCTAATTTAGTGTGAGCATATTTCTCTTCAAGACATTTGCAGATGAAGCATTACATTCCCAAATAATTTATTTCAAAACTATTTATGTCCTTAAATCAGTTCATAGATTAAAAGAAACATTTTGAAAATCAGTGTCATATTGCTGAACATAGCTTGATAGCCATAGTTAAAAATATTAAAGGGATCGTTCTTGTGCAAATTAAAATTCCCTCATCATTTACTCACCCTCATGTTGTTCCAAACCCAAAAGACTTTCTTTCGTAGTATGGTAGTCTTTCGCTTTTGTTGTACAGTATGGAAAACAATGCAATAAAAGTGAATGGTGTCTGAAGCTTACCTTACATATGGGTTTGGAACAAGTTAATTCTTTCATATTTGGGTGAACTATCCCTTTAACAAATTTTATCGGGTAACACTTTATTGTACAGTCTGAGTTACATGTATTAAATGTTACTGTAATTAAAGGTTACCTCTAAATGAAAATTCTCTCTTTATGATTTTGATGACTTTATTTCTTCTGCAGAACACAAAAGAAGATTTTTAGAAGAATATCTCAACTCTGTAGGTGCATATAATGTAAGTGAATGGTGACCAACATTTTGAAGCTCCAAAAAGTACATAATGACATGATAAAAGTAATCCATAGGACTCCAGGGGTTTAATCCATGTCTTCTGAAGCGATCTAATCAATTTTGGGTGAGAAGGACCAAAATATAACTCCTTTTTCATTGGACATCTTGCCATTGCGGTCTATAGGCACAATCATTTGAAGCTCGATTACACTTCCAGTGACATGTGCGCAGAGCGCTAGATGGTGCTATAGAATGTGTAATGAAGCTTGAAATCTTGATAGCCAAGGAAACAGCTGATGTCAAGATTTATAGTGAAAATGGAGTAACATTTTGGTCTGTTCTAACTTGAAACCTATTGGATCTCTTCAGAAGACATGGATTAAACCACTCTAGTTTTATTCAAAATTGTTATGACCATTCATTTACAATGTATCTGTATGGACATACAGAGGTGAGGTATTCTTCTAAAAATAATTGTTTATGTTCTGCAGAGGAAAGAAAGTCACACACATCTGTGATGGCATGAGGGTGAGTAAATGATGAGAGAACTTTCTTTTTTGGGTGAACCATCCCTTTAATTACCACAGTAATAACAACTGGGTAATAATCACAAATATCTGTCAAATATTTTTTCGTAACAAATTCCAGAAGAATTTAAAGAAAATGTAGGAGGATAGGAGAACAAGTTTGGCTCTCTGTTTGCAAGTCCATGTCTTGACCGTGGAAGTCTTGACCAACTCCTTTCTGCCCCTTGGGCTTTTCCTTCCCTGCCTCTGGCTACCAACCTCTACTTTTTCTGCCATTAAAAGATTATTGTGTCATTTTTGCTGACACTAGTTTAAAACACTGTTAGACACCACATAATGAGTTTTCATGCAAAACACACAGCAGCCAGCTTTAGGTCCTTAAACATGATTTCACAGGAGTCTTACTAATCAGCACCAAGCCAATAGCTATAATCAGTCTAATGAGTGACATTATCTTCAAAAATGGGAATGGTTAGGGATTGAAACCAGAGTTAAAAGGCCCAGCACACAGCATAATGAGACCCTTCAGTTCCAGCAGCCCAACACACAACCGGCCTGAGTGGAGATGTCCTGGCATTTACCTCCATGTGTGTTGTAAACAATGCCTGAGCAAAAGCTACATCCCCAGTTCTCTCGTTCTCTAAGCCGACTAGCACAGGACTTGGAGAATGAGAGAAATAATGGGTGTCAGAGCTAAAATTAAGTTTACTTTTTTTTTAATGTGTGTCTTTTAATTCTAAGCTGTATAGTGTTCCCATTTTTATGGAAAACCTGGAAATATCAGGCAATTTTAAGATTGTGTTCAATTAAAACTTACAAGTAGGGTTAGAAACCAAGAACCAATTCTGAACAAGAACGAGTCTGAACCATTAAAAAATAAAAAAAAAATTTGGATTTTCATGACTTTTGGTTCCATTAATGATTCATGAACATGCAATTTTCCACTGATGCGGACAGAACACCGTACTTAAATACTCTGACAGTGCAATGTAGCGTTTCGTGCGAAACACACTGCGTGACCAGTTTAGTCTGGCGCATTTACATAGCATTTGAAATAATCGCGCTATTCTTTACTTTTGACGTCAAAGTGTGAAGAGGCATGCGCTCAACACGTGTGCACATTGGATGAGCTGGTAAGAACACGGGGTAAGGTGTTTACATGGCACACGAAATCGGCATAATGGCCAAAAATCTACCTGTGTCGACCAGGTTATTCATAAGCAGTTTATGGCCTTTACACTGATAAAGGAACATGGTTTATTGTGTTTACATTACTGCACAAATTGTCAGTTTATAAAGCATAATCGGTGTAAGAAAGTGCATGTATATGCGCTGATTGTTCTTTTGAGGTGGTTTATTTCAATGAATCAGTCATTTCATAAAATTACATAAAAGGTCACGGAAAAGTCATTGAGTTTGAAAAGTGTGGCGCCTTGAATGTAGGGTTGACAATTATTGTGTCACCATATCCCTATTAACCTATATGGCATTGTTCTCTCAGGTCCTATTTACACATTGCATTAACATGCGTTTCATAACTGGATAGCATCTGGATATTCTTCAGCTAAATTGTTTTTAAACCTCGCAGTCAAATACATCTCCACTCTGATCGGATAAAGATCTGATCAAAGTTAAAAGTGGTCATAATTCATCCTTGACCACCTCAGAATGTGGTTTCGGTGATTCGAGTACAGTCCAATCACAATGATTCTTGGGTGCAAGTGTTATCCGATAGCAATCTGATCACCAAAATACACATAATGGTGGAATGGTGTATATGGGGCCTCACTCTTTTACTCTCTCCATTGCTCTTGCTCGGTTTCTTTGTGGGTTTTTTTTTTGTGTGTGTGTAAAAATATTTGCACCTAGTGTACTGTGAAACAGCAAAGCTGTCGGGTCCTGTGGCGCGAGTTCTCGGGGAGAGGTGCACGGCTAAGTGTGAAAACTCCGGGCCAAGTTTTTAATGAAGTCAAAAGGTGGTATCGTGTGAAGTGCCGAGGCCCCCCACTGAACGTTTCCGTGCTCTTGGGGAGGGAAGAGCAGCACCGCAAGCCCACAGACTCCAGACAATTCTGCACCAATTAAAAAGCCTGACTAACGCACAGCTCAATCCAGCTTCACAGGCTTTGCAGATCGCCTCTTTCATTTCCGCCGCTATAGTTCTTTGGTGACAGCTTGGCGAGGCGGACCTTTTTTTCTTTTGAATTTCCACCAGGTGCTTTTATTCTTTGGTGGCTGAAAAAACTGATTTGATAAAAGGGCCTTTTTTAAATCTGTTGTAGGCCTTTGATGTCAGTGCGGCTTGATGTAAACATTGCATACGAGTGCCATGATGAGATGTTTTGATGCAAGGAACAACTAAGGAGAAAGAAAGGTTGAGGATTTATAGAGAAAATACAGAATAAGCACCTCATTGTGGACTGGTTAGATGCTTAAGCTTCAACATGACAAAGAAGCACCATGAAAGTATCTTAAAATTGACTCTATAGATACACTATATTCCATGTCTTATAAAGTATTATCATTTAAAGGGATAGTTTTCTCAACATTTACTCACCCTCATGCCTTCCCAGATGTGTATGATTTTCCTAAAGATTTTTAGAAGAATGTTTTAGCTCTGCATATTCTCTATACGTGAATGGGTACCAAATCTTTTTATTTTTTGCTATAAATTCTCCTCCCTGCCCAATAGTAGGGGTGTAATGATCCATCGATCTGTATCGATGCATCGATCCAATAACCAATGATCTAGTGTTATCAATACAAAGCGTAAATATCATATAGATTATTTTTTTATGATGTGCATTTATTTTAATACTCTCATGTCAGCCATGTCCGTACGCATTTCCATCAGGTGACAAAGCAACCTTTTTAAATTCATTTGACTTCATGAGTGCTAAATACGCTTGTCATGTGGGACACGGATGTGCCCCACATGACATGATTTATCCCAGTTAACTGTAAAATAATTTTTCATTACAACTGTGGAAGTTGTAGCCAAGAAAACTGCAGATAGCACGGATAGTTGGAAACAAGTTATGGGTATGTAAGTACTTTGAATTGGATTAAAATGAAAAATAAGCTGTAATCAAACTACTGATGATCACTTGTGTGTGAGACGTTATTTTTTATATTATTATCTGTATAATTATTTTCAACATCTGAAGTACCATATATTGTTTTGGATGTCCCAATGTGTACACTAAATTTGCACTTTTCAGAAAGCTCAATAAAATATTCAAATTATATTTTGGTTGCATTTGAGGGCAAAAATGTTTTAATTGATTGTGTAAAATAGGCACATAATATCGAAATATCGATCACAGGACCCTGAATCAAATCGAAATCATATCGGGCAGATTTTGAAGTATCTGCAAATATTGGATCGCAGGCCAAGAGATTCGATATAAGATCGTATTGTGATGAAACGTCCGATTTGCAGTATTACCCCTACCTAGTAGGTGGCGGTATGCACGAATGGCCAAAAACATAAGAAGGTAAATGTGAAAGTACAGATTGATAGTAAAAAATGGGTTAAATATTGATCTGTTTCTCACCCACACCTATCATATCACTTCTGAAGATATGGATTAAACCACTGGAGTCTTATGGATTACTTTTATGCTGCCTTTATGTGCTTTTGGAGTTTCCAAATTTTGGTACACATTCACTTGTATTGCGAGGACCTACAGGGCTGAAATATTCTTCTAAAAACCTTTGTTTCTGTTCAGCAAAAGACAGAATGTTGTACACATCTGGGATGGCATGATGGTGAGTAAATTATGAGAGAATTTTCATTTTTGGGTGAACTATGCCTTTAAGTACTTATTGACTGAAAAATTCACCTTTTGAGTTTCAAAAGAGAAAGTAATATGGCTTTTGGAGGACATAAAGGCGTGAGTAAATTGTCAAATTTTCATTTTTGAACTGTTTCTTGATGTACCTTATGGAATTCACACACTCCTGCTTTAGTATCACTGGCATAGAGCTATAAAATTGACAAAAGCAGCCATATGATCATGCCGAACACGTCCATTTTGCCTCTCATTTTTCCTTGAGGAATCTTTGAGGACCCTGTCTTCTTCCTTGTATTGCCGGGTGACTGAGAGCAAGGCTGGTGCTTTCACATGGTTCAAAACTATAGATGAGAGCTGTGAGTACCGCTGTGGCCAGCCCAGCACTAACTGCTGTTGAGTGACACTAATGAGGAGAACAGGCATGCAGGAAAGGGAAGGAAACAGGCTCTTCTGGACATCGCCATTGACAAAAACCCTTTAAGATATCACCAGTCACTGCAGTCTTTCATGAGACCACCCCTCCCCCAATTCCTTCTCACAGACTTCCCTTCTCAAAAGGCACATCTCTCAATTAGCATGGCTCAGAAAACATGCCGCTTTGGTGCTTTTCCTTTGATTTGTTTTGATTAGCAGGATGTAAGGGATCTAATTTAATCCTGTTCTAGAGAGTATGGCAACATGCATAACGTTGAACAAAAACAACAGAAGATGGTGCAAGGGGCATTCTAAAGGTGTCTGGAGCGGAAGTGTCTTACTTTAGACTTAAGGGCCATTCACACGGAAGTTATTGCGTCAATCTGCAATGTTTTTTTAATGTTTTTTTTTTTGTAAACATGCACTATACAGACGTCTTTGACCATTGTGTTATGTCTCACTATGGAGAAACACATTTTCAAGATAGCGTATCAAGTTAAAAGAAATATAACTTCGAATGCTATCATTTTAACAAATTTTAGTCCAATTAGTTTTCATTTTGGGCAAGGCTACCAAGCAGGACATCGCAAAAATATAAACTAAGTGACCGACAAAAACTTGTGGCTGAAGTCGTGACTGGCTTGAACAGAAACCTGGATTAATAAGGAAGAGATCACTTTTATAATTTGCTTTGTCACGTCGAGTGTTATAGGTACAAAGCGGGTGAATATCCACGGCAACTAAAACAAACGGCAAAGATTTATGCTGTCTGTTGTGTTCCTCCTCCTCGACATTTGTTCAGGCTCACTGCTTATTCAAAAGTAAAATAAGGACTTTCAGTGATGGCCCTTATAAATGGCAAATCACTTTGTCTTGTTCTTTTAACTCTTGTAACGCAAGGCAAGTAAAAAGTTTGTTTTCTGTATATTCCCTGCGGTAGACTGTGGCATAGTGCCAGTTCCAAAAACACAAAGATTTTTCACAGAACATATTTCTTTTGCAGTCGCAGTATGACATTAGCTGAGTAGAAGGAGCAGCAATAACACAGAAGGTGTTGTGTTCTGCCTCCCAGCCAAAGACACAGTGTGAGCTCAACCAAATGCTTTTGACCCTTTCATAGACCTGTGTTCAACTTATTTTGCAATATTCTCTTTGGTATTCTTACGGTTTGATTTCTGATTGGTTGGCCATGTCTCAGACACTATATACCCCTGATATAAACATCCATAATGGAAAACGTTGTTCTTCATTGTGGATTCATACAGGCAGAGTGTAGGACATGCAGTGACACCGTGGAAGAGACGCCAGCTTACTCTATTTCTTTGGAGATTATAAAATGAAGCAACATATACACACACACACATAGGGCTGGGATAAACGATTATTTTTTTAAACGATTAATCTAGCGAATATTTTTTCGATGCATCGATTTAATCTAACGATTCATTTTTGAAGTCCGATTAGATTTAGATTCAATTATAAAATGTAAAAAAAAAAAAAAAAAAAAAAAAAAAACCGCTGGGAGTTTGATTGACAGGCGATCTGATCAATCAATCATAACACGCCATTTTTGTCCGACAAAGTAGTCAGGAGAGAGAAGATTAACGTCGGTGGATCATAATTTGAATAATGGATTGTAGGCTACTGTACTGACGTCTTTCCGCGGTTAAAACATCAGTCCTTCTGATGTAGGCTACATTCATGTTTATTTGATACTATAAATTAACCAAGGAAAAGATGATCGGTTCACGAGCAGCTTTAACTGAGGCAATCTGTCACGACACACTAAAGAGCCACAAAATAGTAGGCCTATTTATGGTTTAATTTTCTTTGACTGACCAAATTTGAAAGTTAAGACTTTATTAAATGTTACTTGCTTGTCCCTGTCTGTCAGCGCGTTGTCAGTGTCCTCTATGTATTTTTCACGACATTTATAGCTATAAACGAAAACTTTAGGTGTCGACAACGTATTATAACCTACTCCAACATCGAGTGCAAAGTGGGGAGTTGAAAAAAAAAAACTTACGGTGGTCTGTCATCTGCAGCTGCTCCCGGGTGGCGCCTCTTCAGGTGCTGGTGCATTGCCGTGGTGCTAGAATGGAAGGCCATCTCCATTTTGCAAAGATGACATATCACGGAATTGTTTCCTTTTAAATTAAAGAATTCCCATACTTTAGAGGAACGAGTGCGTGCCGCCTAGCACGCACGAGTTGCTAATATTCTCCGGCGCCGCCATCTTTGTTTTGGGTCTGTCGAATCGACGCGCATATTTTGCGTCGCCGTCATCGATTACTTCGACATGTTGTCCCAGCCCTACACACACATAATCTCAAAGTTGCTCCTTCATGTGAAATAAGGGCTCATTGGTTTAATCGGAGAGCCTTAAAATAACATGTAAATGTGAAGAAATAGGACAAATATTTTACTATTACATAATTTAATATATTGTATGTTGTGTTATTAAAATCTGTCTCAAATGATTTACAATGACCATTTGTGATCGATTATGTAGAGGAAAGGGTTTACATACAAAATACATTATGGATTATATCAGTGTATCTCTGCATTTTAATGTCAATCATACCTAAATATGTTCTGTGAAGTCTTGTTCACGTGTCTTTATTTGGCTTTCCAAGTTTTTCGATCTGACGGTTGTACCAGACTGTCACGATTATTACATTAGGCTGACGATTAATAAAAAATAAAAAAAATTCACGATTATGATGATTAATTGTCTGTTTTATGGCTTTTAAAAACCGATTTAATACCAGGGCCTCAACTCTTGAGTGGTTCGCCATTTGGCGATTCTCCAATCCATTCTTATGTGCGTTTTACATCAACATTTATGCATTTAGCAGACACTTTATCCAATGCAAATTTGTTACACATTTTTTCAGTATGTAGCCTATTTTTCCATGGGAAACAAACACATGACCTTGCCGTTGTCAGCTCTAGTATACACTACCGGATTAGCTACAGAAACACGTGCATTTTGAGGCAAGGATTGCACACATCATTACATTTTGCTTTTTTAACACGCAAAGCTTGATAAAAGTCTTGGAAAAGAAAAAAAGACAATACAGTATGACTTGAGGCCAGCTTTGACTTTGCCTTTGGCTGTCAGGCCTAGAAGCATGTCAACACGGCAGACAGGTTATTACACTGTGACAAACTCAGTACGGAGCATCCCGGATCTTTCATTTAGGGTTTCTCCCAGAGTGGAAGGCTGCCAAGTCTGCCAGAGCCCTTGTAGGATCAGACAAGCTTCCAAATCCGCCCAGTCGATGCTGCGGCATGCTTCTCTTTGATGGAACGGTTACCTGCCTTGTCCTATGCTGTACAGTACTGCTGTAGCGCCAGGGCTATCAGCCCACACACTCCACCCTCTGACAGCCGAACTCTGTGCTGCGGGCTGGCTTCTCTCGCTCTTTCTCTCTTTGAGAAACCTCATGCGAACCTGCCTGCTGCATGCAGTGTTGCAGTGAAGCATGTGTTTAATCACTATTCGTTTTTAAGTGTCAATTTTAAAATGTCAATTTTGTTGTCATTTTCTCACCCTCATGTTCTTCCAAGCCTGTATCATTTTCTTTCTTTCGTGGAACACAAAAAGATGATTTTAGCCAGAATGTTTGTGACTGACATACTCCGTAACCATTCAGTTTCATTGTATAGAAAAACGAAGCAATGAAATGGTGATTGAGAGAAACATTTTGCCTAATATCTCCGTTTGTGTTCCACAGAGGAGAAAGTAGTGGTTTAAAATGACATGAGGGAGAGTAAATGATAACAGAAGTACAATTTTTGGGTGAACTACCCCTTTAAAGCATAAGTGATGTTCTGATGGAATGTTTTCATAGTGCCACAGTGGTTACACTACACTTCAATTTAATATCAACCGATGAATGGCTTAGTTAGTTTTCACTGCATATCAAGCTGGGATAGGAGAAAGTACATCCAAGTAACATTGAAAAATGTACACACTTCAGCTTTAACAGGCTCCTAGTGCGTTCTCTGGCATGAAAAACATGTACTTCGTATATGCTTTTGACCTTGATGCGCATACCGCAGTCGAACAAATTTTTTCTCTCTGCGTTGTTGTTGCAGCTTTGATGTGTCTGATATTGACATTTGTGACTTGATGGAAGCTGTGCTCTGCTTTCTCTGTCCGTTTCTCCCTGGGTGTTTGTGAAGCGAATGGTCTGTGCAATCAGCACAGTGTTGTTGGGCTCGTTGAAGCTCCTCTGACCCGCCGTGTGTGTGCCCTTGTTCAATGATTGTCCTTCACTTCACTGCAGTGCTCAGCTCCTCTACTCCACACAGCTCGGCCACTTATCTGACCAGGTGGCTGATATGTTTTCTTTCCTTTTTCTCTTCATTTTTCCCCTCATTGTTTTTAGCATTCCAGTGAAGGGCACCTTTTTTACGCCTTCCACTCAAGAGCACTTGGTTTACACTGATTTTTGCTGTCTTTTCACATACTCTCCCTCCCTTTTTGTATCCCACACAAATACAGTCATGGTTCTTATGGTCATGGAAAAACTAGAAATATTAAGGAATATACAAAATACAATACAAAATTGTGATTTCAGGACTGTCTTATAGTTCCTCCAATTACACTCAAAAGCATGTACTTTTGTAATGAGCGCAAGAGTCTATATCAGAAAGTGAAAATCCCATAAATTTGTTCCAATGTATAAACCTTTAAATACAGACCTACCATGAGCTCCGAGGTTGCAAACTCATTAAATCACAGCTTTTGCGGTTAAAAAATCTCACTAGGACATAACATGATTTTAATTAGTGTGCAGAATCGTAATGACATTTGTACGTTAGATGGTATCTGTTTTTGGTATCAAAGCATTTTTACGAGCAAGAGTACAAATACAAGAGCGTGGTATCGGAATCAGTATCGATATCAGGACATCCCAAGTGCATACCAAACTGCATGTGCTATTTGGTGAGTTTGGTGCGTCTTGGTGAGTTTTTCACCCACAGTATTGATTTTTGTTTGTCGTGTCTTTAATAATATTAAAGATAATGCTAAATTATGTGCAGTATAATAGTTCAAAGGAAAACTTAATTGTACATAAGACCAATGCCATGAAGGACCTTAATTCCCCCCCATCATGACTAGTCCCAGGACAACGTTCCAGTACCAAACCTGCCACCCCCACTCATGATGGCCCCACAGACACACACACACTCTCCAGGGTACAAAAACACTTATTCGTATCTGTGTGGTTTGCCCCATGTGGCAGGCCAGAGTAGCAGAAAGCATCTATTAGGCTGCAGTTTGTGTACTGCTGTCAGGCCCTGACATTTTTCATTGGCTCTGAATGTGACTAGTGATGGACACCCGCCTCAATGGCGACGCCTCCTCCAGTCGCTTTCTCCCCACCCTCTCTGGTTAGCTGGAGCCTTTGCTACCGCATGATAAACCAGAGGCTAAATTTAGATTTTCTCACACAGAGAGAGTGATTACTGGCATTGCGAGAGCATGAAAGACAGTGAAAGTAAGAGAGTGTGTATATATGTGTGTTGCAGGCTTGTTATCCACAACAAATCCATTTGCAAATAGACAGCATTTTGTCGCCTTCACAAAGAGTATTGTTTGTCCCTTATTTTCCTTAGCACTGCTCATTTATTTGTGCCTTTTCTTTAACTGCACAATTGGACAGGCTTTTCTGCTTTTTATAACGTGTGTTTTCTTTGGTACAAACCTTCAGTGACTCCAATTAAGATCTTTGAATCTTTCAAAAAGACAAAGTCAAAGAGGCCTTTTGTAACTGATTGGATTTCTATTTGTCTGATTTGTCTATTTAGTCGACTCATGTTGTACAGTTGAAACCTTTAATCTTGCATGCCTAGGTTTATTACCAATTTTTTTGCTCTACTTGTTTGTTTGGCAGTATTAACAACACTGATATGTAATGACGAAGTTGGAAAAGCTGGGCTGCATATGCAGATGCAGTCGCTACTTCAGAATTTAGTTTATCCCATTGTGTCGAGGAGGAGGGCATGGCTGGACTGTTAGGGTGCACGGCCGGTCCTGCGTCACCTAATCAGCCCTGAGGGGGATAAAGACGAGCCGGGGGCACCAGTTCAAGAGAAACACAGGCTGTGTGCGTCTATGTATTTTATGTTATTTTATAACATGTTAAAGTTTATGTTAAGTTATGTTGACTGTTCTGCCGGTTCCTGCCGCCTCCATTCCCATCCTGAACTCATTACACCCTTTCATTACGCCAGTCCCAGAGAAACCACTTACCTTGATTTTTCCACGCCACTGCCATGGGATTTCATTTGATCTTATAAAAGCAGATGGCACACAAACTACAACTGAGAACAAAAAACAAGTGCCATCTTCCATTTATTTTGACCAAATACTTGGACAAAATGGCTACTCTTAGTGTTGCAAGTAAGGTACCGGAGGAATCGAAGCTTCAAAAGAAATGAGCCTTGAGCGTGATTGGTTAGCAACAGCTGTTAGCTTCGGCAGGTGCACGCTGTGTTTTTGATGTAGCAAGAGGGGGTAAAGGGCGAATATGGGTCTCTCTGAAGTACGCAGTGAGTTGCGAAACTTGCTTTGGGCATTTACCCAATGCTAATACAGCTGGACCATTAGGAGGGCCAGTGCACTTGAGAGAACTGACCTGCATAAAGGGATAGTTCATCCAAAAATTACAATTCTATCATTTACTCACGCTCATGTTGTTCCAAACCAATATGACTGTTATTGTAAGGGAACAAAATGCGACTGGGATGACAGCTAACATTTTGCCTAACATCTCCTTTTGTGTTCCAAATAAAAAAATATATATACGGGTTTGAAGTAACATGATGGTGAGTAAAGGATGATTTTTCTGGTGAACTATTTTTTAAATCCCCTCGCGAATTGACGACAACACAAACTCCCAAATTTACCATACTCATTCAGGTTGCTGTGCTCTAATTCACTGGTGTCTTGGCTGACCTATTTCATATCATTCTGTGTATGACTGCAATCATTTAAAGCAGTGGTTCTTTAAACTGGACACCAAGAGTTGATCCAGCAGAATATCAAAGTTGTACATATCTCAACCTAATTATTTTAAAATCAAATTGAAATTTGAGAAATTGATATTGTAAACTGCATAGGCCCAACCATATGCAGAATTATTCACATGACATGGGCTATAAAAATGGCAAATTTTGTTTTCTAAATGTCTGTTGAATTTCAATGTTTGTATGCTCTTGGCAGCCGGTAATTCAATAAAACACATTGTGGTCGACACAAACCATGATTCTTCTCACTGCAAGTGAACCCATCTTTAATGTACTCTCGGTTGTGTTTTTTATTACCAGGTTTAGTTTTTTCATGTTTTTTATGGATGAGGCTTGTCCATGAGAGAGTTGTCCGTGTTCATATCTGCCTAATTTTGCTAGCTTCTTCCAAATTACATTTTCTCCTCCCTATTAAAAAGTTTTTTTTTATTATTGCCAGTTGAGAACCACTGGTTTAAAGCACCATTACTGTAAGGAGCTTTGTTAATGTTGTGGTTTTTGTTCCACATGGTTTCAAATAGGGATGTCCCTATGCTAGTATCGGAATCATGTCCGATACCATGCTAACGCTCTCGTACTCATAAAAATGCTCCGATACAAAAACTATACCGTCTGACGTTCGAATGCCATTATGTAAACATTCAGCGCACTATTTAAAATCCTGTTATGTCTTAGTGAGATTATTTAACTGCAAAAGCTGTTTACATTGCTACCCGCTTCAAATGTGAGTGGTTTTGAATGAGTAGAGCTGGTATTGTGCTGACATAAAGACGCAATGTTCTAATACCGTTTTAGAGCTCCTCCTTGGCTCATACACGGAAAACACCATCATGTGCATTGCACACTCTATTTGTAGCAAATAACAGCGACCAGAGCGCTAATTCACTTTGTAGCACGATCCACATCCAGACTACATATTTATTTAATTAAATAGCAGCCTTTTGCAGTTTAATAGTCAGTTTGAGGCACGTAGTGACCGGCGTTTCCGGACTGAGAAGCTACCATCGTAGCAACGCTGAAACATTTCAAAATTAAAGCTCTGCCAAAATAAAAGCTCAATTTAAATGGAAAAAAGTAGAGCAGAAATTGATCACTACTGTATAGTTAGGTAATATTCACTGTAATACTACTACTTGTAATACTATTAAATAAGTATTAATATAATATTTAAGCAATATCTCACAACTGTGAAGCTTTGTTATGCAGCAATTTATTTAACAAAAATATCTTCAATGTTGTGCTTTGGATTGCGCTGTTTCTGTATAAAAGCACTTAACTTAAAAATTATAAAAAAGTTATGTTGAAAATGAATTGTTATATTTTCATTTGATGAAAAAGTTTAAATTAATTTATTTAAACACCATTTTGATGTTAACATTGAAATAAAGTGTTAATATGGAAATTCAGAACAATTCAACAAATAACAAGTATCTGACGCTGTATTGGTGAGTACCAAAAAGAAGTATCAGTTCTTGTACTCATTCACAAAAAAAATGGTATTGGGACATCCCTAGTTTGGAATATGGCATGAGCTGTTTTATTCACTCAAACAGTCCTTACTGAACTGCAGATTTTTATTTGGAATTCTCAGCCCAACAGTCATCACATTTTTCCTCTCGTTTATTAAAATAAACTTCATCTAGGCCTCTCCTGTGGTGAACTTATGAAGGCCCATTAGGAGTGTCTTCCTGTTGGATTAGCAAATGGTGCAGGCTTTTATTTTTGGCCCCGTCCTGGCTGATGTGTTTTTTTTCTCTGAGATTGCTGGTTGTTAGATATTGATAGGCCTCTCGCTCTCACTCTCCCTCTCTCTCTTGCTCGCTCATAAACAGTCCACACATACTGGTGAAAGTTTATAGGGAGTTATGGCAAATACATCAAATTTTTCTTACAGGATTTGGTTTTTGCATCGGACAGCAGTGAGTGATGACAACACAAAAGAAAGTTCTGTTCAATAAGTATTGTCAGTTTTATTTTGCTGTGCCCTTACTCTCTCGTCATATACAACTCGCAACCTGCCAACTGTGATGCAGCAGATTCAGCTGTGCTGCTCCTGAATTGCGCTGCACGACACACTGTTGCATTTATGTTACAACAGTAGGAAACATAGTCCTTTAAGAGGAGCATAATTTAGTTTTCTAGCTCGGACATCATGGCTGAAAATTTACGGTGTGTTACACATGGCCAACTGTTGTGCTTTCCAGTAGTACTAATTACAGAAAGACCCTGATTCAATGATACAATAAATCACAATCATTTATCTCTGGCTAGTGTCTGTGATGAATAATTAAGCTAGTTATTAGTAAAATGAACAGCACATTAATTACCCGTAGACCTCAGTCATTAAAGATTGTGTCTCGCTGAATTTAAAGGCAGCTCTTGTGTGGTGGTTCTGCTGGTATTGACATATTATGTCTCAAGACAGTGTTCTATGCTGTGGGTTTTTAACCTCCTCGGTTAAAGGAATTCAGAGTGAAACGTGCAGCTTGTTGGTAATCGACGGAATAATTGGCAATCAATTATGAATGAGACAGAGCCTCGGAACATTCAGGACTGCCGATCTCGACATCAAATTTTAATTATCAATCACAGACAGGCATGAAAGTCTTAATGGAAGTGTCTGATATGTTTTGCAGGGTATTACAGTGCCTAACTCTGCGCTCTTTGGGTGGGAGATGCTTGACTTATTTGTAGTTGTGATGACCTGCTGGTCATACTGCATCAACACTAATAGATTTTATTTATTATATCATCCATGCATAAACACTCTGCTGCTCATTTTTACAATTTAAAAATATATTTTTTGAAGGTAATGTTTTTTTAAGTTTACATTAGATTTTAAGGCCTTTTTTTTCATACATTTAAAATTTGGTGTCTTCTTCATGAAAAAGGACCAAAACCATTGATGACTCGCCTAGTTTGAACTGGCAGGCACAATAGTGCCAACCTAAATATTTCAGCCATCTTGGTTCTTGAAGTATTAATTACATAAAAACTTTCATACAATATTCTAAGCCATGAACCAAACCATCAAGGTCTGAGGTGAATCACAACGTTACACACTTATCAGATGAAAAGTCAAAGGTACAAGACTGTGCGCTTATCATCTTAATGAGGCAATAAACTGCAATTTTAATTATATAATCGAATTAAAAACAACGGCAAAATATAAAACTATTGATTTAAAGTTGCTTATTATAAGTATGTAAACAATATATTATAAGTTCATTGCAAAATATTCAGGAAAACTTTTAAATGAACAAGTAGTTTGAGATGTCTTCATCCGCAGTGCATTAAAGGAGTGGGTGGTTGCTGCAGAGCTCTTTTGGCATACATTGTTTGGGTTAAAAAATAGTTTAAAATCAATACCTCTATGGAAAAAATTAATGGGATTTTTACTTCTGTAACCAAACTTTTGGGCTCTTTTGACTAGCAAAAGAGAGTAGCAAATCATGGTTTTGCGGTGTGTTTTAAATGGAACGCTGTTGGCTACTTAAAAAGAAAGGAACAGCCCTTCAATGTGTCTTTAAATGTCTCTTCAAACATCTTTGTTTGACATTGAA
Source organism: Moxostoma hubbsi (assembly GCA_032164185.1). Lineage (NCBI taxonomy): Eukaryota > Metazoa > Chordata > Actinopteri > Cypriniformes > Catostomidae > Moxostoma > Moxostoma hubbsi. The sequence goes on along the minus strand of JAVLUX010000029.1, from coordinate 29,145,019 downwards.
TAATTATTTGGACACAATTATGCCTAGTTTTCATTTTTAACCTTTGAAAATCATTGATAGTGATTGAACATGTCTGTTTTAGTCAAAGTTGACAAGTGCGAAAACAAATGTTTTATTCTTCTTTTGCCCATGGGCAGACACACCTCCATCAACAAGCCTGAGATGCTGAGAAGATAAAAGCATTTAACAATGTAATATAGGAGGAGAACTGGAGGTGATGGAGGGGTCTGCTCACTTCTCCACTTCTTCAACAGTGCTCTGAGTTTGGAGGTGTACAATATCAATTCCCTGGAGTGTGCCTGGGTCACATACCCCCGGTTGCTACATTACTGTGTTCGACTACAGGTATTCTCCCCTAATGAGAAGACCCTTGAAAAAGATAAGTACAGCTTCTAGTCCATTAACAATCCAAGCTGGATCCCAAGAATATCGGCCAAGGTCTGAAATCACCTAGTTTGGAAGGACAGGATGTGTCTAATAATGGTGTTAAATGTGAGACAGAACGGCGATTAACCATTTGGCCTGAGTCGGAGTGGTTTCTTAAATAATAACATCATTAAAGGAATTGCATCATCATTTTAAAGCAATCATAAGAGCCATTTTGGCTCCTACTATTGTGGCGATTTGACACCCTTACCGGGAAGTTCTATTCCTCTGATGGCAGTGGATGGTCAATGCATTGTGTGTAATGAGAAAGTTATGAGGATAAATGTCTGTTGGAGAGTGGGCTAGTGCAAGGGAAAATAGATCTAATGTTCCCACTGACCATACAGCTCGGATGTAAATGTCTGCTTGATAGCAGTTATCCATCCATTCCGCTGATGTACGCTCAACCGCAGCATTGCTGGAGAATCGAGGCCAGCTGATGCCAAAAGCCTGGGGCGCTCTGATCAGTGTCGTAGGTGAATAATTATTAGCCTAGTAGTGGGTATTTTACCTTCAGGGCAAATAGGTTTTTAGAGGATGGGTAACATTACACTGAGAAGATGGTTTTACGGTAGGGTTTGGAGCTTGTGCTTAACTTAAAGGGATATTTCACCCAGAAATATAAATCATGTTATCTTACTCCCACTCTTGTTGAGTAGGACTTTTCTGTATGACTTTCTTTTTTCCATGGAACACAAAAGGAGATGTTATGCAGAATGTTACGGACTGACAGCCTTAGCCTGTCTTTTGTTATTTGTTCAACATCTTTGTTAGTCCTGGAACAATGTTTTTGTCAACCAATCAGATTTTAGGGGTTTGGGGATTGTACACCATTCTTATTCTATTTCTCTTTTAATTTAGGGATAGGTTTTGGTTGGGGGTAGGGATAGGGTTAGGACTATGTTTGTTTGACAGGGATATGTTTCCATGGCCAGCAAAAGATGCATGTCTTGGAAAAATCACAGTGACTATGTTAACCACAGCAAAAGCAATGAGTTTTGCAAAGTGCTTTGCATGCAATGGAAATTAAGTTCGAACAGCACCACTGTGAAGAGCACACCTAGATAGTTTAATGGCAGTGAGGATGTATCCAGCAATTACATATGGGGTGTACCGATAATCGACAAGTCCTTTATGGCAATTTTTGTGTGAAGTAAATGTTAATTTTGTGTATGAGAACTGCCATTGTCTTTAGTGATAACCCAAAGTCAGGATCTTGCTGTTGACATTTCTAGTACAGTGAAAGATGAGAAATGTTTAAGTTCCTGCAATATACAGATGCTGTCATTTGTTGATCAATGAGAATTTCAGAGAGGCACATTCAGGGTATTTGATCACAGTTGGATCAAATACTGTAATAGCGATCAGATGACTATTTAATAATCACGACAGGTCTAATTGTAAGTATATTGTTAGTATAGGATTGCACATTTAGGATTTTTCCCCTATTAAGAAAACCCTTAGCCAACCAGAACTGGATTTGAGAACCACTGTTCTACTGTGTATATGCCCTAGCACTCCTAACCATGTAGAACATCCATATTCATGTCCATACATTTTTCCACTTCTGTGCGTTATTACAGAACATCGATTTGGATCTTCATCTGTGTTCGTCTCTCCCTCGCTCTCTCTGTTCTTAAAGAACCCTGCTGTGCCAATGCTCCCCACAGCTGTGGCCTCTCTGCCCTGCTGTAGATTTGGGCCTGCTGGCCCTCTCTTAATGGCTGTGAGCAGTGGGGGAGATGGGGCGCTTGGGAAGCACTTGTTTGTTGATTGGCGACAGGAGCACAGCCATTGTTTCCACAGCTGCTTCGATTGGGGTTTCAGTGTTCTTGATTCGACCTTGGGGAGTCGGGGCTGTTTGATGCATCCTCCCAATGTGGACATGGTCAGGCCATATGCACACTGTTTTTATTTTTTCTTCCTACAAGTCAAGAATATCACAATTGTACATTCACTTTGTGAGATGCACGTAATCCGGTGCAGGAGTTTCAGCTGAAAAGTTGTTTACTGTACATGCTTGCAAAAACCTTTGAAAGCTCTCTATGGCCTAAATTCCAGTTTTGAACTCTTCCATTCTGAACAGAGCAAACAAACAAAAGCTTGGTATCCTGGTTGAGGCCATATTTGGAAATATACCAAGTTGAGTTGTAGTTGTCTATTGAAGTAGACACCCTACTGAGACCTGAGGATTAGTTCTCTGTATGAAAATTCTGTATAATTTTCTTACACTCTATGCCATTCTAAACCTGTATGACTTTCTTCTGTGGAACACAAAAGGTCAATTTTTGAATGTATTCTTTTTATGTAATGAAGGTGAATGAGAACTGGGGCCATCAAGTTCCAGGATAGCACTAGGCCTGAAGGATTTGGAGAAAAAACGTAAATGCGATTATTTAAATCAATGTTGCGATTTGAACTGCGATATGATTATTAATATTAAAAAACAACATAGTAAGTGTTTCCTGTTGACCAAATGTAAGTTGTGGGCAAACATGCTCTACTTCCAACAGAAATACTATTCAAGAAAGGATGTTTACACTTGAGTCCTCCCTAAAAAAATACAGTGATGTGTAGAAGGGTTAAAACACCTTCACATCAGATCTAAAGTGGCATAAAAGTATTGTAAAATGGGTCCTTATGACTTGAGCACTATATTCCAAGTCTTCTGAAGCCCTTCAATAGCAATAGAGAAATGGATTAAAATGTTAAGTCCTTATTCAGTGAGAATCTTGACATCCAAAAGTAACAATGTCCTATTTGTGATCAAATCGCTCTTTTGAGACAGATCTTTTCATGATCTCTTTAAATAAAGTGAATGTAATGTTTCTTAATGAATTCCTATTCTATAGTGTGGGTGAAAACTTTTAATCATTTTGATTTACAGCAAAAAGAAAGCTACCATAAAGCACTATCTTTAAATGAGTGAACTGTGGATTTATGCATTTTTCTACAATTATATCAGAGGAAATTCCCATCTTAGCCCAAGCTGCCTCTGTCTTTTTTTGTGTTTTTACAGCTCTAGTTCTCATGCCGTTCCACAGCACATGCTGCACATCTTCACAAATCCCAGCTCTTAGCTGTCTGCAGCGAAACCACTCACAAAGTCCTGTCCCCTCACACAAGCTTTTATTTGAACATGCTTTTACCATTCATCAGAGTGCGAAGCTCGAGATCACAGCCCCTCTCTGAGGACAAGACATAAAGTAGTAGTTTACTTGGGGAACATCGGCAGATAAAAAAAGAAAGGGAAAAGTGGATGCCGACACTTGAACTTATGATTGGCACTTTTGACGAGGTTTGAGCCGAGTTGACGGTGTGCATCCATAAACATAAAATATATTGAACGGTTGATGTTGTGTTTATGAGTGCATAGCTCAGAGAGGCAGCTGTCCTCACTGTTGCACCGTTGAGTAACGCAGCAAAGATTAATAGCCTGCGATAGACAGTAAATTATACTTGATTTATAGCTCATTATATACACTGCTGTGCTGCTCATAGTATTACATACTGCACTTTTAATACTGCCTTGTCTATCAAAAGAGCCAGCTTATGAATACCGGAGCAAAGAAATTATACAAAAGTCATTTACGTCGAAAGACCACAGATTTATAAACGATCTCCCTATTAATTTGGCCCGTCTGTGGTTCTAACGAAGTCGGGTTGTTGGCAGTCAGAGGACAGTTGGGAGAGATTACATGGGAGTGATAAACTAAATAATGGTGGTGTATTTCCTTTTTTTATTTACAAATGGTGGATGACAGGGTCTTAGTCATTCCAAGTTTATGCATTGCCAAAACAGAGGAAATTAATTTTATTAGAGGACACATTTGAAGATATCAATGGAAAAATGTTGTTCTTTGTGTTCGGGACATTTTTTTATGGAAAGCTCTTTACTGTGTTGTGTACAATAAATGGTGTCCTCATGTGTGACACATTAGAACCTGTTGAGGCATGAATTGCAACGCAAGCATGCAACTGATGTATCAATTCAATTGAAACACATAAAAAGGACAAATGTTTAGTTTTGCCAAGGCTAGTTTATTTAGAATGGGTGTTTATATTTGTGGGGAGCAGTGCACGCTTATTCATTATGCATAATGCATGTCACAAGCATTATAAACATGGAAAATAGAGAATTCACCCGCAAGTGGTGAGCCAGGTGTGGGAGAGATACGGGCAAGCTACCATATCTTTTTCACATTGCCTGAAAACGCTCACTCACTGTCATCTGAACCAGTCCTTGTCAAAAGCGAAACCGAGCGAGAGAGACCCAGCATGTGTGTGATAGAGACTGAAAATTAATTGTTTTGAGATTTTAAACATCAGCCAATTAAATTCAGCATTAAATTTGTTTTGTATGTGTAGGTTCTAATAATAATACATCAACAATATACAGTTATGTTTCTCTTGCCAATACAACTTGATATAAATTGAATCTGCCCATTTGATCCAATTATTAAAGTCCACTAGGAAATGCCATATGAGTCTGCCAAACTTTTAATTACAGAATTTCCATAGATTTTATGGCATGCATACATATACTTGTATCAAAAATGTATACATTTAAAATGTAACCCTATCCACAAAAACGTAACATTTTAACATGTACTTTAACATATAGATTAAAAGTTACCCACTCACTGGCAATTAAAAATTAGTTGTGGTTGACACAGAATCTTCAGCATTTGAAGAACCCAAGCTCTGTCCTTCCTGGCTCAGCAGTCTAATTAGAAGACCCTTGTTGTGAAGTAACACTCTCCCTGATGTGTCCTATTGTCCACAACCAGTCATTACTGCCACTGTTACCCTGTAAGAGTTGTTCCACCTCCCTCCCCTACCTCCATGCCAGGGTTAAGGGCTGGACTACTACTGAACCATAGAGCGTGTGCTAGCATAGAGTGATGATCTCAAACCGGTAGCAGGCAATTTTTGCTGCAGGATACAGGTTATGGGGAGTTCAAACTCAGGGGTTGCTATCTCACCCTTGTAATGTGGAATTTCGCCCTTTTTTTTTTTTAAAGTCGTTCTTTGCCCAAGCTCTAGTGATTCCTGAAATTATTGTCCAGGGTCTTCAGGTAGGGCTTTAAATCCCTCATCTTTAGTGTGGGCCTACTCTGTGTGCTTGGTGGGGGGCTGTGAGAGGATGTGTGAGAGTTTAGATGGTTAAATGATGTGGGCCGTACAGAGACTGAACGTGGCAATTCCCTTTGTCTCTTTTTCTCTCCTTGTTTTCTTCTCTAATTTAGCAATGTTTTGTGGTAGGCAGCATCTTCTGAAGATGCACAACCCATTTTATTTTTTAAGTAAAACAGGATATTCAATGAGGAAAAAAAATGTAGGAATGTGATTTTATCCATCAGGCATTGAATGGATTGTGAAAATTGGATTGTATGCATTTAAAGTCAATTGTGGTGGACAAGTTGGTTGAAACTTAAGTGGCATTCGTGACATCAGATAATGTTAAGTTATTTTATTTTGATGAAAAATGGCAAAAACAAGCTTTTTTTTTAATATGCAGTGATTAATTGTGCATGTTATGACCACGAAGGTGTTTTAAAGCCGAACAGTGGAATTTCTGCACCATTTGTGAAACCAAATGGAATTGCAATAATTAAGCCTGTTAGCTGTTTTAAAATGACAGTATTGACACTCCATTGTCTGCCTGCCATTAGTTTTGAAAAAAAAGTCCTGCCTATAACTCATGTCCCTATAGTTGGCTAGTCTAGATGCTAAAACAATTTTTTTTTATGGGAAAATCGACATATGAATGGCTTTCTATGCACTCAAAGTGCTTTACATAGTATAGGGGGAAATCTATCTGGATGATGCAACAGCAACCATAGTGGGCCAGAACACCTACCACACACCAGCTATTGGTTGAGAGGAGAAGAGAGTAGAGTGATGTAGCCAATTCAGGGATGGGGATAATTAGGAGATTATGGCCAATGGGGGAATTAGATTAGGGCCAATGGGGGAAATTTGGCCAGGACATCAAGGTACACCCCTGCTCTTTAAGAGAAGTGCCCTGGGATTTTTAATGACTACAGAGAGTCAGGACTTTGGTTTAATGTCTCATCCGAAGGACAGTGACTTTTTACAGTATAGTGTACCTGTCACTATACTGGGGCATTAGGACCCACACAGACCACAGGGTGAGCACCCCCTGCTGGCCTCCCTAATACCTCTTCCAGCAGCAACCTTAGTTTTCCTCAATAGGTCCCATCAAGGTACTGGCCAGGCTCAACCCTGCTTAGCTTTTGTGGGCAACCAGTTGAGAGCTGCAGGGTGATATGGCTGCTGTCTCTCTTTTCTGACATTAAGTGGATGCTTGATGGGTTTCTCTTCTACTTCCTCTGAATGACTGAGAGAGGGAGGACTCCCCTCTGTGCTGCTAGCTGATCTCTCTCTTTCTGTCTCACTCTCATGCTGTTAGTGGAATCAAGGGCAATGCCACAGATGAGGAGGACAGATGCTAAAAGTAGTCGTCACTGATCACTGAGAGGGAAAGTGGTGTACGGCACCCCCCCCCAACACACCTTTAATCTTACTCATTCCCACTCTCTCGCCATCCCTAGCACTTTCTCCATTTATATCCCTTGACTATGATTGCAGATCTCCAATATTTGCAGACTGGGACTGCTGGCTAGATATATTGAAAATTCACGATTTATTCACAATGATTTTGCTGGCACTAAGAAAAAGGCAACATTGTGAATTTTGCAAGTATGTTAGTGCTTTTTAGCTATTGTCTATTTAGTTTCCTAAAAATTGTGTCATTAGGTTAATTCAGTGTCAACTCAACCAGAAGTGCCAGCTCAATTTGGTTTTTGTTAATTTTTATTTTTTTTCTACTTTTGGAAGAAATACATAAATGATGAGGAAAGCCAAAATATTATGTGCAATGGATAATCATTATTATTTTTGAACTTTTCTCCAAAATCATTGACGACAATTGTCATTTTGTCCCCCCTTTACAAAATAGTGTAATACTCTGTGTATAGCCTATATTGGTCCATGGCATTTTATATGTTTATCTTTCATCAGAAAAAAATAAAACATTTCACCAAGTGAAGTTTCTGAAATTTGATTGATTTAACCCTCAAAATGTAATAACACTACATTTTCACTGATATTTTAATAGCATCATTTATGCGGTAGTTCAGTAGGCTGTTTTAGTGAATCAATTCAATCATTAATTTGCATTATCACTCAAAGAAAGTTCATAAAAGTCCCTGTTTTTTATGTATTAATGTTTTAGTAAAGTATAAAGGTTACTATTGCTATTTAGAGTATTACATTGTATTGTTATTTATTTTACCATATTAAATTGGTTCATATAAATGAAAATGGTGAAATATAATTCTTCATTCAAATACACACACACACACACACACACTGAGCACTTTGTTAAGAACACCTGCACACCTACTTATGCGTGTGATTATCTAATCAGCCAATTGTATAGTAGCAGTTCAATGCAAAAAATCATTCAGATACAGTCAGGAGCTTCAGTTAATGATCACATCAACCATCAGAATGGGAAAAAAATTGATCTCTGTGATTTCAGCCGTGGCACTATTGTTGGTGCCAGATGGGCTGGTTTAAATATTTCTGTAACTGCTGATCTCCTGGGATTTTCATGCTCAATAGTCTCTAGAGTTTACTCAGAATGGTGCCAAAAAAAAAAAAAAAAACATCCAGTGAGTGACAGTTCTGTGGACAGAAATGCCTTGTTGATTAGAGAGGTCAACAGAGAATGGACAGACTGGTTTGAGCTGATAGAAAGGCTACGGTAACTCAGGTAACTACTCTGTACAATTGTAGTGTGCAAAATTGTGTCCCAGAATGCACAACATGTCGAACCTTGAGGCAAATGGGGTACAACAGTAGAAGACCACATTGGACACTGTATTAGGACTGTTGTGTTCCTAATAAAGTGCTCAGTGAGTGTAATTTGTTAATTTACTTAAAACAGTGAGAGAAAACATACCTTGATAATTTTAAACTAGATTTTTACTGCATTTCAGTTGCACTAAACATTCTCCACAGAATCTACTTGACCACAATTTCTGCAAAATGGCTCCTGGTTGAAAAACAAATTATCCTTTTCAGCCATTTCAGGGCAAACACATAAATATCGAGATCTAAATTGAATATCATTAGACAGTTGAGAAATGTAGAGAAGTAATATTTTTAGCTGTATCACGCAGTCCCACTAGCTAGTAGGCTGCTCTTTCCTCCCTCTTTTTCTTTTCCTGTGGCTCTTTGGCCTCTTGGCCCTCCAGGTTAGCATATTTTGGCCTTTATTCCTTGACGAACAATAGCTGACCTCTTTAAAAGAATTTGCAATCTGCTCTTAGACTTTGTACTTACAAGAAGAGGAGATTGAATGGGCCGTTTTAATCAGACTGTCCTTTTTTATGATTGTTTTATTTTGCATATTTTAAGCCGTCATTATTTAATTTGTCCTGGTCTTGGACTGAGTTTGTGGCTAATCAGAGTTGTCCATGGTGCTCTTCAAATTTATTCTCCACGGTGGTGTGCAGGCATTTTTCACGTTAAATAAAATGCTAATGCAGAGTAGTAAAATGAGAGATTGTAGGGCTGTCGTATTCCGCCAGTCTATTATCATTAGGTTGGAATGCTTTTCGATTTTCTCTGTCAGTTCATTTAGTTGTGCATAATAACAAATAGACAGCCCTTCCCGTGATTCCACAACAGTGGTGCTACTTGAGAAACAGCTGGGGGAAGAATTACAACCTATGTTTACCAGTTACATTATGATTTCCCCTTTGTCTCAGTTTTGATAGCAAAAAATAGTAGCACAGTGGGCCTCAAACAAATTGTGCCCATTTGTTCCAGAGCTAAGTGTGACGGCTCATGATTTATTCAGTAATTGTCAGTGTTATTTATTTAAATTATCGTAGTATTACCTTAAGTCACAGGATTTGCTCTGCAAACTGTAAAGTTGTTTATTAATGTCTCGCGTTGATGATGCGCCTCTTCCCTCAATCAGTGTTGTGGCGCATTCTGACAAACCGCTGTGAAAGATTGTGGCGCTCCCCCATAGATCTACCTTCATTTTCCAGTCTACCAAATGCACATTCAGGTTAGATTGACGTTCCCCTAAATGGCTTTTTTCAGCCAGTTAAAGCTGTTGTCTTTTGAGTGATTGGCCTGTTTCTCGATTTTCTCCACCAGCAAACAAACTACATTTTCTGCTAGTGCATTTGTTGTTCTTTTGCTCTGAAAATATTTTATGAAATAAGCAAATGGAGTATTACGTTTCTCCTTGCTAAGAGGGCTACTTACGTAAAACAGCTTACTCCATTCTCAACTCTCTCCTCTAAATCTTCATGATGGGATACAGTGGTTGATGTCCATTGGTGTGAGAACGAGTGTAGTGGTGTGAGATGACCAACAGGTGAAATGAAGGCGCCCAGAGGCTTGCTGAGAAAGTGGTTGGCTTACTGTTGTGATTGCTGGTTAACCTCTTCAGGGGACTGTAAAGAAGGAAGTCAGCTATAGGAGTAATTAGGAACAGCTTTGCTTTAGTCACATTAAAACCAAGGAGGGAGTGGATATGGTGAGAGCTGGCAGATGCAGTGACTGTTTACTGTGCAGTTCTACAGTCTGAGCTCCGAGAAGAAGTTTCAAAACACAGCAAGAGCTTATGCCAGCTCATACAAAATGGCTACTGTCTCATACACACACATGGCAGACTGAGGTAGAGCTTTCCACTTAAAGCAATAGCAATTGTGTCTTCATCAGATGTATTATTCTGTTTTAGTTGCTACACAATTTTAGTTCAAGCATCACTATTATAATTGCTTATACTTAGGGTTAGGGATTTGGAGAAATACCTAACCCCAAGTAGTAAAATTTGGTGCATACAGTAACTTATCCTTTACTGGAAATGAGTAATGCCTTAAATGGTGTGGCTTAGTGAGGAGAGTGTTTAAAAACTTTCCAACTAATCAGATTTGTGATTTTAGCTTTTTGAACGATAAATCAGGCCAAAAAAATCCCATAGATTTAACTCCCCTACTTTAATGTTTCAGGGAATATTGTAGTTGCATGGGTGTGGGGCAAGTAAGAACGCACCTAGCAACCACCCTGAACACCCTACCAACCACATAGCAATGTACTTAAAACTGCTCCGAACACCTTTGCAATCACATTGCAATACCATAGCAACCAACCAGAACACTATGGCAACAACAGCAATGCACATAATACCTCAGAACACTCAGCAATTGCAAAGCAACACCCTAGCAACCACCCTGAAAACTCTAGCAACCACATAGCAATGCAGTAAAGCCCACTCAGTATACCTTAGCAACCACATAGCAATGCCCTGGCAACTATCAACAACACTCTAGCATCATGGTGCCAGCTTTTGTTTAAACAAGCACCATCTATATTTTTTCTTAGGTATTTATATAAGAAAATATGTATCTTTTTAGAAAATATAAAAATAATTTTTGCTGTTTGCATTTTAGAATGGAAAGCATGTCCATGTTTTCAAAAATGTTCTAGGGAATTCAGCTGGTATTTTAATTAAGCAATACCTGTTAGTCCTACAGCACACACTAGTGCATCTCTCAACCTTAAACCAATGTCCACAATACACTGCGGAGTGCCCTATTCATTTATCCATATTTGAGTATCAATACACTCATGAGTCTGCTTCTGCTGATCTGGTCTGGTCTGGCAGCTCTCACTATGTTTTAGTGAGATTAAAATGAGGGTCATGTTTGAGTTTGCCTCTGCAAGGAGGAGACACCTAGTGACCCTCTTTGGTTCTCTCTCTGGTGGTTATGAACTCATGATTTTACATGGCTGCATCTAAACCTTTGAAATGGTGAATGACAAAATGGTTTTTTTTCTTGGGATTTGGTGATGTTGATTCTGGAATGATTGTTGAGTAGCATTTGATAATAGACATCACTCAGATTAGATGCCATATTTAATTTGGTGCAAGTAAAAAATGAGGCTTTGAGGGATAGAAGAATAGTTACTTCAGGATGTTATACTGTTGTGTATCAATCATTATGCCAACAAAATGTTGAAAGGGTTTTTTCACTAGGGTTGCAACGGTATGAGATTTTCATGGTACGATTACCATCAAAGAAAATATCACTGTTTCATGGTATACTGTATTACACAATTATAATTATTATTATCAGTTACAATGACCCTTAAAGAAATAAAAAAATACTTTTTTTTTTGTTTTTGTTTGAATAAATGATTTATTAAAATTGAAACATGAAAAAAATGTTTAATGGAAGTATGTGTAAAAAAAAGTCTCTGTTTTGAAAATGAATAGAATAAATAAGAAAGGTAACAGAATTAAAATAATAAACTGAATTATAAACATGATAAAAAATAGCATGTAAATATAACACGTTATATAACTTAAGCATGTTAGTTTACATGTTAGCATAGCATGTTAAATTAACTACTAAATGAAAAATAACATCAGCAGTCTAATTTTTGTTAATGTCAAATGAAATATAGTGTTTACTCGTCCTTAAATCTATAGGGTCATGTTGCTTAGAACACTTGAATGAGTTAGCATGCTAAATCTGTCTGTAGCACAACTGCTGAGTTACGCGGGTGGTACAATAAAGTAACTGAATTGAATTCTGAATGATGATAACTGAGCTTTCCTTAGGTTAGCCTCCCCGCTATCTCCTCTCAGTGACTTTAATTGCCTAGGTGCCTAGGTGATGTTAAAAGCAGTGAACATATTCCGCTAGGGCTATCCTGGCAGCGTCGTTCAGCAGCAGCAGCAGCAGCAGCAGCAGCCATATCCAGATCCAGTGGTAGCAGCTGTTGAGAGGGAAGATGAAGGAAGGAGAGCTTGCCATCCACAGGTGCAGTGCTTTAGACACTTCACAGACAAGCTTGCATTTGTTTTTGCCATTGTTTTAGTAAGCAGTGCTGTGTTTTGAGCTCTGTAAGCGTCACAACACTCCATATCAAAGCCCAAATCATGCCCTTGAAGTTCCCTGAGATAGAGCTTCTCAAAGACAGGAGAGACATCCTACTGGTTCAACACCCTTTATTTATTTATTTATTTTTTCATCTTGTTCTCCTCGTGTATGTGGTGTCTGTTCAAAAAGGAAGGGCTCATACGGGGCTTTATGGGTTAGCTATGAAAGCTAATGGAGCTCCGTGCTTCAAAGGAGCCAAAGGCAGAGCTCTTCTCTGTATCAGGAGTACTGAGGGAAGATTAAAGACCTGCTGAGGTAGTTGCGGGTCTGGTCGGCCCATGCCACATCTCCAGGTGTGTTCTGGAATATGTCAGTGGGATGACATGGGTGCTAGGTCAGGGTACCTGCACCATCTGTGATCTTCCTGATCTTCCTGGCCTTTGACGCATGTGATGTGTCTCATCTCTGATCGCTATGTGTTTTCAAAGTGGATATGGGAATTGTCCCTTTCCTAGATTAATAAATGTTTTCACGTAGTACTATGAGGCATAGAAATTTTTATTGATATTTTTTGACGTTTTATGTTAATTTTGTGTGGTTTGCTGGTTTAAGCATTGATTAGCTGTTATCCCAGGATGGCCAAGCTGGTGTTAAATAGGGTTGGGAACCAAGAACTGGTTCTCATTCAAAACGCAATTAATTATTTTCATCACTTTCGGTTCATTTAATGGTTCTTGACCATTTATTCTTCTTCAGAAATGGACTTAAATTCTCTAAAATTGTTTCCTGCTACCACTCAGTGGCACTGCAACCACATTTAGTGCATCCAGTGTTGCCCGATAATCGTATGAATGACTCATAGGTTGGTTCTTTTGAATCTACACTGCAGAAAATACAAGTGTCGTACTGAACAAATAACTCACAAACACTTTCTTTATAGTGTATCAAAAACTTAATGAAACACATGTCAGACCTTTCGTAATGTACAACTTGAAATTAATCAAGAATGCAGAGTAACTACTGGATGATTGTTGATATGACAATGTGTAGTTAAAAATACACATAATGAATTTTTTGTAATTAGTGATATTTTGTAAAAAATGCAAACTGCTGAGGACTGTGCATCCAATAAGTATTGCATGGACTGGAAATAATGGGAAGAAAGAGCCAACAATGTTGTACATTTTTGCAAGAGGGATTCAAACTCACTTTTATGAGCACCACAGCTCAGTATGTAGGAACATGTGTACCAAGGCTCCAGCTGAGAAAATGTTTAAAATCTGTTGCCTACCCTCATTGGTCATCCAGCTTATATGGTTGTAAACAGCAAACCTCTGTAGAGATTGTGATTCCTCATCACAGTGCCTGCACAAACGTAGTCCCTTCAGATTAATTAGCTGGAAAAAACGGAGACAAACAGAGAACATGACAAATAAACACATGGTTAACCACTGAACAAAGCAGCGTGTCATATATTATGCTTGGCATAAAAAACAACAACACTTTTGCATTTTGATCTATGTGTTTGACCCAGATTGCAAGTTTCTGCTGTGCTGTGCAGTGCTGTGAGTGTCCCTTTCTGCTGGACTGAGTCTTGAGCTTCAGCAAGCTCAGTGCCAGCCGGTAGAAACTGGAGCCCAAGGTAATTTGCAGACCTTAAACACAGTGCAGTCAATGAATCCACAGGATTCCATTACCATGTACTGAACAGTGAGCAGTGCTAATTAGCAAGGAATCGAATCAGAGTTACCTTCGTACTTGGTTGCATCTTTCCAGTCTAGGAACTTCTGCTTTTTTGAGGTGCAACCACGGCATGCATCTAGAGACTTTCTACAAAATAACAGATTTTATGTTCCTCTATCCCTATCCCTGCTGAAAACAAAAACAGCTGGTTTTGGTGGGTTTACTGGTCTAGCTGGTCTCACTGCCTATCCAAGATGGTGCTCAAGTTGTTTACATTTACATTTAAATTTATGCATTTGGCAGACGCTTTTATCCAAAGCGACTTACAGTGCACTTGTTACAGGGACAATCCCCCCGGAGCAACCTGGAGTTAAGTGCCTTGCTCAAGGACACAATGGTGGTGCCTGTGGAGCTCAAACCAGCGACCTTCTGTTTACCAGATTACCAGTTATGTGCTTTAGACCACTACACCACCACCACTCCATATTTAGATGGTCATCCAACTGGTCTCCCTGCCTGACCAGTTCACTAGTGCCCTAAAACCCTCTTAAACTAGCCTGCCCAGACAGCAAGACCAGCTAAGACCAGCAAACCAGATTAGGTTGCTTTAAGTTGTTTTTATTTCAGCAAGGTATTAAGATCAAGGTCACATGTTTTCTTTGAACGATGACTACGCTGACTACAATCATACAATCTACTCGCCATACAGACTAGAATTCATACACTCCTGTATTGCTCTGCCGCACTATTCCTTTGACATCTGTGTCGTGCAGATAGGCCATATTAGTGTTTGTTGTTCTGTGGCCTCTCCTTTACTGAGGGTAAAGGCTGTCAGTGCATAATGGTCTACATTCCCGGCTCTGCAGTGACTCCAATAATGATGACTGCGGGAAGGGGAACTAGGTTATTTTAAGCTGTTAGTGTCTCTATCAGACAACAGCGTTGAGAATTCCTTGCGCCAGAGAGGGTGTTATTTACCCTCCTGTTTATGACATGATTGCCAATGGTAACAACATATCAGATGTTTCTTATATAGATCATTTCCAGGGGCACCGAAGTCAACTTGAGAATTCTAGTGTGTTTGTCCATTACCTACAGAAGGAAGTGTTGATTCAAATAGATGAACGATGTCATTGTATTTGCTCCGAAATGATACACCGAATGTATAATCTAAGCCCATGGGCTGAGTGAGAATCGAGTGTCATAGAAAACAATATCAGCCCAAATCTAATCTAAGTCCTTAAAGCTGTTGAACTCTTGTCTTGATGAAGCCTGCATTTTTCAAAGCCAGCTGCCAAGTTCTTTCGTGGGATTTTCGTAGGCAGTGCGTTGAGCTGAGAAAATAGACCTGCCGGACTCTGACGTAATCATTTCCACTGCTTTTCCACCTTGAAATATGGATGCCGTGCTATTCTGGGACTGAATGGGGGAAAAGTGCAAAGAGACCAGAATAATTGAGCGTATGGGGCTGGGAGAATTTATTCACCTGCCACAAATTGCCCAGTTAATTATTATTTTAGGAACATCGCCTAGTCTGTTGGTTTCGCCTCAACATGGAAGCCTTAACAGTAACCCCTTGGGGAGGAATCAGCATGCTGGCATAAGGGGCAGTGGCAGGCTGTTATGGAATGTCATTAGGATGGTACGTGCTTTGATATAAGAGGCCTGGACTTGGAGTCTCCAGTGTGTTCTTCTGATACTTGTCTCGTAAGGTCTCCATCAGGGCACATTTTAGATTATGACTCTGATCTCTTTCTTAAAATGTGCAAAATCATCTCTAGTAATGGGGATATGAATTATGCACGCTTCTCAATCCCTGAATAATCTTTTCTTCCAAGTCTCTCTCTTGCTCTCTCTCTCTCTCTCTCTCTCCCTCTCTTTTTTATGTCCCCCTTCCACCCCTCAGCCTCTAGTTCTCTTATTGGCTCATTTAGTGTTAGGTCCTGGTAGATAAATCCTAGTCGGACTCAAGAATGGAGTGAAATTGGGTATTTCAGATCCCCCCTTCCTTTGGTCGACCCTTTTGCCCTTCTCATCATTTTTCTTCAGAGACTAATAAACGCTGTCAGGAGTGTCTCAGGTCAGGGGGCAGCAAAGGACAATGCTGAAAAATGAACCTTTCTTCCTTTATCAGTAATTTTACCACCTGATTATTACTCAACTGTCCTCAGCTCTCTGTTTACTTGCTAAGGTCCGCTTTATTATTAGGAAGCTTTGGAAACAGCGGGGACATGGTAATACGCTATTGTATCGCAATATGGGTTGAGATGCAATAATTTTGCATTTCTTTTCGTTGAGTGTATTGAGATTCAAAACTGATATATTAGGATCTTATACTCCCCTATTTCTCATTCATCTTCAAAGGACTTCTCTGCTTTGTGTAGATCCATTTACGTATCGAATAACATAGGAATGGCAGTGTCAGTAAAAAAAAGTACCTTGGTTACTGAATGTTTATCATTATACGAAAACCCTTGCAGTCTAGCTGTTAGCAGGATCTGTATAATTGTTCTTACAAATATATGTTATAGATTTAGCTCATTCTGAGTTTGCATTTTGGTAAAATTTTGTCATTTTGGTAAAATAAAAGAAATTGAGGTTCGTAATCTCAGTAATTTTCATCTTATCACACACTTACTGTTTTCTAATGAGATTTACATTAAATGGCCAAAAGTACTCTGATGTACTTTGATTGCAGAAAGGCAAACACTGGGAGGTGTCAGGTGCCGCAGCTAGTTGCTCCTTTGGGCTCTCATCCTCACTTTGTGACTGCCACTGGATGGAAAAAGTTCTAAATTTAACCCTGCATTTGTTGGGTTGCCTGTTTACTCCAGACACAAGAGTATTTGTATGTGAAAAGCTCTAGCGTGTTAATGATTCTGCCACCCTGGGAGAGGCTGAGTGGGTACGGAATCCTCTTGCTGAAACATGTGGCTGGTGATGGCGCTTTTGTGTCTGGGCCTGCATCTGTGTTCCATCTGACAGGTTTAATCCAGCCGACACGCTGCCTGTTTTCACCACTGTTTCCGCTGTGTTCTGGTTCATTTGAGGTGTACTCTGTTACCCGACCATTTACTTCTCTCTCATTCCCCCCCCCCCCCCCCCCCCCCCCCCCCCCCCCCCTCTCTCTCTCTCTTTGTTGTTCTCACACTCTTTCTGGGTGAGATACACGAAAATGTGTCCGGGTCAAAAGAATAAAATAGGCATTATATTTTGCCTACTTTACATAACAATTTGTTGCACTGTGACATTATTTTCATGACGATTAAGCATATTTCCCCCCAAATTCTCATAACCATAATGGGTCTATTTATTTTATTTTTAGTTTTTTTGTTATTGTTGTAATTGCCTTATTCTGAATTCTTATTCTCATTACTGTAATATATGAAAAAAAAACAACACTGACTTCCTGTTCTGGTTGCTGCAGGCATGCTGCATGAGTATTTGTAGCTTGCTAGTCTTCTTAGCATTGCTTACTCTTATTCTTATACGCTCATCATTTTATCATTTTCCATTTTACCTCGTGCTTCGGGTTTTTTAGATTTTCTACTGTTTCAGCTATGTGCATCTTACATCCATTTACTGTCTGTTTCTTTTTCCCCTGCTTGTCTACATCTCACATCTCAACTGCATGGATTCATTTTCGCCACTGTGTTTTAAACGGATTATTGCATTAATTTCAAACATCTGCTGATTAGGAACCACATCAATCTCAAACCCTTTCCACTCAAGAACAAGCATAACAACAAGAAAAACTACAAATAATTGCAGGAAGTCATGGCATCCTCTCATGTTATTTCTTCCTGCATTGCATGCCACATGTTTATGATCACTTCTTCCAACAGCCGTGAGCGATTCACATGTGATAAATGTGATAAATGATAGTCAGGCTGATGGAGAAGGTTAATGAGTTAGAGACATACATCTGAACGCTAGTGGAGGTCAGTGAGAAAGAGAAGCCGTAGAAACTTTTTTGGATGTGGGTAGTACAGTGAGCAACACACTGTACTTTTGGTTTTGGTTCCGTCTGTGGAGCCCCTGCAGCAGGGCGTTTGGGTGACATCTCGGTGGCATACTCGTTCAGCAAAGTGACACCACTCTCCCATTCCTGTTAGGGTTTCCAATCGATACAACCCACTCAGTGATGCACCCACTGAGAATCATGTAGGTGATTATATTTTAAGGAATGTGGAAATAGAAACTCCAGCCACCATTGTTAAATGCATTTCTGGGGCTCAAGCATCTGACATCAGATAAAATTGTGGTAAAAAGTGCTGGATAAAAAGTGCTGGATAATGCTAAACGTAGATTTTCTAAAACTGTTATTCATGTTGGCATTAATGATGTCCTGCTTTGCCAGTTGGAGATCACTAAAGATAATGTTAAAGTAGGGTTGCAACGGTATGAGATTTTCACAGTATGATAACTGTCTCAGAAAATATCATGGTATCACGGTATACGGTATTACACAATTACTATTATCAGTGAAAACAGAAGGTTTATTTATTTATTTTATTTAGCAAACACTTTATTATAATTGAGAAGTGAAACAATTCTTTGTAAAAAAAAAAAGAAGAAAAGTCTCACTTCTGAAAATAAAATAAATGGAAAAAATAAGAAAGTTAACAGAATTTTAATAATAAACCGAATTATAAACATGATAAAAAATAGCATGTAACTATAACATGTTATAGAACTAAAGCATGTTAGTTTACATGTTAGCATAGCATGTTAAATTAACTACTAATTGAAAAAAAAAACATCAGCTGTGTGAGCTTTAAAGTAATGTCCTATGATTATTAATAATTAACATATACTGCTTCTGTCTGTACCTTTAACTCAGTGGTTCTCAACTGGTTTTGCTTCAGGACCAGATTTGACATTGGATATCAAGTGGCCACCATAATAAAAACGTAACCTGTATTTAATGTATCCTGGGTCGCATTTCCTTTTATGTTGCTTAGTTTTGTTCATGGTTTTCCAGTACAAGTACATGCATCAAGTGACATTATTTTTGTTGTTGATGTTGACAACAATATCTATAGGAAGAAAAATTTTAAATTGGAAAAGTTAAAGAGCATATTTACTTCTAAGAGCCCATTATTATCTCGCTTGTTTCCTAATTTCAAACATAATTCAAACAGAACATACATATTACACAGAAGAAAAGGCTCCTCATTACCATGGTTAGGTCAGTGTAGCTAGTATTAAATTATATTATTAATAATAACAAATTATAGTATTTATGAAAAAATAAATACTAGCTGAAACACATCTTGAAACTTTAACTACAACTGCCACTGTTGATTCAAAATGAGGTCTAATAGATTCTACCTTTAGATTATTTCATATGAAACTATAACATTTTGTCAAAATATAACATTCATGTAAAATCGTGAAACAAATTTGTAAAGAGTCTAATGATTACATTTTTGGTGCGTAGCACAGTGTTGCTCTTTTCCACCTCAGTGCTGTTTGGCATGTCAGGACTGCCTACTGTTTGAGAGGTTCAACAGTAATGCTTTAAACTAGAAAAGTCTCACTAGAATTGAAATTGGTCACATCAGTTTTGAGGTCTGCGCCCCGCAATATTGAGGGAAGCCCAGTTGTTGCACGTGCACACCAGAAAGAAGATCGGATCATGATAAACATAATCGCGAGCTCGTTACACTCGTATGAAAGTGCAGATGAGAAACCTTTAGCTGTTTGCGAGATTACCATTAAATCTGCCTCGGCAGCCCTAAATAGGCTATCAATTGGGCGGCCGCAGAAATATCTTGTCCGTGACCCAGTCTGATTAGACCAGTTGAGAAACACTGCTTTAACTCACACACTCACCTATGTCAGACCTCCTCGCCTCACTTTTCCCTGACATTTTCTCCGCTGCATGTGTGTGGAAGTCTGACAGGCAGTCGAGGAGGAAAGGAGATGCGCACACGCATTTGCGTAGATAAGCAAATGTACATGGTATGATAACCGTCAATTTTCATACCGTGGTATACCGTGAAACCGGTATATCGCTGCAACCCTATGTTAAAGAGGTGTGTGAACTTGAAAAATGTTTGACACTGAAATATGCTCTGGCACCCTCCCTGCTCTTCATGGTGATGAGGTTTAACAGTGTGGTGTCTGGAGAATAGAATAGGATTTATAGACAATTGGAAGAGTTTTTGGGGTAGACCTGCTAAAGAGCGACGGACTCCAACCCTACAGGGAAGGTGCCGCTCTCCTCTCTAGTAATTTGGCTCATATCTTAATAGAGATAGTATTTGACTAACTGGGTCCCAGGAAACAAGCAGACAAACTGGTTAATCTGAACGCCTGCTAGCTGCCTTGAGACGTCACACAGGTCACATAAACTACAACACATAGGGACTGTATCAACTAGATACCATTAGTAGACTGTTTCTGTTCCCCGAATTACCAAACACAAAACTCCCTCTAAATTGGTTAGAAAATGTTATTAAGGTCAAATAAAAAATAAAAAATAAATAAAAAAAAAGATTGAAGATAAACATATAAAGGTAGGGCTACTAAACATTAGATCTCTTTCTACCAAACACTAATTGTAAATGAAATTATTACAGATCACAGTTTGGATTTGCTCTGTTTGACTGAAACCTGGCTTAAACCAGATGAATGTATTAGTTTAATTGAATCTATGTCCCACCATCAGATATAAATAAAATAATCTCTGTTATCTTTTGCCCTTGCTACAGAATATAGATCACCCGGGCTGTACTCAGATTTCCTTGGTGAATTTGCTAATTTTCTAACAGATCTAGTAGTTCCTGTAGATAGAGTTTGATAACTGCCATTTTAAAGTTTCTTTGGAAATGTCCTAATGATACAGAGGAGTTAATAATATTAAGAAGAGGTTCTGGGATTATGGGGAATGCCTCTTTTAAGATCTTATTTGTACATTTTGTACATTTACATTTTATTTGTATATAAGATTACAAGATAACATTTTAGTCAGGATTTAGGCCCCATCACAGTACAGAGACTGCAATTATCGGAGTTACAATTGACTTGCTCTTATCAACTGATAAGATCTCTTCTAGTGCTTTTAGATCTTAGTGCTTAGCCTTCGACATGATAGATCACAACATTCTCTTGAATAGGCTGGATAATTATGTTGGCATTGGTGAACTTGCTTTAGCATGGTTTAGGTCCTATTTATCAGACCGCTACCACTTTGTTTGTGTAAACGAGGAGTTTCAGAGGAGTCAAATCAAACAAAAGTTAAGTATGGAGTGCCACAGGGATCAGTTTTAGGGCTTCTGCTTTTCTCCTTATATATGCTTCCTCTGGGAGATATTACCAGGAATCATTGAATAAGTTTCCACTGTTATGCCGAAGATACCCAAATTTATATTTCTTCTAAACCCAATGAAAATTCACAATTATCCAAATTTGCAGAGTGTATCAATCAAATCAAAGATTGGATGGCCAGAAATGTCCTTCAACTCAATACAGACAAAAAGGAGGTACTATTAATTGGACCAAAAACCTAATAAATAGCCACTAAAATATAATTTGACTCGATGGATGTACTGTTACATCGTCTTCTACAGTGAAGAACTTAGGTGTTATACTTGATACCATTCCGTCCTTTGAAAATCAAATTTCCAATGTTTGTAGAACAGCATTCTTCCACCTCCAGAAATATTGCTAAGTTACGACACATGCTCTTTGTTTGCTGATGCCAAAAAACTAATTCATGCTTTCATGACCTCAAGACTAGATTATTGTAATGCATTACTGGAAGGATGTGCTGCAAGTTCAATAAATAAACTCCAATTGGTTCAAAATGCAGCTGCCAGAGTGATCTGATCATATTAGACCTTTATCATTGTTACATTGGCTACCTGTTAAATTTAGTATTCATTTTAAAATTCTGTTAACTATATACCTAGCTTTGAATGGTCTAGCTCCACAGTAATTAAGTGACCTTCTGACATGCTATATTCCAACATGTTCATTATGATCACAAAATTCTGGCTTGTTAATAGTTCCTAGAATATCAAAATCCACAAAAGGAGGTAGATCCTTTTTCGTATTTGGCTCCTAAACTATGGCATAGTCCCCAAACACGGTTCGGGATGCAGACACACTCAGTTCAAGTCTAGACTAAAGACTCATCTATTTAGCCAGGTATACACCTAATTTATCCATCAACTCACAATTAGGCTGCTTTAGTTAGGTCTGCCAGAACCAGAAACATGTAGTTTTGTAGTGTATTGTAGTGTATTGTAAAATTGTAGTGTATTCGGGTGTAGTTGACAAACTCAGCCATATGTTTAATAACACTTATGTCATTAATGTGGCTATAGTGGGTCACGGTCGTAGGCCCTCCAGCAGACAATAATATATGCTCAAGGGTATTCCAAAACTTGCCATAATTACATATTTAATTTGCCACACACGTTAAAGTTGTTAGCCATTATGTCTGAGCAGAAGGTAAGACATGGTGACTTTCTTGTTTTCTCGACCAAATGCATGTGCCCATCATGTATTGTTTTTCCGAAAGCCACCTGGTGGAAATGGACCCATGGTGCTTTGGCCCGTCATCACTGCTTGCAGCTATATTTACTCTGTCTTTCAGTAGCTTTGGACAGCATCTCTTGCTCTGACTCTGCAGTCTTCTTAAAATAACCCTGTCATGGCCCACAGGGCAGCAGCAGGTCTGGAGGATAGTGGCAGATTTGTCTGTATAAGGAGTGAGGGAGGTCTTCCCATTGGACCAGGGTGAGCTGAAGTGCAGGTGGAGCCCTGTCCGGTTGCTTCCTCCTCCACCTTCCTTTGTCTGTTTTTGTCTCTCTTTCTATGGTCCTTTTTGTTGGCTGGCATTCCTTTCCATTCCTTCTAACCAGGAATGGGTCTTGATGGTTGACTATTCATCGAGCAAACGACTAGTCGAATATTTCATCTAGATTTTTCAAATTCTTTTCTCTTTCATTTTTAGCATTGTTTCTTTAAAGGGTGAAGTATGTAACATTTTTTTTAATGTCAAAATACGTTCTACTATCCCAGTTTATTTTACATTAACAACTATATGTAATTCATTCATGGATTTATCTTCCTCAAAAGTAAAACACTGAGAATTCCAGGCACTAGCAAAACATTGATGTTTATATTTTTTGTGACCTGCTCAACTCCACCCATCCCTTTCTAGCTCAACCTATAGTGTGAATTTTGGGCATGGCTACTTGAACTAGCCGTTCAACTGGGAGAATATGAACTTACATGATGATGGCACACATTTATGGAAGAAAAGAAATGTAGCTTTGCCTACAGATGTTAAAGCAGAAATTCAAAAAATCCCCCTCATACCCTGCTGGCGTCAAATCATATGATGTTATTGGATGACCTGATTCATTTGCCACATTTTCTGTCTGGTGTTTATGTTATAGTGGTCTTGTTCAATACAATGTTAAATTTGTTTTCTTTTATTTAGTATGGCCTATTTGTTCATAGGGAATCAGAGTGTGTGAAAAGGTATGATTAGTCTAAGGGGTGTTGGCTAAGGTTGTTTGAAAACATTTTATTTTTGTAATTCCATTTGGTGCCACTAGAAGCGCAGAAATTACACATTAAACCTTTAATTAGAGTGCTGACAGCGTGCTTTGTTTTAGTTCTTGAACAGTTTGCGCAGTCAAACCCTCTCAGAAAAGTTGTGTATTTAAATTAATTGCCACTTTAAAGTACCGCCACCACAACCATACATACGTGGACATTTTTGGCATTTCATGAAGTTACGTGTCTTGTGCTGTTTTTTGGGCATCCCACCGCGAGCGCCATGTTTCTTAGACTATAAGTCATGTTTTTAAAAAGGTCTTGAGACCCTAGAGTTTGTTCCATTTTGTTTTTTTTATCTCCATCTAGCTGTTTTAAATGAATGCATTGCCACCTAGAGTCACATCTGTTTGGGTTCAGGATATCCAGCATAATTACACAGGGCTTACATGAGATCATAATGACATAATGGTCATAGATTTAAAAAATTTTTTTGGAAGAATTAAATTTTTTTCTAGGTATTCTCAGCAACTCATCTCAAATATTTAACTGGCTTGAAATCGACTGTTGCAAGTGCAATCTCTAGAAAATGTAAAAAGTATTTTTTCAGTAACCATGAACATTCGTCATAAGTCATGGAATAGACAAGCTGTGGGAACCCTGGGTTTTGCATTTGGCTCCTTCTAGGTGTCCTCTTTATTTTTATTTTCATTATCACCCTACTTGCGACAGGTGATGAGCCGGACTGCTGAGCAGAGATTAGAGTTATTAATAGGAGTATGGGAGAGTTGGCCGAGCACTTTTATTTTGCACCTGCAGTCGTAACTGAATGTGGCGATTCACTGCCTCCCTCAGGTCTAGACAGAGCTTGGGTTACTTCAGTTCAGCCCAGGTGCTGGACAGCCAGGCAGGACACTGATATCAGGCCGCAGAAAATACAGACACCTCAGGCATGAACTCGAAGTTTGCAGTCAACAGCAAGAGAGTTTTGGGCAAGTTGACTGAATTGCCTTGGGCCTATTGGGGCAGTGTTGTTACTTTTGCTTAAATTTGTTGGTCAAGTAAATGTGCTTTTATGCCTTAAACGTTTTGGATTCACCTAAAAATAAAGATTTTGCCATAAGTTTCTTACCCTCATGTTGTTACAAACACCTATGACAAAAGGAGATGTTATGCAGAACCTTAGACTGACTAAGGAATAAGGACTCAGTCACCATTCACTTTATTACATCTTTTTCCAAACAATTATAGCTGGTGACTGGGGCTGTTAGTCACCAACATTCTGCCTAACATCCTTTTTTGTTTTACAGAAAAAAGACCAGTCCAACATAGCAATGCTGGCTCAATGAAAGTTTGGGTGAACCTGTTTGGAAGCAATCATTATTTTTGCAATTTCATGTGGTAATGCTAGTGGTGCAGAAATTAAAAATTTCACAATTAAAATTTTATGAAAAATCTGAATATTTTCTATAACATTTAGAAATACTTTGCTGAAGTTTTTTTTTGTAGTGGGGCCAGTAAAAACTAAACTACTGTGTAAAAACCACCAGAACGGAAAAGTGCACCGAGCTGCTCAGACACGGAGGGATCTACCTTGATTTGTTTTTATGTTGGCTCCTTAAACACAATAGATAATGACAATGTTTCAGCGAACAGATTGACAAATAGAGGGGTGCTTTAAGTGAATGCCGCACTCCTG
This sequence comes from Moxostoma hubbsi, assembly GCA_032164185.1. NCBI lineage: Eukaryota > Metazoa > Chordata > Actinopteri > Cypriniformes > Catostomidae > Moxostoma > Moxostoma hubbsi. The sequence continues at coordinate 29,119,750 of JAVLUX010000029.1, read as the reverse complement.
CATGATTGTGCGGATGTTTTTGATGAGCTTTTAAAGGCTTTCTACAGCGTTTAGTGCTGGGAGACGAGCCAACCGACGCATCAGCCCCCCCTCCTCCTTTTGCGCTGCTGGAGCACGGACAGAAAACAAGCGAGAGATTTAGTTTCGACCTTAATCGCAGACTAGCGCAAAGACAAACAGTACTCCTCCACCTGAGAGCCACTCTTAAGGGAGCTCTAATGATGCTTTAACAGGCCGTGTTTCAGCAGATCCCAGACCATGCCCTTCAGGTCCACCCTAAGCTCTCGAAACATATTACTTTACAACTGCATTGTCTTCCGTTCTTCTGAGGCGCGTAGAATGGCAGTGCCGCCCAACAGTAAAAACGAGCTAGCATCACACCAATGCCTCCAAGGCTGATTTTTCTTTCCCTATTACCAAAGCTTGACATTTGAGAGAATGGCCTTTTCACTCCGGTGCTCTCTGACAGTGTGCTTGGAATCATGTGTCCTCTGCCATCTTCCTCTCCTGTGTTTTTTCTAAACTTAGCCTCCTCATTCGAGCACAGGCTGACATCAGATGCCGTAGTCTTCATGTGCAAGCCCTCATGTGCCATGAGTGTTGCATGTTGGCGCGTCTTTATGCAGCTGTGTGGTAAGCAGTGGTAAACATGCGTTAGAATGCAGCTGAGCTTTAGTAAGTCTGCGTTCAGATCCGCAGCAGAGCCAGAAAGAGGCTAACATCCTGCCAACGAAGACAACTGCTTAGAGGGGAGGGGAGAGAGAGACAGAGTGAAAGAGAGATTGAGTCATCCCTAGAGATATCTCAATGAGAAAATCCGTAGACCATTGTGTCCATCGGGGCTCCTTTGGAAGAACCGTAGCTAATCTAAAAATACATTTAAAAACTAAAGTTACGACCCTGATAAATTCTGATTGGTTGAGTTCCCTTCAATGCCGTTGTAAAACGGCAAACGTACACCTGTGGCCACACATTCTATTTTAAAGTTTATGTGTGTAAATTCTACACCACTATCATCACCAAACGGAATTGCAAGAATAATGATTTCAAGCAGGTTTCTTTCTTTGGCTAATGGTAATATCTAAGGGCTCGTTGAATAATGCTGGTCTATTGAAGAGTTATTCTTTGCCTCCAGGAACTGTGTCGTTCAGGTGAGAGATACTGTAGGATACAATTTACCACAACAGATTCACCATAGGCAACAAGCGCTTTAAGTGGGATGAACAAGTATAGAGACAGGAAAATCAATTGGCATGGTAGAACGCAGTGGGGCATGAAGAGAGGAAGAGAAGTCTTTTCTATCCTGACGACATGAGATGCTCAGCATACAGGGAAACTTTCTCTACTCAATATTAACAAATGCAGCTGAGATGGCCACTGCATGAGATACAGATATATTGAAAAAAGGATTTGGGAAAAGTCAAAGGTTTTCCATGCGTCACATGTAAATAAATTGTTGTGGAAACTTGTGAAGAGCATTTGTTGCTTTCTAGGGTTAGGGTTTATATTTGGGTTAAGATGTGGCATTACAAGGTTTTGTGCTTCATTTACTGACATAAATATGCATGTTTTTGCATGCATAATGGATGCCATGTAGACACTACCACAGATATGTCCTTTAAGAAGTGATGTCAGCTATCCGTAGTTACTTGTTTACTAGTCTGAGCTGATTTTAATAAATGAATTACTTCTGATGTCAAATGACTTCTAAGTGCAAACTTACCACAAATGGGAGCATTTCAGTGCTGGAAAAGTAGCAGTTTCAAGTAGCATAGTGTCGCTACATATTAGCCTCAACATAACACAGATTCATTTTCTATAGACACATTTATTCAGATTCCTTGCATCTTTTAATATTTTCTTAAAATTTTTATGCTTTTACCATTTAAAGCCAAAGTTGTTTAAAATCCCATAAAATAAAGAAAAAGGCATTGCTTTTAATGCCAAGCGGATCATAGTTTTATAAGATAACCTTTAACTAAGTAGAAATGACAATTGACCTAATGTCCATTGTAAGAGAGAAGTATGTATGCTTCAGTAATCTCTCTCTTTCTCTCTCTATATCTCTGTCTTTTTCTCATTGTGGTAATACGCTGCTTGCTCTCCATCGCTGTTCATGAGAAGTGTACTGTTGATGGATGACTTTTTGCGGTTGGAGCAAATGGGGGGCGTAAACACTAACTCTGTGTCTGAATATTAATTGCTGTCTTTCACAATAAATCATTTATTTAGCAAATTCCTCTAGCGGCTGTAGAACAGTTTGTTCACAAGTTAAGAGCCACGTTTGTGTTCATTTACACACGATAGCACATAAAAATGCCTTGTATGACAATTGCGAAAAACACCTGCACCTCTTTCCATCACAGCAGTGTTGTCAGCAGAACAAAGCACGTGGCATGTCTACTGGACACAGGTTTGGTTCAGTAGCAATAATGCTTTGTCACCAAAAACATTGCACGAAACATAGTGGCTGACCGATTTATTGGAACAAAAATATATATGAACACTTATTTTATGCAATATTTTGTAAAAATTCACAAACAAATTGTTTTCAAAGCATTAATTTGATTTTGGAACTGACACAAAGAGAAGTGTTATTCCATTGACTCCTATACAGGAGCGCTTTATTCTACGAAAGCTTCATGTTACATTTGTTGAAGCTGTTTTCATTCCTTCCTTCCACCTGCCACCCACCAACTCCGTCACATCTCCGTGTATAACCTTCACTTTGTTGCAGTGATTAGTATTCACATGGGCTGAGTGGTGGCCTCTAGAGGTGAACCGGATGCCCTTCGCCCCTCATTAGCGAGGTCGTTCTGTGGAGTGGACGTCTGGAACACGGCTGTTCATCGGCGGCTGTGAGGGAGGGCCGAGAGCTCCATGAAGTGTAATACATGTCAGAAGAGCCTTCAGAAATGTGGAGACCACATCCCTGCTTGGATCAGCACTCCTTCATTGTTATTCATGGCACTGTGAAGGCTTCAGGTTTGGGGCAGGGGGGAGAAAGTTCCAAGCGGTTGTATTGATGGAGCTGTTTGTGATAGGCCTGGGTTGGATTTGAGTCTGTGCGTTTGTGGAGCTGTTTGATACGAGGCAGCGTATCCATATAGATGAGGAAGATCCAGGACGGTGTTTGGATTGTCAAGTAGTGTTCGCTGGAAGAGCTTTATTCAGCTGGAACCCCAGATTTGATGAAATTAAGCAGATCAGCTGTGTTATGGAAGATGTACGACAACTAAAGTAGTGTGATTGTAGTGCACTTCTGTCAATTACCTCATTTTTACAGCAATGTCAGTTTGAATCCATTTACTCATCACTCAACATAAGTCTTTAAAGCGTACACATCTACTCTACTCTGTAGCTCACTCCACAGAGCTCTTGTAGTTGTTGTTTGGAAAACACTGAAGTATATTGTGACTATTGATTGGTTAGAAAAAGGATTCCTTACAGTATATCTAGTGGTTGACCGATACAGGTTTTTTAATGGCCAATGCTAATACCAATATCTACGACCTGTAGCTCAACTGGTAGAGCAAAATGATTACATGCATAAATGGCCCAAAGTATGGGTTTTGAGTGACTGTACAATAAGTGACAGATGGCTCATATAATAGTGTTATATGATAATACAATTGAATGTACTATTAATATCAAAACGACCAAATATCGCTTTTAACTCGACCATATCAATATATTGGTCCATTTCTACTTAATGTTACAATGCCCTGATTGGACTGTCCATTTACCCACATGCTTATGCCATATTAGTGCTGACAAAATATTGTTCTTGAAATGTAAGTCATATTAATTTTCATGCTGTATCAGAGCCAGCGCTACAATTAGCTAAAATGAGTTTGCTTCCTCTTCTCTGGGGCCAATGAGCATCTTGTACCATAAGACCCTTTTTCCACCCAGAGATCCGATCACATGTGGTCAACCAAGATGCATTCTTATTTCCACCTGGTATTACCATGAAATGTTTCTCCTGTGACCACTTGTGCTCAGATTTTCAGGGTAGAGTCTCTAATTTCATTGCAACAAACATCAATCGCTATGTCGGTACGTTACTGCATGATGATAGATTGCAAAAAAAAAAGAAAAAAAAAAGTGAAACAAAACACTGCACTGTTTTTCCCAGATACAGCTGAATTTTGAAAAGCACAAACACAACATTTCTAGCAGAATTCTAGAGAATTAACTTTAGTAATTAATTTTAGTATTAACCTGAGCTTCAGATGTGTTTGCTTGTTATAGTGTCGCTACATGCTGATATCAGACACACTGAGGAAGTTCCAGGAAGTTCTCGTGCTTGTATATTAATTCGCCTTTTAAAAATTTCCAATGGGACGGTTATTTCCTTTAAAAGGGCACAAGTTTAAAGTCTTGCTTTAGCGCAGAGATTGATTGACAGGTGGTGCTTCGCTGCTGTTCGGGACACATTCAGGACTGATTGAGTTTCACACCCCAGATGCGATGTGGTCACATGTTTTTTTTTGACTACATCTGTAAATGGTTTCAGAACACAAAATGTTTTGAAAATGTGCTTTCACATGTATTTAGCGCTGAACTCTTGTGATTGGATCACCATAAATGCATCTTAACACCAGGTCAAAACAGGGTTTGACCTCACAGGGATCCCCTGTGGGACCCTCCCCCATGTCAGCCCTATATTCTTGTACAGTAACACACTTGTCATGTCTGTTGTCACATGGTATACTTCAGACTTTTTAAGTAAGGCATGCTTTCACGCCTTTTACTCTGCAGGATTTGCTAAGCAGAATAGGCACTGGTGGATGGCTGTGTAAATTATTGGTTATTTCCAGTTGAAAAGGCAATGAAATTACAGTAATATGAATTGGCAAGTTCTATTTGCTTTGCGAAAATTTTGCGCTCTCAAATTTGGGGATGGCGGAGTGCAAGCTATTGGCAACGATTGAAGTATAGCCGGTCTGGAGGCTAAGTGATTGTTATTATTCACAAGCTTTGAAGAGAGCTACAGAGAGTGAGAGTGACAGAAAAAAAGGAAAATCTATTACATGTTTTGCTCTAAATGGAGCTTGATTAAAGTGTTAAGTAGAGAAGTGTCCCAAAAGGTACCCTTCCTGTCACTGTGGAAACGGCACGGTGCCGTGCTCCATGGGCAATCTGTCGTGCCCTCATTTCATCTGATTTGCATGCTAGAGAGAATTAGGTAATTGGCATTAATGCAGAACAAAAGAGGAGCTGCTCTCCCGGATAAAGGAGTAAGAGCTTTTCAAGTAGAACTCAGCGTTTGCGTTGGCAGAGCGCATTTTTATTTTATATCTGTGTGTCTTTTTTAAGTATGATGCAGTTGTGCCTTTGGCAGTTGGGTGGAGTAAGATGAAGGGAGTGTTAGAATATCTACTATGCCATGTCCAGTGAGAGAAAGCCATATTTATTAGAGTTAATTCCTGCATGGGGTTGTAAGTAACGATACCAACATTTCGGTAATAGATACCACTATTAGTAAAATGTCACGATTATTAATTTAAATGTTAACAAATTAAATAAAACAGCCTTCAGGTATTTCTCAATTAACTGAACATTGCTTCAAATTTGAAAAAAAAAAAATTCCCCAAGTAATTATTCAAAGAAACATTCATTCAAAAACCAAAGGAATCATTTAAAAGCCGTGATTGGTTTTGTTTTCTTGTCAATACTGTTGTTTGATTATCGACAACAGCCTGTCTAATAGGCTGCATTTACATAGCAACTTATATTATTTTGGTCCAGACTGTTTTTAAGACTTTTGCTTGACTTTCATTTGACCTTTTACATAAGACTAACAAAAGCAGTCAAAAATTAGTTATTGCTCAGTAGTACTAATACTATAGAACGACTCAATGTACTGTTAAATATGTTTAATTTGGTATCGACATATTTTTATTTTAGTAGGTCCTGAAGTAGCGCTATTTTGACATCACTATTCCCGCCACTTACCATGTTCCAGGGCATATGGTTGAATTTTGCTCTATGAGAATGCTCAAACTAAAATTAAAATGTGGCGTAGGGTCAGTGAGGCTTGAGAAAGCAGCAGGAACCTTCTGCAAATCATTCATCCAAATACTGCACCCATGCCATTTAAATCCCAGTCATGGAGAGCTATTCTGCAGCTTCAATTATACAGAGCAGTTATCCAAGAGCATGAGAGAAGGGCTTTGCCCCTAGTTAATGGCTTCTATTAGAGAGCGAAGGAGAGGGAGAGAGGGAGCAAGTGCGGCCGATGGCGGCACCACTCAGAACTGCACTTGAAATCGGTTTGAACAAGCCTTATCTGGCTATGGCAGAACCACTGGCCTGTTTACTGTGTAAACTGATCGCGGGCTCTGCCGTGTTGTGTGTTAAGGCTTTATTAATTAGAGCAGCCAGCCTGTTTGAGTTCAAATAACTCTCAAAGTCATTTTTTCATCCCCTCTCTCTCTTTTCCTCTTTTTCTCTCTATCCCCCAGCTGATATCACTGTGTAACAGATGTTAAATTAGAGGCACGTCGCATTTTCGCTTCTCTGGGGAAGTGAGGGAGTTTGAGAAGAATAGATTTTAACTCACAGAACCTCAGAGTCAAAATGGTGCGAGAAGGATACAATGTGTTTTATGTTAAAAATGCCTTTATAGGTGTATTGATCACCTCATAAGAGTACCAAATGTGCACATAAAGCTTTTTAATTGATTGAGGAAGGAGATACAAGTAGGATTATAGGGTTTTCTCAGATCCAGGTTTATTCCTCTGTAATGACAGACTTTGGCCCAAAACATGGCCTACTCTATGCATATAGTGAACACAATCACTTCTAGCAATGCAGACTGGAGTTCACATGTCATTGCACTCCCAAATGTATCAGAATGCAATCCTTAAATCAACTCAAGGACATGGTGCATTCTCAGCGTTGCCATAAGTGTTGATATAGCGGCCAAATAGTCTTCATTTACAGTCTGTTTTTTCTTTCAGGTCAACTACCAGCATAGCAGAGCAACAGTTTTAATAGGATCTTGATGAATTTGAGCTGAAGTTTTTAATTTGTTCTACTAGTGGCAACAAATGGAATTGCAATTTGTTTTGTGTGAGTAGCTCGACTGGGTCGGACATAACAAAATTGCTCAACCAACAGCGTGAGCTTGGGGTGGGACTACTTGTTTATCCTAGCAATGAAAGATGGAGGGAGTGTTTGAAAATGTCGTTATTTTTTCAATTCTGTTTGATGCCAATCATAGCACAGAAAATACATACTTCACCTTTACAGTTAACTAATTACATGTTCAATGCTAGCTACCTGAATAAAAGCCCATCCACTTTAATGACTTTAATGACATTTGTAGGTTGCTTTATCATCCTCTTGAGTACTGAGGTTTGTCACAGTCACAGAACCACACAAATGAGCATTAGGTATGTACAACAGGAACGAACACTTGCAGTGCATAGGCCAAGCATTTTTGTCCATATTTGCGTAGAGTATGTTTATGGTCTTAGTTGCAACCAACTATTTACCAAAACCCACTTTGATGCCACATTGAGCATTGTATTTTAGGATGGAGGCAAAATACACTCATTTAATTAGTCTGCACAGCAAATGTTTTGTCAGCAGAAGTCTGTACATAAAACAGTAATCATAGACTTAGCCATGTTTGTTTTCAACAGCACATAGTGTATATCCATGGTGTCACAGACTTTAGTTGGTGAGCATAGAAAGAGAGAGGGGGAGGTGAGTTCCCGCTCATGTCACAGCCCAACAGAGTGGCTCTATCTGGGCCAGGGGTCACGAAAGCAGAGCCTGACGAAAGTGAGGGGCTCTGGAGTGGTGCGTTGTGCGAGCGGAGCTGCCTAAGAGTAATGGAGTGTTTCAGAGAGGTGAGGACTCGGCAATGAAAAGCAGCACCGTGCTCAGAGGCGTTTTTAAACTGAGAAAAACACTCCCTCCACAGCCAGCCCCTGCAGTAGTGCAGAGGCAGGTCACACATGGATGAACAGATCTCTCTCTCTCTCTCTCTCTCTCTCTCTCTCTCTCTCTCTCTCTCTCTCTCTCTCTCTCTGTGTGTGTATGAGAGAGAGTGTTTCAATGTGTGTGAGATAGAGAGAGAGTGTTTCAATGTGTGTTTGTATGTAAGAACATGTGCTCTAGGCTCTGCTGCAGTTCTGGTAGCATGTTTTAGACCACCCTAGAATTTTTCTTAAAGCCCTGTCAACCTGTGCCGCATTATTTAATGCATAGCCGTGACAGATTGTTTTGTGCTTATCTTTGTTGATAAGACAAAACTGAGTCATATTAAGGGGTTTATTCATCCATATATGAAAATGTTGTCATCATTTACTCATCATCATCACCATCATCATCATCATGCTGTTCCAAACCTGTTTGGCTTTAATTTGGAATACTAAATGATAGAATCATTTTTGTATTTTTTTTGTGTGTACTCTATGTAAACCAGATTGCATGCTTGCCATCTGTAGATCACAATGGTCTTATGCACGGGTGGCCAAAAGTTTGGAATAATGTACAGATTTTGCTCTTATGGAAAGAATTTGGTACTTTTTTCACCAAAGTGGCATTCAACTGATCACAATGAATAGTCAAGACATTAATTACGTGAAAAATTACTATTACACTTTGAAAAAAATGTCAGAAATTAAAATACTTCAAAGAGTTATCTGCTGTCAATTTGTCCAGATACTCCAGATGTAGCACTTGCCATAGATGTGGCTGTCTTGTTGGGCACTTCTCACACACCTTACAGTTTAGCTGATCCCACAAAAGCTCAATGGGGTTAAGATCCATAACACTCTTTTCCAATTATTTGTTGTCCAATGTTTTTTTGCCCACTCTAATCTTTTCTTTTTGTTTTTCTATTTCAAAGGTGGCTTTTTGTTTGGAATTCTTCCCATAAGGCCTGCACCCCTGAGTCTTTTCTTTACTTTTGTACATGAAACTGGTGTTGTGCGGGTATAATTCAATGAAGCTGTCATCTGAGGACATGTTGAGGTGTCTATTTCTCAAACTAGAGACTCTGATGTAATTATCCTCTTGTTTAGTTGCACATCTGGCCTTCCACATCTCTTTCCGTCCTGACTGTAGTGTACACCTTTGTATGAAATCTTCAGTTTTTTGGCAATTTCAAGCATTGGATAGCCTTCATTCCCCAACACAATGATTGACTGACAAGTTTCTAGAGAAAGCTGTTTGTTTTTTTGGCCATTTCTACCCTAATATTGACCTTAAGACATGTCAGTCTATTGCATACTGTGGCAACTCAAAAACAAACAAAAAATACAATGTTAAGCTTCATTTAACAAACCAAATAGCTTTCAGCTGTGTTTAATATAATTACAAGTGATTTTCTAGTACCAAATTAGCAATTTAGCAGGATTACTCAAGAATAAGGTGTTGGAGTGATGGCTGCTAGAAATGGGGCCTGTCTAGATTTGATAAAAAATTACTTTTTCAAATATTGATTGTGCAGTATTAGTAATGTCCTGACTATACTTTGTGATCAGTTTAATGCCACTTTGGTGAATTAAAGTACCAATTTCCTTCCGAAACAGCAAAATTTGTACATTATTCCAAACTTTTGTCTGCCAGTATATGTGAAGCTAAAACAGATTTTATAGGTTGCTCTGGAAAAGAATGTCTGTTACATACATTATAGGTCACCAAGATATAGCTTGAGAAGCATGTTTTTTGTTTATAAGTTTGCATATTTCTTATTGAAACTTGTTTGACTGGACAAAATTCTGTCTAATACAAGATGAGTCACATGGTCTTATCTAAGCGGGCCTTGGGGGAGGGGTGGATGATGAAATGGTTTGATGGCAAAAGGACCAAGCCTCCCCCCTCCACCCAGAAGAACATTTTTTATTTAATTTATGTAATTGTTATCTAATATATATTGTACGTCTGGTTTTAGGAGTACACTGACATAGATGGATTTCAAGCTAACACACATGAAATTAAAGACAAAACTTTATTTCAAAAGGCCACATGAATCCAGATACATTTGAAAATTTCAAGCGTTTTCCAAAAGATTCTCATCCACACTGAAAACAAATGAAAACGTTTAAATCTCGTTACTGCAAATGCGAAAAATTGCGGTGGTCTAAAGCGCAATTATCCTTGTGTTCCATAGCCGGACAGAAATTCCGATTACACTTTCCGTCGCCTTTGTAGAAATGCAATGTTGAGGTTGTACAAAGGAACATTTCTCTTTAACAATGCTTTCAAAGTAGATAGCAGGCACAACATTGTAGGCACAACGTGGGCCGCCATCTTGATTTTTTTGTTTTTGTTGAATTGATCACAATAATTTGTCACTTGACAAAAAAATTCATCGTTGTTTTCAGATATCTCAGTTTTTCCTGTCAACACTACAATGCAAAGACAGCATTTTCAAATTTATCCACTTGAGAGAGCGTTTTTTGAGAAGCTCAGTTTTTGCTGTCAAAAGTGTCTGTGTCGACGGAAAGCCAAAAAAAAGAAAAAAGGTGCATTTTCAAAAATATATATATTAGTGTGGACTTGGCCTTAATGGAAATGTAATTATGTGTACTTATCAAGGTTAGTGTTGTTATTGAGTCATGGCTTTGTTTTTAAGCTGTTCAGATTGCATGAGTAGCTTTCTGCTGAAAATAACCGCCCGGGTCGAACACGTATGAGCTTTTTGGTTATTTTGAGCGAAAATGCTTCTCTGATGCTTTAGACCTTGAACACCACAGGTGGGATTAAACTAATCACTCAGAGAGGGAGACCATTGATCAGGGCTACTTAAGCCTCTTCGGAAATACATGGCCGTCCAGACACAAAATGTCACAGAGATCTTTTCTTCATTGTGTCGGATGCAGCCATTCTGTGTGGACATTTTTATGTATAGTCAGAGGTTAAATTACACCCTCAAAAAACAACCAACCAACCAAAATGTCTGTTTTTTTTATGTCAAATCATTTCAGTAAAATAAAAAGCATAAACCTTCCCACTAGTCATTTGCGGACTCATAAATATATATTGCTATAGTGTATAGTATATGCAGTACTACCACAAAAATTATGTCATATTTGGCCTTGGTCACTAGAATCACAACCAGATTTTAGTGTTTCTATATCTCCAAAATCTTAATTTGACCTCTGTGTATAGTAAGATGGGAATTATCTCACTGCCCGCAGAGCTGCAGCAGCTGTAATGCATGTTGCTTGACAGCAATATGGCCTCCTTCCCAAGGCAGAGTCACTCATAAGAGCCATCGTCCTAATTGCAAGTTAATCCCTCACTCGACGCTCAGTTATCCTCTCGCTGCCTAGTAACAATGAGTGGAAATGCTGTTTTGGTTACACTCATCTGCAAGCCCCCAGCAATATTTATTTGCTCAAAAAATAATGTCACTTTGATTTTAACGCATGATTATCGCTATAGTTTCCACTCCGAAGGGCTGACAGTTGAAATTTAAAGAGATAGTTCACCAAAAAAAATGTTATGCTTTTATTTTCTTACCATTATGTTGTTCCAAACCTGTATAAAAGACTTTCTTTTTTGGAACAAGCGGGTTGATGTCATGCAGATTCAGAGAAACATGAAGGGGAGTAAATGATGACTGAATTAAAATTTTTGGACAATCTTTACCTTTTAATATATTTTTTCCAGTTCCATGCAGTTCAAAATGCTCATTGCCAGCAACAAATGAACTCAAATGTAGATGTAAGTGACAAGAAAAGAGAATTTTGTTCTCTTCTCCCTAGCGAGACAATGTAAAGCGTCATCTTGCTCTCGTTCAATAATTCTTCCCATGCCTAGTAACTTCCTTCCTAGTAAATCTAGCCAGAGCGTTATATGCATTGTATGCGGACGGTTAATGCTGGTACATCAATAGGGATTATATAGCACTAAAACATCTCGAGTGAGTGCCGTGTGGCGGGCGTAGAACAGTTTATCGACGAGCTGTGGAAAAGTCACTGAGGGAGGTGGCAGAGGAGAGCCCGCTGCTATCAATCAATCAATCAATCAATCAATCGTCCTATTAAAGTGAAAGTGCCCTCTCCTGGAGCCATCTCGCCCGCTCTGACTGCACCTTATCCCTTTTTGCTTTCATCGAGATTAATCAATCTCGTGCCGCATCCGCTGCTGTGCACTTCCTTAAGGCACCATGATCATGGACGCTAGAATTATAGTCTGTATAAATCAGTGACCTGCTGCAAACTGGCTTAAGCCCACAGAGGAAATGGCTTGTTTTAAAGTGTGGAAGATTTTTTTTCCAAGTTCATACTAAGATTTTTAGAGGCTTAGTGATTATTGCTGGTTTATTGACTTAAGATGAAGATAATTATTTATTATTTAATCTAGGGTTTTTGAGAATTGCTGCGTTTTCTGTCTGTACTTCCTAGAATTGGTCAATATGACATCCTCACTAGGGGTGGGGGTGATATGACCAAAATTGTATCATTGTATTTGCTGGTAAGTCGGTGTGAAAACGCTTGAAATTTTAATCACCATATAGTAATGTTTATTTTTGTGGTAATCCAGTGAATTGTATACATTGAAAATTACATTGGATTGTTTTCTCTTTTTGTTCAGAGTTAGATGAACACAAACTGAAATGTACGTTTATTCAAAACAAGCCTTTGGCATCAGATAAGTGCGAAAACAGCTTCACATATATGTAACAATTCATTTATAAACAAAAGAATAGTAAAACTAAGATTTAAAAACAGATACTTTAAATTAACTTTAATCTGTTTTGAATGCTATTCTGATGCTAGTGAAACTTTGTGAAATGGCACTTTTTGTACCACTGTCTCCTTAAGATAATTTCCTTATGTTTTCCTCTTTTGTAAGTCGCTTTGGATAAAAGCGTCTGCCAAATGAATAAATGTATATCTAATGTAAATGTAAATTCGGATTGTATGAGCCACGTTCAAAGCTGCTGAAAAACGTTGAATCATTTGAATTCTGTATTAATGCATTAATCATGACTTGGTAAGCTCGAAGATGGTATGTTCAAAGCATGTGGTAATGGCCACATTTACGAGTTGAGTGCAGATGAACACCACCACAAAGTCATAATTGACCCTTTGCTAAGCTCCGCCCACCTTGGTAAGGGTCGCTCGCTCTGACAAGCTCTGCAGAGCTCCCAATATGAATGAATGGGAGATTACCATGAACAGCTAATTTTTTTGCTAAATATTTTCATGAACAAAATGGATAATATACTGAAGTGGGCTGGAATGAAGACTGACATAGTAAGACATATTTATCAGATTTTTTTTTATAACAGAAATCAAGAAAAACAATTATCACAATCACTAAAAAAGAGAAAAGTGACATTTGATAGCAATTGCAGACCTGATAACATTAATGAAAGTTAACAGAACTGCTTATAATGTCTCATAACACTCAATTTGATGCTGTGAACTGTTTATTTACACCAATTCCGAATAAGTTGGGACAGTTTGAAAAATGCTAAATGAGTGATTTGTAAATTATATTCACCCTTTGCTAAATTGAAATCACTACAGCTACACATTATATGATGTTTTTCCTTTTCAATTTCATAGTTTTTTAAATTTATTTATTTGTTTTTAAATCCAGCACTATGAGAACAATGTTCCCCAAAGACAAATTGGAATGATTTTGGACATTTTCCCTCTACAGTGCACAATATAGTTAAAAGATTCAAGGAATCTGGTCAAATCTCACTGCGTAAAGGGCAAGACGAAAACCATTCCTGAATGCACGTGATCTCCGATCCCTCAGATATCACTGTCTTAAAAACGGCATTCATCTGTAATGGATATCATGAACATGGGTTTGGGATAACTTTAGTAAACCTTTGTTAGTCAACACCACTCACCACTGCATATACAGATGCAAGTTAAGACTTCACTGTGCAAAGCAGAAGCCATACATCAACATTGTCCAGAAGCACTGACGACTTATCTGGGCTCAGTCTCATCTTAGATGGAAAGCAGAACAGTGGAACTGTGTTTTTTGGTCTGATGAATCCACATTTCAAATGTTTTTTGAGAAATACAGCCATCGTGTTCTCCAGGCCAAAGAGGAAAAGGGACATCCACGCTGTTATCAGCATCAGGTCCAAAAGCCCCAGTGTCTGTATGGGCCAGGGGTGTGTCAGTGCCCATGACATGGGTAACTTGCACATCTGTGAGGGCACCATTAATGCAGACAGATATGTACAAATTTTGGAGCAACATATACTGTCATCCAGCACCGTCATTTTCAGGGCTGTCCCTGCATTTTCCTGCAGGACAGTTTCAAACCACATACTGCATAATGAAGCGCATTAGATGCAACAAAGACCCCGTACCATTGTGCAGCTGAAGACTTGCATAATGGAAGAATGGGGGAAAATTCCACTTTCTAAACTTATCAAACTTGTGTCTTCAGTGGCCAAATGCTTAGTAAGTGTTATTAGAAGAAATGGTGATGTTTCACAGCGTGTTGCATTCATCTGATTTGAAATGTGGTTTCAATATAGCAAAGGGTGAATATAATTTACAAATCCCTCCTTGTTTTTATTAACATTTTTCTTACTGCCCCAACTTTTTCAGAATTGGGATTGTATTACATTAATCAATGCATATATGAATTAATGGAATTAGCTTTAATTTACCTTGGAGGAAATGTAAGTGTTCTCGCAGATGTTATTTATACTCATTTGGGAATGAGGACTGACAGTTTTATCCATAGTATGCTCTTCTTGACATTTAGTGAAAAACCTTTTGTTTAAAAACTGTGTGTATCCTCTCTGGGTACCTTGTGTCACTATTACAAGTGACCAGGCAACATTGTGAATTTTTTTTGGATCTGTTTGATAAAATCCCGCTTAAAACTACTCAAACACACTCCACTCCTATAGGCTCTCATTGAAAAGAGGAATGGCAGTCCAGAAAAACGTTGCTAAGACAGGAGTTGTCAGAAACGCTTTTAAGGTGGGGCTTAGTGAAGGGTCCGTTAACAGTGGTAAACTTTTATTTGAGCCCTGACCTTTGAAGGTGGGTGGGATTTGTGCCAATTAAAGAATAATAGTGGAAGCAAATTGGTATTGGTCATAATTCAGATTCCCTTGTGGATTTTGACTGTACAGTTCAGTTTGTGTTCATTTTTGGACTGTTAATGAAGAATAACGATTACGCTTGCCATAAAATAAAACTAATTTAGCTGGTTTATGAGGCAACAGGCATGTGCAACAAACCACATTTCCCATAATTATATGTGACCGCACGAGAATGATAAAATAGATAGATTAAGCATCAATTACACACCTAATGTGCTACTTTGCTCATAATTTTGCTGCATTGGGCTAAAAAGCTTCCTTTCTTTTGTCAGTAAGTGAAATAGGGGGAAAAATTTATTAAATTGGTCTATTGTTTTTCCAACTAAAATCACTTGAATGCACATCACATCGTAAATATGAACATCCCAAGAGGACAAAACACCAGCATAAACACTGCTTTGTATTATAGCGCTTAATATCACGTTTCCCAAATTTGTTTGTATTTTGGTATTTGTGGATTTACTTGATTGCTCTTTGTCGCTCTTATGTGTAAATAAAGTAAAGCAGTCCCTTCAGACGATATATCTATCTGGGTATACATGTTATAGCAAAATCTGTATCGGTTGACAGATTTCTGTTTTCACGAGGTAAATAATGTCATACTGCCCAGCGCTATTCCTCAAACTAAAAGGGCTGCAGACACATGTTGAACAGACTTGAACCTACCATCAGATTTTCTGACAGCTCTGAGTGTCAGAACTGTAGTTAGAGCTTTAGAGTATGCATTTGCAATGGGATTTGAGTGGTCATGGAAATTGACATGGAGTTTGTGTACCACAAACACAGCCTAGAGCTACCCTGAACTCTGATCTTCATACAAGGCTATCTTGAGCAACTTCTCATCTGTTCTATCTCCTTAATGGTGCATTTGAATGTCCATCTCATGTCTTATCCCCATTTGGATTATCTACTTGTAAGATGACACCTTGGTCAAACACTGCACATTTTGTATATCTCCCTTTCTGACACACTCAATTCAGATTGTGGAGTCTCTACTAATACGCTGTTGAGTTAAATCAGATGTGTTTGATTAGGGAGATGTGATGTGTTGGGGGGCCTCCAGGAACAGGGTTGGGAACCACTGTTATAAAGGATAATAACATACTCACTGAGCAATTTATTAGGAACACCTGTATACCTACTTATTCATGTGATTATCTAATCAGCCAATCATGTGGCAGCAGTGCATACATGTTCAGATATGGACCAGGAGCTTTAGTTAATGTTCACATCAACCATCAGAATGGAGAAAAACATTTTGATATCTGATTTTGACCATGGCATGATTGTTGGTGTCAGACAAGCTGGTTTGATTATTTCTGTAACTGTTGATCTTCTGGGATATTCAGGCACAACCTTTAGAATTAAAAAATAAAAAAACATCCAGTTAGCTGCTGTTCTGCGGATGGAAACGGCTTGTTAATTAGAGAAGTCAACGGAGAATGGCTAGTTCTGTGCATCCCAAATGCATTGTATGCTAAAGTTGATCGTAGAAGCTATTGGCGCTAATGGTTTCTACGATCTACTTAGACTTACAATGTTTTTGGGAAACACAGCCGACTGGTTCAAGCTGACAGAAAGGCTATGATAACTCAAATAACCACTCTGTACAATTGTAGTAAGCAGAATAGCATCTGAGAATGCGGTACACGTCGAACCTTGAGGTGGATGGGCTACAACAGCAGTCTGGCACTTTATTAAGACCATAGTGTTCCTAATAAAGTGTTCAGTGAGTGTATATATTCAGTATGTCTGTTCTGAGTCGAATATGTCTCTGGGTAGTGAGTGCTGGCTCATGTCCCATGCCTCAAATGCTCCAGAAGTTGTTATCTAGGCCATGACATGACTCTGAAGCTGTGTTCAGTAACCTATTCAGGGGGCTGCTGTGGGAGAGAAGGATCAGGGCTTGATGTCTGAGCCATATCTGACCTGTCCATCAGCTTTGCTTTGCGTCAGTCCTTGTCTTCCGCTGGCCAGCTGGGCCCTAATTACCCACAGCCAGCTAAAGATAACATTATGTGCAATTTACTCGTTTATTGAGAATCAAGAGTATTTTTCTTGCAAACATTTTTATCTTGTGTGGGGTTTTTTTTTTTGGTTGTTGAGTAAAATGTTCTCATGCTTATAACTGCAGCATCTCTGTTTCAGCATGAATTATGATTGGAAAGAAAAAGAGGAATTTGCATCTCGTTTTTTGGGATGTTACTTCAAGACCTTAGAAACAGAAATGTGATCCATTAAGTAACCTGATAAGGTAACCTTAAAACTTAAAAGGTGTATTCACCCCAAAAATAAACGTGTCATTACTTACTCACCCTCATGTTTTTCCAAACCTGTATGACTTTCTTCTGTGGGACACAAAATATGTTTCCAAACAGGCTTTTTGAGCTCCATAAATGCCAAAAACGGCACATTAAAGTACCATAATAGTAGTCTATATTCCAAGTCTTCTGAAGCTATACGATAGCTTTGTGTGAAGAACATATAAAGTTAAATCACTATTTGCTCTAGATCTCACATCTAGTTTGTACTTCCACTTATTCAAAACTGCACATCATAATCGATACGGCATGCAAAAACCGACAACGTTTGTCCTTATTGACATTAAACCTAGTGAAGCACATCATTGTTAAAATACATGTGGGCATGAATAAGATGTAGAGCAGATAACAACTTACAATGAAGTCTGTTCCTCACACAAAGCTATCGTACGGCTTCTGAAGGATTGGAAAAGAGCTCCCTTTGTGTCCCACGGAAGAAAGCCATATGAGTTTGAAACAAAACGAGGTTGAGTAAATAATGACAGAAATTAAATTTTTGGGTGAACTAACGCATGACCTTTCTAACGGAAATCTCTGGTGATCTGGATAGTCAAGGTCATTAATTGAATATGCCCCAAAAGTACAGAAAACTTTTTAAGTTGATCTCGACTTCAGATATGGCTCGAGGTTGTTTGGTCTGCATTTTCTCAGACATCTTTAACAAAATACATGAATGCAAACACGTACACATTCAGTGTGCCACAAAGCAAATGGAAGCACACAAGTGGCTTCTGTGAATTCAAAGTTCGCTTTAGGCCCGCAAGATGGAGGTTTGTTAGCTCTTCTCTTTCTCCCAAACAGATTAAACTGATGTGAAGCTCCATCTTGCCTTGTGGAGATTATTTTACTATGTGTTCAGACATTTCTGAAGTAGAAAGGACTGCTGAAGGCCTGCCTCCACACGATGTGGGGTGCTGATAAATTCCGCAGCTTGCACTATACTTAATATTTCAGAGGACATAAAAGTCTGATATCGTTTTATACTCCTAAATGGCAGCTTGGGAGAAAATGTCTGGGATAAAAAAGAGAAATCTATTGTGAAAACCGAGAGGGAAGAGAAAAAGTACAGTCGCTTTAAAAATGTATACAGCTTCCAGCGTAATGGTGTAAGTAATTTGTTAAGTGCTTATAACTCCCTCGCTAAAGTTTCGAAGATTTTGCCCCAAGCAAGCCCTTAATTAGCATATTAATTTTTCAGAATAGCTTCGAGGGGCAAGCGCTCAATTTTTTCTCTAATTTCTTCCCCCCTCCCCCCATCCTTAATGTGAAAATATTTTCCCATTCTGCAGACTGTTTATCAAGGCTGAAAGCTCATTGAAATTCAGCGCGAGTCCGTTTGAACGGAGACCGCGAGGTGTATCAGCCTAGCCATCTCCTGGGTCCTATAAGGAGCTATGAGCGGCCACGATCTATCTTCATAACTGTACAATAATCTATCGACTCTGAGTTTGAGTGTAAAGCACATCAGATCATTAAGATAAAGCCACGGAGGTATTGCTACAGTTTGTTATTGAGGAATATTGGTGTTTGTGCAGTTTGAAATTACTAAGAAATGCTGTAGAGGTCGGCATCAAAGAATTCTTGCACACAGTTTATTTAACCTTTTGGTAAAAGAGTACAAATGATGAAGAATGATCTATATGATGTATAAAGAGTATTTTATATACTCTATATATAGTATTATTTATATAATACTTAAAGAGCTTTTGTGGACCACAAAGGCTTTCAAAATGAATTCCAGTGTGCTGTATTTTAAACTGAAGATATATTCACTTGAGAGGGGTCCAAATGTGTTTTAGTGGTGCTTGCTAAAACAAGCATCAGTTTTACTATTGTTTGTTTTGGGGTTCTGAATTTGAATCAAGGATTAAACTTTATTGCATAAATTGCCCACACCGTTTGCTACAGACATGAATGATACCTTAAATTGTCTGGCTTGTTGAGTTGAAGTGTGATCCCTCATTGCACACATACATCACTCAGACGTCTATTTAATGTGTTTGTTTACATCTGGAAGACGCATTTTTTATGTTGTTTGCTCATCTGCAATACGTCCATAAGACTTATGTCAATACTGTAAGTATGACTCAGATGTCAATTAGATATTCATCAAATGTCTTTTGAGACATTTATGATTTCGAATGTTTGTAAATCTGATCTTTTTAAGATGTTTTACAGATGTTAATTAGATTGTGATGCTTGGGGAAACACTGCCCAGACTGGTTCGAGCTGACAGAAAGGCTACTGTAACTCTCTGTACAATTGTAGTAAGCAGAATAGCGTCATAACCGCATACTTTGTAAAATGATGACTTTAGGAAACTGAAAACGGAGGCTTCAAACTTCAAAGCATCATTGTTGACATGGTCTTAAGTTTTGATGAATAAAGTGTTTCAAAATGGGCGCATTAGTGACTGGCCCCGGAATGATCTTTGACATGACTCAATAATATTTGAGTGTTGTATTCTGGTTTGTGCAACATGCTTTTACAGGTCTTTTACAGCAGTTTAGAATGTTGAATAGTATTAATTGCATGTCATGGGACAGTTCTGTTATGTTATTTGACCTGGTCAACGGTGCTCTTGCTGTTCACATGAGGCAGTTTTGGCAAGCCAGCAGTCAGATGGCCGGAGTATATTATAGCAATGTGATATCAGTGGCTAAGGATTTAGAATGCTCTGACTGGTCACTCTTAAAGCTACAGTACCCCAAGTTTGACTCACTTAAGTGCTCCAAAAGTGCTAAAAAAATTCACGAAAGACCCGTGAATGAACAATTAAAAATAGATTTTTTGCATCCAAATTTCCCAAAGTTTTCAAAGGTGAAAGCAATTCCTTAGTGTCATGGAATTTAAAGAGCTCTTTCATAAGTGTGTCAGCAGTTTAAAATAGGAGGATTTTTACAGAGGTGCTCACAGATATCTCTTGATTTTTCATGGTGATTCCATAGAGACTTTCTGAGTAAGCACAATCTTACAACTTAGTGCTCTTAAGGTTTTGATCCGCTTGAACTGTCTAAGAAACGGTGTTGCTTTTTTGCCCAAATGACATTTTATAGCACGGTTAAGCTCCACATTTTTAGAGGCTTGCTTCCAATAGTTTTTCTTTTTATTGGCAAAAATGCCAGTTAATTTATCTTCAACAAAGTTTTGATTACTATAAATGCAGTTTTTTGTTTGTTTTTTTGCTCATTTAAAAGTATTAAATTTTTTTTTAACCAAAAACATTGATATTTTGCCTCCTTTGCCACATCTTTGACTTTTCAGCAGTCATTACTAGTGTCAATTTCACAACATTACGACTTAATAGAGTTAGATACAATTGAATTAGAAATTCACAAAGGTTGATATTACATTTATTGCTCCCACTTTTTATACTTGCAATTGAGGTGTGTGATAGTTGTAAGAGGAAATAAAAGTTCTATAATATCAAATTTATATTTGATATGTACACACTATTGTTTGCCAAGACACATTCTCAGATTATGATGCAGACTATGCAAACAGCCAGCAAAACAGACAATTTGATATAGAAAATATCTATTTTAAAACACTTTATACATTGAAGAGACACTTTTTCCCATCAATAGTTTAAAATCTGTCCATCATCAATGCTTTATTATTAACAGTTATAGCAAATGGATGCTGGGTTGCCCTCTGTCCATTGTTTTTGTGCCCTAGATAACTGTTTGAAATGATTTATGATTTGATGTATTGTAATTAAAATTGCTACCTTGAGACCAAACTGACTCTACTTTTACTGAAACTTTACAATATTTTTGGAGGAGGAAGAGGATGAGGGTATTGCACATGTGCGTAGACCTGTTATGTTGAGTGAACAAGGTGTAAATTTATTGTACGCTCAGTTCTGTACTGACTTGACATTTATAGTCTTTCATTTAAACAGGTTCTTCCCAATTGATAAACTAAATTTGCCTGCAGGTTTGAATTTAATCTTCACTATTATCCTAAACTGCCCCAAACAGAATGACCAGCCATTAAGCAGCTTGTACTGATCCCATTCAACCCATGTCTGTTGAATTTTCTTCAGTTGCCTTGGGCTTCTCTAAGTGGTTTGGAAGAGATCTTCCATTGAGAGAGCCAGACACTCATTTACGTGCCCTCAAGGGTCAGCAAAAGTCAGTTTGGTCCTGTCTTTGGCAGCCGACTTGCTGTCAGTTTGGAGATGCCTGCTGAAGCTTGAAGTACTGTAGCTGCTTTAGGCTGTCACCTGCCATTTGCACTAAGCATCTTTACCTCACTTATCTACTCAGTGTAATGGCATTTTGGTTATCAATTAGTACTCTATAAATAAACACCAGAGATGGGATTGGACCAGTTTCGCCCTGGAGACAAACTTCCTTCTGTCCCTGTCCAAAGATCTTCACAAATTTTAACACTTATAAAGAACTGATGCCATTATTTAACTGCATCTTTTGTTCTTTTTATCTCTTGTGCTAGTCAGTTTTGTGTATCGTTGTCAAAGTTGCTTAAATTATATGTAATTTTCTTTTTTTCCCCCCGTATATCTAGAATACAGTGGAAATTGATGACTTGACCATGGCTTTACATTTGAAGGTCTCAGCCACTGCACTGGTGCTGAAATTTACTGAAATTATTTAACTTTTTAACTAGATTTTTAAGTTTTCAGAATATAATGTCAGTGGTAATTGTATGCGCAAAAGTGGTTGCCAGTGTTTGTTGTATTGTTATGGTGTTTTCAGATCGTTGCTCAGGATTTCTGGGGTGCTAGTGGTTGATTGCATGTTGCTAGGATGCTTCTAGAAAGGTTGTATGGTTTTCTGGATTGCTAGTTGTTGTTAGCGTTTTGCTACTGTAGGGTGTCTAGATGTTTTCAAGGATTTTGGATTGGTGATAATTGGTAGCATCTTGCTAGGTTGTTTCTAGATGGTGTAAAGGGTTTTCTTGGTTAGCTGCCTTGGCTGTTTCTAGCTGGATATTGATACAGATTTCCTGATTTCTATTCGATTCAATATTGAGCATGTGGGTATATATCTGTTACAATGTCCATTTTGGGTACACACTGTATGAATGAAATTCAAAAAAGAAAAACAATTATAATAAATATTCAAAAAAACATTTATTCAATAGCAATGTATTTTAGAAATACTACAGATACAACAGTGCACAACTCATTTACTTAAGCGTGCTGCACATGCAGAATATATATATTTATTCATTAAACACAGTCTTTGTCTTCAAGAAACTTTAAATAAATGCATAAGTCTTATGGAATACTTTAATTAAACTTTTGTAGTTCTTTTATGTAATTTTTGGAGCTTGATGGTAACTACCATGATTTTCAGATAGCACATGTACATCACCCAGATGTCTATTTGATGTGTGTTTACATTTGGAAAATGTAATTTTTACATTGTTTGCTAATCTGCATTTCGTCTTTAAGACAAATGTTGAAAAGTATGTTTTCAGCAGATGTCTTTGAGACGTATATGATTTAGGATGTTTGTAAATCTGATCTTTTTAAGATGTTAGCAGATGTAAATTAGATTGTAATACTTTCCAGATGAAAAGGTCTAAAACAGACATCTCTGAAATATACTTGTGCTATCTGGGATTAACACACATTATTGGATCATCAGCCCTCGGAGTGATACACGATCCGGTTAAAAACGCCAGTATCGGAGTGGATACCGATCCAGGTATTGGATCAGTGCATCCCTATTCCTTGCAGATCCCAGCCCTACTATGGGGTGGACTCTTTTGTCCTAGGCCCACCCTCAAGTCTCTATGATGTTCTGGTCTCTAAGGGCTGATGTCCCTCCTTCTGTAGAAGTCAATGGGACATTTTCACCCATTTTATCATCCACCAGGTGAAAATTGCGAGTCTGATCACTTATTTAGAGAGTTAATGGCACATATTTTCTCAACAAGGCACCTGATTTTGATGTATCCTGATTCCTGTCTGTAGCACATTGTGAGCTGAGTTACCAAAGTTAAATTCTTAGCGTTAAGGATTTGTTAAAAATTATGAACAATAGCAATATTGATACTTGTCTTTGCAAGTACCATTAAATAGAAAATAAGACTTAAGTTTTATGTTATTATGCATGTGTTTATGAGTATGTAAGAATATGGGAAAATGTCATATTTACACCCTTGATACGCTCCCACACAGAAAGAATTAACCGTGTTTGATATTGCATCAAATAAATCTTGTCTGATGTGGGACTAGGGATTTGGGGCTGGGAAAGGGGGGGAGGGGGTGTTTGCGCATCCAGCAGTTTTGCCAACGTTACTAATCAGTTATTCTCAGCTTTTGGTCAAGCCGCTGCCTCGGCTGTCAATCAGGGTTAGCTGCAGGCACGAGGCTGGATCTGTTTGGCCCAGTACATTTGAATGTCGACATTAAAATTCCACACTGCAAAATTGTGTACAAATTGGAGCTTGGCGGCCTAAATTTAGATGCTGCAGAATAGAATGTGGCAAGTGCACTGGATTTTGTCACTCAAGCAAGATGTCAACACCTCTCATGGGAAGAGATCATGTTAAACTTGGTTTGCTTTCAACCGCCTAGTTGTCACTGTTTATAACTGGTTTTGAGTATCTTTAGTGATGAGAATCATAACAATTTCAACTATTTTAGTTACGATTCCACTTAATAATCGTAGTTCCTAATTATTCCTGTAACAATTATTTTAACACTTTTGATGAAACAAATAAATAATCCTAACTATATTTGTTCCATATACTATATTTAGCTTATTTCTATTATAAAGAAAAATACAAAAATACAGTTTTTGTTAAAGAAAATGTTAAATACTATTTAATAAAACAAAACTCTAATTGTTCTAAATGTTAATCTTTAACATTGTGTCATCATATGAACAACCACTCATTAAATACATTAATTTAACTCTCAAGAGCCTTAATACATAATACATAATCACTTGCGGTTTAGTGAATCAGATTTAAATTGGTTGATTAAGTTTGTAGTACTAGGGTTGCTCCGATACCAAAATTTTGGCTGCAGTACTGTACCAACCCTGGTACCTGGGTAATGATACTAAATCGTTACTACAATCAAAATATAAAAAGACTCAGATTTTGTTTTAAATTAGACAGAAAATGACTGCATAAGAGAACTGCATAAAGGCTTTAATTAAATGTTATGATCAAATGGTGTTTAATCAAATTGATGCATACAGCTTTAATCAAATAAAAATATTTTTTTTTTGTTTTTTTTTACAAAATATTGCATTTGTATTTTTGGAAAAATACAATTTTGCACAACAGAGCTTCACATTACTAATGAAATCATTAATGAAAAAATTATCCGATTACCTCTTGCACAAGGCTGCTATTGCTGAATCACGACATGCCGATAATATACTTGATATTGCTTATAGATAATAATAATAATAATAATATATATATATATATATATATATATATATATATATATATATATATATATATATATATATATATATAATATTCTATAATTGTTTTTATGAGTATTATTTCTACTTTTTGAATATTAAATGTTTATACAGTAGATATATTTTTCAGTCTTCAATTTTACATATCCAGTTGAAGAGAGCTTTCATTTTAGTGGGACTTTTATTTTGACAGACTGTTGCGTTTTTCTTTTATGGATCGTTATTTAAAATTTCACATTAATGCTGGGATAGTCACGTTGCAACTCTTGAGCTGAAACCTCCGATATGCACCAGACGAGTTAATTTAAGTTTTAACAGCCTTTTATACTATAAACACACTGCATGAAAATTAAGCACCAGTAGTGTGTGTTGTGTTTGTGTGAGTGTGTGAATCATATGGCAGAGCAGAGCAGTGTTGCCGATTTAGTGACTTTTCAAACTCTATTTTTTTCTCCCAAAAAAGCAGCTAGCGGCAAATCTAGCGGCTTTTTGGATAAACTTTCATCTACTTTCCGTAGAAGAGAATCACCAGTACTGCCTCGTGAGGTCTTGGTTTCCCGCCGCAGGTACACCTCTCTCTGCGTCTACTCTGTTAGATAGTGGCAGCATGGAGCAGCATATTCAGTTGATCGCACGGCAGCTGACATAAACGTGATAGAGCTGCGCATGTGCAAACAGTGTTGCCAAGGACCAATCACTAATCTGAATTGTTTGCTCCTATTTGGTTTAATTTAAACAATTTAGATCTAATCTAACAATAATTTGATTTTTATTCTTCTCATTTGCTTATCACTGTATTATCACTCACTATCACAGGGGTTTAGATCATTCCCGTGTCTGAACTCTCCGAATTCAGATCATTTAATTAGACAAGTCTGTACATTGTACTTTATTCAAATACACAGTAATAAACTTTAAACTTTATTAAACTTAGATACACATAATACAAATATAAATACAAATACATACAGCCTTGGACATTACACACACATTAAAAAAAAAAAAAAGCTGTGATGGCTGTGTGTGGAAAAAATAAGAAAGACATTCTGTAATTTCTAACTTTCTCTGTGAGTGATCATGTTACATGTAAATATAGCCCAAATTACAGCACAGCCATTGTCTTTAACTTATGTGTATGGTTATTTTGTCAGACGATGTTGCGGTTATGGAAATGGATTGGAAGTGGTTAACATGCTGGTTAACATGTAGTCATAATGGGCTGTGTTTCAGACAGTATTTCATACTCGTTCCGTTGTCTGATAACACAAACATAAAAATATGTAAATGAGAACAGCTTTATTGGGAATTTGGCTGTCTTAAAATACAGTATGTGAGCACAGAAAGTAGGACAGAAGCAAACAGATGTAAAGGGCTGACACCTGCTTACACAAGGCAGAATGCATATACGCCGCAATGACGTCATGAATATGGTAATTAGCTCATGACATCATCTAACAATATTTATTGACTTTTCGAGTAGGCTTTCGAGTAGGCTACTTTCCATTGAAATACAACAGTACTCCACTGCAAATCTTGTTCATTCTGTAGCGTGCAGTGCATGTGGCTGTATATTATTTAGTTAAATTACATCCTTGTAGTGTTCAATGATCATGATTTGCCATATCCAGAGGTTTATTTTATTTTCAAATAGTCATTGATTTCATCCAAAACTGTCACATCTCATATAATTTTTATTATGACACCATACTCTAATATGGTACCGAAATTAGCAACAAGATGATATCGTACCGTTTTTGTTAATTTGGTATCATGATACTTCGTTAGTAACTGTAAACCATGCAACCCTAGTTTGTACATTTAGCAGCGCAGTAAACACTAGTAACGCAGTAAACTATTTTTGAACCTGTCACAACATTTTAAAATGAAGCGCTCATGACACAAAATGTTGAATAAACAGTAAGATGTGTCACAGTGTTAAAAAAGTCCATGTAGCTCATGTTTGCGAAGTAAAACAATGAAAAAAAAAACCCAGCACAGACTGACATGTCCTGTGTGAACGGCCCCTCAGAGTGTTTATAGCATGATGTTAAGTCCGCATCGGTGGAACTATGCAGACTTATTCAGAACCGATTCTCGATTCCCCACGCTACGTAATCATGTTTGCCTGGAGTGTGTGATTCGGTGGAGGGACAAGGAGATGGCAATCAGCGATGAATATGTGATTTGAGATGATGAAGAGGCCTAGAAGAGAGGAAGGAGGAGGAGGGGGTCTCATTATCTCACTCTAATCAGGGGACATCCAGCCAGGCAAAGATGACTGATTAAAAAAAGACTCCTCGTCACAACAAGAGCATCGTTTGACTGGGGCTTATGGGCTTATTGTGAGTAAGGACCAATGTTAGTCAACCGCAATCAACGGCAAGAGGCCATTACACACATCAGAGACCCAGAGTAAACACAAATAAAAGTGCAGTGTGTGCCTCTCTATAAACAGCTATGATAAGAAACGAAAACCCTGGGTAAAATGTCTAGGCGGTTTGATGGTGTTTATTGTACAATTGAAATATGTCTACTGGTAGTGATTCTGCTATATTGTTTATATATAATTTTTTTTTAAAATCTGACATGAAAAGAAAACTGTAGTCTGCTTTACAAGCTTTTTTGCAGATTGACTAACATGATCACACAGGAAATCAACATGTTGCCTCCAAAAGTTCTTCAACCCAGTTCAGCTGAATTACTAACTAGCGCTATCCCCCATCAGACATTTTTGTATTAATTCAAGTGTAAACTTATTTCCATCTAGTGAGCAACCACAGAGACATGGGTTCTGTTCCAGTGGGAACCAGGAAGTAATTGTATTCACATAAAAAATTGTGAGTGCGATTGTGAAGTTAAATTTAGAATAAACAATTAAGTCACTTCTCCACTGATGGGTAGGTTTAGGGTTGGGGTTTGGGTTAGGGGGGGGTAGAGTTACTAAAAAATACATTCCTGTTGGCACTTACATCATTTACATCTAAAAATACTTCTTGCTTCTGGTGCCCATCTTTGGACATTTCACCCAGAAATGAGCTCACATTCAACAACAATTCTAGCGTTGGCTACATTGATTTTAATTTTATTAAGCCCATGCCAATTTCAGGTGCAAAACTTGTGACCTACTGATGCCGAATTCACAGAATGATCAGTCTGGATGGACAACTTCCACTCTAGACAACTTAGTTGATTGTAGTAGGGGCTATATAGGTTTGATTCCTCATGTGTCTGGTGTAAACATAATATAACTTTTAGATATTTAAGTTAAATACTGTAGAGTTCAACTGACATGCAGTCATGCCATCATGCAACTCTGCATATATCGGCCTTTACTACATATATCAACTTGAAATATGGCTCGTCCAGACATATTTACAGTGTATTTATGTTTTGAGCTTTGTTTTTAACTTAAGTGTGACATAATGTAACCCTATTTTTGTCATGTTCATATTTATTTAATCATTTTAGATTTTGGTTATATAAGTTTACATAAAAAAAAGGTCCCTTACATTTTTAAAGTAGTTTAGGCATACAAATTATCGAAAAATGTACATTACTACATGGTTATGTAAAATGTTAAACATTCGGTGTTGAATTTACAGCAAAAATTAACATATATACAAATACAGTGATAAAAAAATATTGACTTGCAACATGATACAAGTTAGTGGTCATATGGAACTTTCCACAGGTGCAAGTTTGGTCACCTTTTTCCCTTCCCTGATCTTTGTTCTTTGTTAAACTCCACATAACCCCCATCAAGTCATCTGTCAAACATCTCTCCCTCTCATACGCCTCCCTCTCTGCTGGAATATAACTTGATTTGGTATGTCTGTATCCCTGTGATTGTCCTGCGCTCTGATAAGGATCCATGTTTTCAGGGAGGGTTTGGTTGCTCCGCATCTAATGAAAGATCTTAATTAGATCCATTTGTGCCCAAAGGAGAGTAGATGCAATATTAAATTGTCACTCCTATCACATTCCTCCAATTTAGGCTGCAGGATACGTCTCGATCCATTTTATTTCACCGCAGATAAATGGTGAACTTTGCTGTCACAACTACCGCCTGCATTTTCCACCTTTGAAAGAGGCTCCGTTCCTTTGGAAGAAAAACATTCACCACTTGACTACATACAAATTACTTATTACGAAAAATCTAATTTATCTCCAAGTCTCACTCTTTATAAAGCACATAAAATTGAGTTTTTATTCTTATTTTGAGTTTAATAATATTGTCTAAACTGAAGCCTTTGTGGCAGGCTTGGTCTTTTAAGTATCATCAAATTAATTTCTTGTTGTTTTGAATACAATGTGCAATGACTTTGTTATGGCCACTGTTAATTTAACTTAATAACAGTCCATTAAATTATTTAACTTTCTCATCGACAGTAATAATAAAATGAACTTAATGCATTGCATTCATATATTTAATGAGCTTTATAAATTGTTTTATTCATATTAATAGATCGCCTGCTAGGCATTCTAGACACCAGGGTTTATCTCAGATAGAAATAATAGGGGGAACATTTTTATTTTCTATACAGCTTTCATAAACTGGAGCCTTCTTTTAGGACCAATAAGGTTTCATGACAGTTGGAACACATTTCCCTCAAACTCTCAAAATTATTCTGTCCAGACACAAAATCATTATTAGAATCAGGATAAATTAAATACTGTATACTTAAAAATATACTTTATTATATAGGGATGTGAATTGATTTTTAAAAAAAAATTTTTTTTGTGATTAATTGAAAAAAAAAAAAAAACATTGAAAAATATTCATAAATATATTTGCTTTAGACTTTGTCTTAAAGAACTTTAAAGAAATTTTGCGGATAAAGTTAATTAGACATTTGTACAGGTATAAATCTTTGGTACAAGTATTGTGTATACATGCCATAAAATCAGTGTGTTTATGGCATGTATACACAATACTTGTACCAAAGATTTATACATGTACAAATATGTCTAATTAAATACTGTAAAAGTTGGGCAAAATATTCTTGCTTTTTTCCAGAGGTCTTTCTTAATAATAGGATCAAATGGGCAGATTCAGTTTCAATTAAGCTTTGTTGGTAAGATAATCTTTATTCTTTATTGTATTGCTAATGCATTATAAGACACTATATAAAAAAAAAAATTTTTTTGTTGTCTGTAGTTTAATTTGCTGTCATTTAAAATCTCAAAACTGTTATTTCCTCTGGCTGCCGTTCAGTCTCTATCGTGCACACGCTGGATCTCTCTCGCCCGTTTTAGCTTTTGATGCTACTTCAAATTCATGTGACCGTGAGTGAGCATTTTTGTGCAATGTGAAGAGATGCATCAGCTTGCCCATATCTCTCCCATATCTGGCTCACCACTTGCGGGTGAAGTCTCCATTCTCCGTACAGTAAATATACTCCAGTGTTTATTATGCCTGGTACATATGTCATGCATAATGAATAAGTGTGCATTGCTCAACACAATCAGTTTCTGTGCTAGGATGTGGAGTTGAGTCAAGTATGGACCTGCTGGAATGCCAATTTTAAATGCAAACACAGATACTGCATTAAAGCATTAAACAGTAAACTATTAATCACAGAAACTAACACATTACATTTCCCAGCCCTAATAATAACTTTGAAGTCAAAAGTTTACATATACCTTAGCCAAATACATTTAAACACAGTTTTTCACAATTCCTGACATTTAATCATAGAAAATTTTCCTTGTCTTAGGTCAGTTAGAATCACTACTTTATTTTAAGAATGTGAAATATCAGAATAATTGTAGAGAGAATTATTTATTTATGTTTTTATTCCTTCCATCACATTTCCAGTGGGTCAAAAGTTTACATAAACTATGTTAGTATTTGGTAGCATTGCCTGTTAGTATTTGGTAGCATTGCCTTTAAATTGTTTAACTTCAGTCAATCATTTTGGGTAGCCTTCCACATGTTTCTCACAATAAGTTGCTGGAATTTTGTCCCATTCCTTCAGATAGAACTGGTGTAACAGAGTCAAGTTTGTTGGCCTCCTTGCTTGCACAGCTTTTTCAGTTCTGCCCACAAATGCACTTTCCGTATTGAGGTCAGGGCTTTGTGATGGCCACTCCAATACCTTGCCTTGGTTGTCCTTAAGCCATTTTGTCACAACTTTGGAGGTATGCTTCCATTTGGAAGACTGAAATGTGACCAAGGTTTAAAATCCTGGCTGATGTCTTGAGATTTTACTTCAATATATCCACATAATTTTCCAATACTGCAAAGCACCCCACAACCTGATGCTGCCCACCCCTATGCTTCACGGTTAGGATGGTGTTCTTCGGCTTGCAAGCCTCACCCTTTTTCCTACAAACATAACGATGGTCATTATGACCATACAGCTCAATTTTTGTTTCATCAGACCAGAGGACATTTCTCCAAAAAGTAAGATCTTTGTCCCCATGTGGAGTGGCAAACTGTAGTCTGGCTTTTTTATGGTGGTTTTGGAGCAGTAGTCTTGCAGGTTATTTCGATATAGGACTAATTTTACTGTGGATATAGATACTTGTTTCCTCCAGCATCTTCATAAGGTCCTTTGCTGTTGTTCTGGGATTGATTTGCACTTTTCGTACCAAACTACGTTAATCTCTAGGAGACAGAATGCATCTCTTTCCTGAGCAGAATGATGGCTTCGTGGTTCCATGGTGTTTATACTTGCGAACTATTGTTTGTACAGATGAACATGGTACCTTCAGGCATTTGAAAATTGCTCCCAAGGATGAACCTGACTTGTGGAGGTCCACAATTTGTTTCTGAGTTTCTTTAGGCTGGTTTCTTTAGATTTTCCCATGATGTCAAGCAAAGAGACACTGAGTTTGAAGGTATGTATTAAAATACATCCACAGGTACACCTGCAATTGACTCATATTAGCCTATTAGAAGCCAATTGCCTAAAGTCTTTTCTGGAATTGTCCAAGCTGCTTAAAGTCACAGTTAACTTCGTGTATATAAACTGCTGACCCACTGGAATTGAGATATATTCAATAAAATGTGAAACAATCCGTAAATAATTGTTGGAAAATTACTCATGTCATGCACAAAGTAGATGTTCTAAATTACTTGCCAAAACTATAATTTACTAATATGAAATCTATGGAAATTAGTTTTAATGACTTCAGCCTAATGTATGTAAACTTCTGACTTCAACTGTATATAAAACATTTCTTGAAAGTTTGCATGAGATTCAATTACCCACTTTTTATGATGAGTTCAGTGCATGAGTGCTATTATGCACTATAACGTCAACGTGCACAATATCTAGCAGAATCTCATGTAGGCATCACCTCTGATTGCCTGCACTTGTCTCAGCACTGGTAGAAACCTGCAGCAAGACTTGCATCTCCTAGATACATTCTGCCATCTGACATTCCCCCACGCTAGAGGAAGGCAAGTAATGTTCTCTAGGCATGCCGAGTCGCATCAAGCAATGCTGCT
The DNA here is from genome assembly GCA_032164185.1 of Moxostoma hubbsi. Classification (NCBI taxonomy): domain Eukaryota; kingdom Metazoa; phylum Chordata; class Actinopteri; order Cypriniformes; family Catostomidae; genus Moxostoma; species Moxostoma hubbsi. The sequence continues at coordinate 29,087,488 of JAVLUX010000029.1, read as the reverse complement.
GGAAAATGACAGGCCTGAAAAAGCAACATCAGCAGCAGCATCCGCCGACTAAGAGCAACAAACTCCACTGCTCTGCATAAATTTATATGTGCAGTATCTATAAACATACCGCTTATACTCTATCACACCTAGCGCCGTGCCATTCTTATATCTTTCGCCTCTCCTGCAAGACATGCTCTTTCATATTCATAGATTTTCACGGCTGAATTTTAAAGGTCTTGCGATAGCAAAAGTTCCTCCGATATGTCATCAGTTCGGCAGATGCTCTCTGTCCCTCTGCAAGGTCCAGGTTTTTTCATCTTTTCCTTTGAATATACTCACCCTGCTGAAAAAACAAAACAAAAATGTAATCCAACCTATGCTGGTTTGCTGGTCTTAACTCATCTGGAGACTTTCAAACCAGCTTAGTCTGGTTTAAGCTGTTTTTGTCAGCAGATCACACCTCGTTATTATTTTTTTCTTCAAGGATCCAATTTATCTGTAGCTCATTATTCCATCTCAACTAAGTTAACTCTCAACTCTCATAATGTCTGAGAAATTTTGCTCTGGCAATGAAAGGCTGTGGATGGGGTTCTGAGAGTTTAAGCAGGGAATCCCTTAGCTGTAAGTGCACGGTTGTGTTAGCCAGAACATGCAGATTCAGGACGTACAGACATGATTCGTACCTGATACCTCTCAGTCACAGCCCTTTGAGGTTAGCTTGGTACCTCTCTATTATGACTCATGCTTTATTGCTGCAAATGTCTTAAAGAAATTTAAATTCTGTCATTTACTCCACCTCATGATGTTCCGAACCCATATGACTTTCTTTCTTGTGTTGAATCCAAATGAAGTTACAGTATACATATATCAGAATACCTAAGCTGCTCTTTTACATACAATGAAAGTGAATGATGATCAGGGCTGTCAAGCAAGAATTTCAGTGAATAATTTCAGTCTGTTTCTCACACAAAAGCAATCGTATGGCTTTATTATTTGGATAACTTGCTTGGTAACAGAGGGAAACAAGGACAGACCAGAGAATCTCTGAAAGGGCAAAACCTCTTAATTAAAGGGTAGTCTGGCAGGCTATCTGCTTTTTGAATCTTAGTGAACACTAATCAGATTTAACATTTTTGGTTGCCTGTTGTCAGTTTTATAATGACTATTTCTTTGGGGTCAATATAAGGTCAAAACCACCCATTTTTTCATTGCTATATATATATATATATATATATATATATATATATATATATATATATATATATATACAGTGAGGAAAATAAGTATTTGAACACCCTGCTATTTTGCAAGTTCTCCCACTTAGAAATCACGGAGGGGTCTGAAATTGTCATCGTAGGTGCATGTCCACTGTGAGAGACATAATCTAAAAAAAAAATCCAGAAATCACAATGTATGATTTTTTAACTATTTATTTGTATGATACAGCTGCAAATAAGTATTTGAACACCTGAGAAAATCAATGTTAATATTTGGTACAGTAGCCTTTGTTTGCAATTACAGAGGTCAAACGTTTCCTGTAGTTTTTCACCAGGTTTGCACACACTGCAGGAGGGATTTTGGCCCACTCCTCCACACAGATCTTCTCTAGATCAGTCAGGTTTCTGAGCTCCCTCCAAAGATTCTCTATTGGGTTTAGATCTGGAGACTGGCTAGGCCACGCCAGAACCTTGATATGCTTCTTACAGAGCCACTCCTTGGTTATCCTGGCTGTGTGCTTCGGGTCATTGTCATGTTGGAAGACCCAGCCTCGACCCATCTTCAATGCTCTAACTGAGGGAAGGAGGTTGTTCCCCAAAATCTCGCAATACATGGCCCCGGTCATCCTCTCCTTAATACAGTGCAGTCGCCCTGTCCCATGTGCAGAAAAACACCCCCAAAGCATGATGCTACCTGCTTCACAGTAGGGATGGTGTTCTTGGGATGGTACTCATCATTCTTCTTTCTCCAAACACGGTTAGTGGAATTATGACCAAAAAGTTCTATTTTGGTCTCATCTGACCACATGACTTTCTCCCATGACTCCTCTGGATCATCCAAATGGTCATTGGCAAACTTAAGACGGGCCTTGACATGTGCTGGTTTAAGCAGGGGAACCTTCCGTGCCATGCATGATTTCAAACCATGACGTCTTAGTGTATTACCAACAGTAACCTTGGAAACGGTGGTCCCAGCTCTTTTCAGGTCATTGACCAGCTCCTCCCATGTAGTTCTGGGCTGATTTCTCACCTTTCTTAGGATCATTGAGACCCCACGAGGTGAGATCTTGCATGGAGCCCCAGTCCGAGGGAGATTGACAGTCATGTTTAGCTTCTTCCATTTTCTAATGATTGCTCCAACAGTGGACCTTTTTTCACCAAGCTGCTTGGCAATTTCCCCGTAGCCCTTTCCAGCCTTGTGGAGGTGTACAATTTTGTCTCTAGTGTCTTTGGACAGCTCTTTGGTCTTGGCCATGTTAGTAGTTGGATTCTTACTGATTGTATGGGGTGGACAGGTGTCTTTATGCAGCTAACGACCTCAAACAGGTGCATCTAATTTAGGATAATAAATGGAGTGGAGGTGGACATTTTAAAGGCAGACTAACAGGTCTTTGAGGGTCAGAATTCTAGCTGATAGACAGGTGTTCAAATACTTATTTGCAGCTGTATCATACAAATAAATAGTTAAAAAATCATACATTGTGATTTCTGGATTTTTTTTTTTAGATTATGTCTCTCACAGTGGACATGCACCTACGATGACAATTTCAGACTCCTCCATGATTTCTAAGTGGGAGAACTTGCAAAATAGCAGGGTGTTCAAATACTTATTTTCCTCACTGTGTATATATATATATATATATATATATATATATATATATATATATATAAAATATAGTAATAAGAAAAACCTATCAAATGGACATGCTTTTGTCGTCTTGGTAAATTTTACATCCAAACAAGAACTCTGATTGCTAATGGGTTAGCCGAGCTAGCAGTGTCAGCAGTACGATGTGTTTGTAAGGCATATCTGCTGTAGAATCCCGAGAGAGGGGGCGAGGAAAGAGCAAAGGCCCGCTGTTGTCTCTTGTCACCATGGAGAGAAATGGACAGAGTAATTGCATTGTTCCAGGGCCTGAGGAATCCCATCAAGCAGGAGCTGGTGCTGTCAGATGACATAAAGATGCCACTAAAAACGTAACTCTCCACTGACATGTCGGGCGGCCCAGGCCTCCACAAAACGACAGGGGAAAAGACAGACCGATTAACCATGGTGGGGTGCAGTTGAGAGCAAAAGTGCTTTAGAGAGGGTTTGGGAAACAGCCAACTGAGATGAGGGCCTGAGTGTGTTAGTTGCCAAGATTGTGTATGATGGATGTGAATGAAGTCCAAATAAATGCTCAGGGTTGCTTAATTTTTTCACCGTCAGCTGTGGTTAGGAAAATACTGAGGATTGCTATGTAGATATTGCTAGGAGGGATGCACTGATACCACTTTTTCTCTTCCGACCCGATTATGATTCTTGAAATCGATACTGATCCTGATCAGATACCAGTGTTGTTGTTTTTTTTTGGCATAATCACTTTAGAATATCTTTACCACATTGTGTGGAACTAATTGAGGGTACTGTTTTATATGTAAAGAAACACAAACCTCTAACTAAACATTATTTTAATATAGATGTATAGCCAATTAAGAAAAACATTCTTGTTAACTAGTCTACTGGATAATGTAGCAGCAAAATTAACTGTAATTCCAGTATAAGTTATCAGTAGAAAAGAAGACAGTTTTCTTTGCAATCTAGACTAAAGAATTTAAACCTCTTTTTTTCAATTTAGTTATAAGATATCAGTCCAATTTTCCTTAACACAGTCATTTTTTTTAGAACCCATTCAACTTTAATGTTGTTATAATTTGTAAACAAATAATAATAAATTGTTATTATTATTATTATTATTATTATTATTGATGTTTAGAATTTTAAACACAACATTAATATATTTCAGTCGTGCACCTTTAACTTGAAAATCCTAGGGCTTTTATTTTTAAGACTGGAATACTCCAGGAAGTCCTGTGAGTGTCTGGATGTAGGCTACTTAGCTTCTTGTTCAAATTATGGAGAAATGCTCCTCCGGTGCCGTTGTACATTCATATTATAACTGAACTGAGCTATTGAGCATTTACATCTGAGATATTCGTAAGTAGGGTTCACATTTGAAAACAGTTGCGAGCTCAGAGGGTTGAAAATAGCTGCAATTTTTTTTAATTGTTTTAGTTTTATATGTGGACTTTTCAGAGGATCCCCTTACCACACCCGCCACAGTATTAGCACGTTTCAGCACAATGTGTACTTTTCAGATGATGCCTTATCCACCGTATGAACATTTTTGAACTTGTATCAGTGTTAAATTAATAATCTGGAACTATTTCGCCATGGTGTCGTCTGACCAGCTTACAGGACAAATCGCGTCCTGTACTGATTCGAAACGGGACGCATAATTTCATGTTTAAATACAGAACAATCCCGTTTTTTACGGGATGGGTGGCAACCCTACAGGTCTAATACATTCTCATGAGCAAAGTGTGGATGCTGAAAATCTTGAGTTTATCAGGAGAAATTGTATATCGGTTGTACAGGAAGTGTAGAGGTGGAAAAACGTGACAGACCATGTAAAATCGGGAGTGTTGGCAGGTATGACATAAGGCATGAAATATTCCTCAAAGACTGATATTCACAAATCTCCCCTGGTTTTCTATAATTCTGAAATAAAGTTTATGATCTATCATTGTCAATAAGCACACATTTTTGGGCTTTTTTGCCATTTTTATAGGCACAGTAGTGAGGAAGGGAAATTATGAGAAGACAGAGTTTGGAATGGATTCAGACCTTTTGGAATAAACCGGGCGTATTGTCTCAAATTGTTTTCGTTACTGGTCCAGTATTTTCTTCCAGTTCTAACCCAGTACACTAATGAATATAAAAAATCAGCTCATTCAAAAAATCTGACAGCGCAAGCGTTTGCATGAGATTTTAAAGATTATTCAGTACTTTTGACGTCAAAACCTAAACAAGTATGCACAACTAACAGGAAAACAATTTAAGTCATTTACATAACCTGACGTTTTTAGCTTATTAAACATATTCAGTGTAAGACCATGCATGTAAACATGCTCATTGTCAAACAGGTCCAGCTGATAAACCATCTAGACCAGTAAAAACCACGTAAAACCATGTTTCTCAGCAGAGGGACTATGACATGGGTTGAATTCAAACCTTGTTATCTGAATGAGCACCACACCTCAGTGTGTCGGGAGCGTTGCTGCACACTTTCAATCCAAATGGTTCTAATAGAAGCACGGTTTGACAAGCTTTTCTTTTTTAATTTGAAAGGCCTTAACATTGCCTGAGGAGCTCTCTTGTTAGCCGTTATCATTGCCCTGTACGATAGGTTGGCTATTTGATCTCAATACACCAGCTCTCAGCACAATTAACGTTGCATGAAGAGAAATCAGGTCTCACCGCTCTATACATCTCTTCTGCAGTGAGAGTAAATTGTGTTATGAAGAATGGGTCTGGTTGCATGAATGTGACCTCTACTGCTGTCTGCTTTTGCTGGATGAGATCTTGCCTCATTGTAGAACCTTAGAGACTTTGAAGTTTTCAACACCTTTTGTTTGTTACTCAATTAGTGTCTTTGAAGGTTTATCCAACCAACTTCTATGAGCTTGAGAACTGTCATAGACAATATAAGCGGAGGAGATGGACCTCTTGTTTATGTGAAATGTAAGTAATCTTTTCACCAAATACGAACGCTGTAGTCCCGCCTTACAAGTTAAAAAGCTCAATACGGCGGTTGAAGGAATGGAAATCCTGCATTACAGTTAAAAGTGCCAATCGCCTTTTTGCTTGCTCTAGAATGTGTGTTAGTTAGACCAGCCTTAAATAATATTTTTCTTGTGTAATTTGAGCTAAAGAAGCACAATTTTTGTCGGATAGTTTTTATGATTTGAAACATGCTTTCTTTATCCAACTCTTTTGACATTTTGGTTTTTCCCCTTTAGGGAAGGTAGACTGGAGCTGTACTTGCATAAATGAAACTATCTACCCAATATGGCTGCCAAGTGGTTTTACTTGCCTTACAGGGACTTTGGAACTGTCCTCTCCTAGTGAAACCTTCCTGCTCCAATTTTTTTAATGGACCAGGGCATTGCGAGTTGGGTCATTCAACACAAGAAAAACACAGTTTTCAGCTCAGTTTTTTTCTGTTAGTGTGAAACAAAGTGCCAAGACTGTAATGTTGAGGGAGAAAGAACAGATAGTGAAAGCAGCATTGGGCATAGCAAGCTAGGTGTTACCCAGTCCCCAAGCACACTCTCACACACTCAACAAATCACACAGTGCCTGTTCTTCAGTCTCCTTGTGGGACCAAAATAAACACAATCGGTCATCTCCCAATACCCTCTTTTCCAGTTCTAAGCATCCTAGTACCGTTTTTGTCTTCTGTGTTTGAAGTTCACTCTGAAATAAGTTCACATGGGCTTAATCTCTTGTCTTCTCTTCTCTTCCAGATGGTCACAAGAACAAAGAAAATATTTGTAGGCGGATTATCAGCTAACACAGTTGTTGAAGATGTGAAGCAGTATTTTGAACAGTTTGGCAAGGTAAGATCTTATGTCTATTCAAGTTTTTGGCTAATTTAATGGAGAGAAGTTTGCGTGTGATGAGAAACAACGTTCCTCAATGAGCTCTTTAATGTGAAGACATTCAAACAAGCTGTTTGAGATGTGGCGGTTTTCAGATGAAAGACCAATCCAGTGTTCTCCTGGTCTGTTTCCACTGTCAGAAGAAGCCGAGAAATCTTGCTTGAAAATGCTGTTTACATTTCTTTTCCCTATCTTAAATATTTGCTCTTATTCCAGTTTTATTAGCAGAGACAACTAACTATATGTAAGTAATTTGGAGGTTGATTTACTCTGCTGTTAAAAGTCTTTGTGTAGTGGTGGTGGTGTATTGGGCTAAAGCACATATCTGGTAATCAGAAGGTCACTGGTTTGATCCCCACAGCCCATACCATTGTGTCCTTGAGCAAGGCACTTAACTCCAGGTTGCTCCAGGGGGATTGTCCCTGTAATAAGTGCACTGTAACTCGCTTTGGATAAAAGCGTCTGCCAAATGCATAAATGTAAATGTAAAACATGTTTCACTGTTTCACTATATATGTGTGTGAATATATATATATATATATATATATATATATATATATATATATATATATATATATATATATACACACACACACACACACACACACACACACACACACACACACACACACACACACACACACACACATACATTTATATATATATATGGTCTGGTCTTTCAAAGAGGGGAAGCTCATTTGTGTGAAATGTATTATGCAATTTGACTAGCAATTTCGCCAAACAAATATCAATAAATAGGCTGCAGCAGTTTGTCTTTCGACTACACTTGAGAAATCCGCGATGGGACTGAGCGCGAATAGCTTCAGCGACTTCTTATTGTACAGATTCGCTGTCAGTCAAAAGGAGATGCAGTCTTTCGACAGATCCTCCAATCATTACGCGGAAGCCCGGAGTCCGGGCTAGCCCACTCCTCATTCACCCCCAGAGACACTGAGAGTCCGTGGGAGGGACATAATCGCAGCATTTATCCAATGACCATCTAGTTTCGGAGCACTGAAAAAAACTATTCAAAGCAGCCCCATTGAAGTCATTTGACCATTATTTTTTTGACATTATAGGGGAAGCCGAGCTTCCCTTGCAGTCTTAAAGAAATCCCCACTGATATATATATATATATATATATATATATATATATATATATATATATATATATATATATATGTGTATATATATGTGTATATGTGTATATATATATATATATATATATATATATATATATATATATATATATATATATATATATATGTATATATATGTGTATATATATATGTATGTGTGTGTGTGTGTATATATATATATATATATATATATATATATATATATATATATATATATATATATATATATATATACTAGATATTCACAATGTACAAAATAACTACATAGGTAAATGGTAATGGGATGGTCCAATTTAGTCGGGCTGGCAGCTGTCCTCAAACAAACAGAGCAATATAGTGATAGCACCACAATGTTTACATTTCAAATAGATGTTTCTGCATATTACGCTAGCATAGTAGAAAGTATTTTAACATACAAAATGACAAACTTCATCTTTAACTCTTCTATGTACAGACTCTGTAAATGCTCCAAATGCTCTAATTTTCTTGGTAAAAGATGTAAGGGTTGTATTCGTGAGCCTCATATCAACAGTACAGTACGCATGCCCCAAATTGTAAGGCAACCCTTTGATGCCTCTTTGTTTGGCCCAGGTGAACTTTTACATTTGCTTTATGATATGACTTTGAGTAAGTTCACAGTCTCTCTTTATTTCAAGCCCTGTATAAATACTTAGATCCATTTGTTTGTAATCAACTGTGTCTGAATAGTCCTAACACACACTTGGCTTGATTGAAGAGCTCAATTATGCAGATGTTTTACTTGCCCCGTGCCATAAGCCTTGCCCTCGGGCTGTTTTCACCAGCGCCAGCGCTGCCAGTAGACAACCGCTAAATCATTGTGATTAAAAGAACAGCTGAAGATTTGTAGCTTCTTGGGTCACAAAACTATATTAGTCTTACCACAGCCCAGTTTATTGCGGCATACTATTCTGTTGTCTTTAAGTAAAGCCATAGATATTTTGAACGGGCAGAGTGATCCAATAACGTTTGCTGGGGTGCCAAAGACCTCGGTGCCTGGTGTCTCATTGTTTGTAAGCTGGTGTAGATACAATTTAATGAAGTCTTTGTCTCCAAAGACAGGAAAATTACAAATTGACCATGGATGCATAGTTATTTTGTACAGTGAGCAAAGGCGATACAAGCATTCAAAGTGAGTTATTAAGAGGTTAGATGCTCATTTGCATCAAGTCTTGATGAGTCTGCAAGTCAACCCACCTGGAGGTATCGCCACACTAGTGTCAGTTGAGCTGATACCCAGAGGTATGTGTGCATGTGGGGGGGTGTGTGTGTGTAGGCCAATTAACAGTGTCTCCTGGCGAGCTGTGGGTAGAGAGAGTATGAGGTTCCTGGGAGGAGAGCAGGTGGCATGGGGCAGCGAGGTCACAGGATCTGTCTCCTTAGAAGCTGTGTTCTTCTTGAGCGCTTTTTCTGTGCAATGACAGCTTACACTTAGGGAGGGAGGCCTTAAACACTCATGTACACACACACACACACACACACACGCACACACATGCACACACACACACACACACACACACACACACACACACACACACACACACACACACACACACACACACACACTTTAAGCAGCACTAAGGGGCATTTATTGCACAACACTGCAGAATTAAGATTTTAAAAGCCTCTCCACAAAGGCTCTTTGAGTTAGATCCACTTTTCATTAACATACAGTCATTTTGTGCTAATGTGCTGCGTTAGCTTTGTTATTTCAGAGGAAGGCATGAGTACATAATTTTAGTTGTTTCAGAGACTATTTTGCAGAGATGGGCCACTTCTATTTAAATGAATGGGAGAAATTGGAATGCCCAACCAAGAAGCTCTAGCGCCCAACAGTCAACGGAGGTAGAAAGGAAGTCCCGCCTTAAAGGTAAAAGAGCTAATCACTTTTAGATACTGACATCGCCTGTCAATCAACTCGCTAACGCACATGCGCATTAGCTATACAAGCTGGGAAAATTGCGTGCTTAAGCGTAATATGCGGTAAAGTAGCACAATTTATGATTCCAATATTATCAAATTTTATTGCTGATTTGAAATATGCTCTTTGATCGTAATCTTGACCAACCGTTTTTGGGATTTTGGTCTTTCTCCATTCAAGTAGATAGGAGCTGCACTGGCATGGCATTTATAGATATTATGGTTTCATTTTCTGTTAATGCCTGGTTTTCTGTAAATCTGCTGTGTAATGATGTGTGCTGTGATATGTGCTATACAAATAAAAATTACTTGACTATCAGTTAGGTTTAGTGTAGGGAAGTTGCTTTTGTTGATTTAAAACTCGATTATAGCATTAACCTTAAAAATATTGGCTTGAAGAAAGTTTTACTCACTTTTAGTGCCACACAGTGGACATTTCACCTTGAAACTGTGCCATGTAAAATAATTTTACAAAAATAAAAAATGTCGCCACAGTAGTTAAGTGACACCATGCGAGGTTTGGTCGTGTGAATGGTGAGCTCTGCGCATTTTGCTAATTTTAACACTATTAATGTCATAAACTGTTTTAGGAGGACAATATGTCAAAGAATTCAAAATCCCTCTGGAGAGATTAAAAAAGACACTTACGTGCTCAAGCTTAAACCCCCGTGGAAGCCTCGAGCCGCGAGTCTATTTGGGCAGAGAAATTAGGGAAATTCAGCGAGAAATGTTGAACATGATGATAATACTCATGAAGGTCGTTGCTGACTTGGAGGATCTTGCTGTAATACATCGATCGATCACTGCCGTGGAGACTAAATTCACTGAGGTGGTTACAAGAGTGGGAGATGTAAAGAAACGGATCGATTATCTGCAGACAACGGAGAGGGAATTATCTGCTAATCCGCTAGTGACCAAGGTGGATTTTGAGCGTGTCTTGGAGAAATCGGAGGACATGGAGAACCATAGCCATCCTTATTATCCTTATCCTTATTGTTGGAATTCCTGAGGCCGAAGAGGATGAAATTCCTTGACGGGCTCTTTCCGAGTCTGCTTGACATAAGTCCATAAGCTGGAAATTGAGCAAGCTCACAGGGTTCCGGCTCGGTGATCCGTTGAGGGAGAATTTCTGAGATCCGATAAAGATCTTTTGTTATGCTTTCTTGGAAAAACCACAGCATTTTCTTGTTCCCAGACTTTGCAAATTTGACAAGAGAGAAACGTGATCAATTCAAGGAATGCAAGAAACTCTTACATCAACGGAAGGTCGCTTTTGCACTGATGTTCCTGGAAAAATTGAGAATAGATTCTAAGGAAGGCTGTAAAACATTCACATGTCCCCAGCAAGCAATGTCCTTCAAGCAAGCGATGTCCTTCATAAAGTCTATGGAGTGAGTTATTTTGTGGTACTCATTTTGCAGCCGAGTGGACCGACTCACTAAACATTCACTTGACTGTCCGATAAAACTGAGCCTTTTTTGTTTCTTTTGTGCTGTTCCGCCTAGTGTCTGAAGTTTGTTTTGTGGAGGAGCTCTCCTTCGGGACAACTTTGTGGATGGATCTGCACATTCTTTGTGCTTATGCTTCCTGTTGGCTGGAGTTTGTTGCAAGTCATTGGAGTGATTAGGTAATATGTTGCACTCATGTTGCAGCCGAATCGGCCGGCTCACTGGACATTCGTTTGACTGTCCGAGGAAACTGAGCGCCTAGTGGCTGGAGTTTGTTTTGTGGAGTAACACACCTTCGGGACAGTTATGTGGATGAATCTACATGTTCTTTGTTTTATTCCGCCTATTGGCTAGAGTTTGTTTTATAGATGATCTTTTGTTGTGTAATTCTGTCTCACAAAATCTTTATAGAATCACCGGTCGCGGGGGCCTCTCATAGGCATACATGGACTGTTTGAGTTTGGAGGGATGGACGCCAGTTGGCGCTGTTGTGCGTGGGGTTAATGCGCACATTTATCTTTTTTCTATTTATTTGGTTCAGGGGGAAGTTTGGGGTTTGATTGTTGCCCTAATGTTGGAATGTGGTCTTTATCATTTTATTTTTGACACACCATTTATTTTTTGTAATATGTCAAAATATCAAATGTTAAAATGAGTGGATTGTCTCTCTCCGCGTGGAATATGGGGTTGGGGCACCCCATAAAAAGAAGGAAAGTTATTTCTCTAAGCATAAGAAATATGATATAGTGTTTATTTAAGAAATTAATCTTTCCCCGCAGGAAGCTGAAAAATTTGGGAAGATATGGGGTGGACATATTGTTTTAGTGCTGGGTCAAGTAAGAGCACGGGAGTAATTACACTGATAAATAAGCATCTTCAATTCAAATGTCTCAAACAAATTAAAGATAAATTAGGAAGAGTCATGACTGTTTTAGCAGAAATCCATGGGCAAAGTCTTATTTTGGCTAATATTAACGCACCTAATGCTGATGATCAGGGCTTTTTTATAGACCTTGAAGGGATGCTGCACGCTGCTGGCACCCCTCATGATATAAAATTGGGAGGAGACTTTAATCTTTTGATGGACTCAATCCTTGATCATAGTGAAGCAAAAGTGTGTATGCCCTCTAGAGCAACATTGACACTTCACAGGATGTGTAAAAAAATCTACAGATATTTGGAGACTTTTGAACCCATCTGGTAGGGACTATAAATTTTATTCATCAGTCTATATGATTTACTCTAGAATATATATATATATATATCAATCATTCCTTACA